>OW028574.1:55140296-55527796 GCA_932294295.1 Alitta virens
ATATTCAAATGGTCTTATAGTTTTGGAGGGTGGTGCACTTCATGCCAATTTAAGCAATTCAAACACGCTCTAAATGCATTGTAGGTCCACAATATGAACAAACCAATGGCATTATGACAGAACACAACCTATGCATGTGACCGCACCAGCTACACAGCATGTAAAATCGAAAACACAACAGCACCGCAATGTAACGATTACACAGCAGGTAATCATGAAGCAACCAGGCAGAGGAATTGCTATGGTATAACCTCATTAAACTTATATCCTTGGGCAAATTAAGTAGGTTAATAAGGGTAATTAATTCAGTGATGAATAACGACAGCAGCACTGTGTCATGGCAGAAAAGGGACATATATACAGAATCTCACCGTTAAAATTACTTTTGGAAGCCTGCAATACTTGCTGGTCCTAACAGTCAGATGATCATAACTGTGAAATAAATTACATAGCTATAAATATTGCAGAAGCATATAACTGGTCTTCAGGCACCCCAGCTGGATGTCGATCGCATAAGACGTTAAATTGGCGGTCACTTGCACTAGACGTCTATGCTGAGGCAAGTAAAAGATCCCACCAATGGGTTAAATGTGTAACATGGATGGACTCCTCTCTCTCACCTCACCAATCAACCCTCGATAGTGGCAAGAACTTGCCTTAGAGGGCTTCCCTTTTCATATCTATCGTGGTTTAATTGCTAGGTTTCCAAATACAACAGGCTTCAAAGATTACACATAAATAATGCAGGAAAATCTGCAGTTTAAAGTACATTTCTCCAATAGATCCTTCATAGAGATGCCATAAGATGAATGTTTTGGTGACGAATGTTGAGCACGTGTTCTAAAATTCCAACATACAAAATAAGGCTGCTTTATCCTTTGTGGTTTAGATGGAGAGCAGAAAACAGCAAGCCTTTAAAGGGCTACACGAAGCCTAAGGCTGTCTTCACATTCCAATTTAGTAGATTAGTGCTAAATTAGGAGAGACGTAATCACGTGATCACAATTAACCAATGAGAGCACGCCAAACAAACGTGCACCTCCCCCCTTAAGGCAAGCAGGACGTTTAGTTCTCACGAACGGAACTGACTCGTGCGCATGCCTTAAATTCCATCTAGACATTATTGTATCGACGTAACAAATTGAAAAACATCGCTCAAACAAAAACAGTTCCCAAGATAACTTTTTCTTTCTAACAAAAGCAGCAAAATTCTTCCAACTTGCAAGAGCCTTTCACGCGATGCCGTTGTGTTTGTCCTTGCTTGCCAGCCAAGCAGGCGATGATGTAATTTTCAAGTAATTCCAAGACAAATAATTCACGAAATTGCAGAAAGAACAGCGGGGTCTCACAAGCCAAGGTGAATAACTTTCACTGTCTGCTCAACTTAAGCTTTGTATTTCCTAGCTTTGGAAAATGTACATACATAAACTAAACGTTGAATATATATATGCCGATGACTCGTACTTCAGAATTGCCAACCTAGCAAGATAAGATAAGATAAGATAAGATAAGATAAGATAAAAATTTATTTATAGTAGGAGGTGCAAGACAAAACAATAAAAAACATAAGCTATAAAGCTTTTAGCCGACTGGTAAAAATAACAATAACAATGAAAGAAGATATATATACAGATGATTAGAATGAGATTATGAGCAATCATGAAATTCACCACATATGCTTACAGTTTGTACCAGAATGTATCATGAAAAAACTATCCTGGACCAGCAAATTAATGCAAATGCACAATGCAAATTTTTTTTATTCCATGTATATTCCATAATAGCGCCAAGCCAACGATCTATTCTTCATCAGATTTGCTACTAAAGACGAAATCATGTAACAAAGACGCATGTATACCATCTTTTTCATAATAACTGCATTGTGAACAGCAGTGCTAAACACACAGTTATGCAGCTGCAGTTGAGCAAATTGCCCTTCCATCACTTCACATCTTACAACTAATTTCCCTAATAATAAGCTGTCCATACACTTTACAAAGCTTTTTTCTTGAGAGACCACATTAGAATTACTCATGTACTGCGGCATATGTGGTACTAAATAAATACTAAAAAATAGTTCAGCCTAGTTGACAGTTGAATTTTAAATGTTTTTTGTCCCAGCTCGTTTCCCCACATTTTCGTTATAGTGGAATGCAATGAAGTGCAACCTGGTTCACTTTCCAAGGGTGCTTGCAACGTCACAATTGTTTTGGATTCCTGGTCACCCTGGTGTAGATGTTCCTTTCTTTAAAGCAATACAGACGATCGTGATTGTTTGCTCGTAAGACTATTAACAGTATTCCTTAGTGACCTTAATTTGGTACCTTGATCTTAGTGATGTCATAAAGCTTGGATTCCACCCTATGTTACACAGTTATTTACCCCATGGGTGGTATCTTTTACCTGCAGACAATTTAATTTGCTTCCTTGTCCTTTAATTGACTGAGAAAATTAATCAAGTAAGGTAAATTGTGATATCACAGGATAATTTTTTAATTTGATTTGGCTGCACTTCCCTGAATTTGGCAGTAAAGGTTCACCAGTGTAATTACAAGAAAGGCCACCTACCGGGTCCAGGATATTTTGAGTCCACAGTTGACACAAACAGAATAATTATGGAGAAAAACAACAGGAAAGGAAGGTCCATCACGTCAGCCATTTTGGGAGACTTGTCCAGCAGACACACCACCCAGGTGCCACCTGACGAAGGAACCTGCAAAACAATAGTGTATATTTTAAGGGTCAACAAAATATATTCCTCGCGTCACTACCTGGCTAATTAATCTTGTGTAAGACATTTGTATTTGGATGCATCTGTTGTTTGCACTGTGTTTTGGCTTTATGACAATCAGCGTATATTGTGGTTTTTTACGTTGAATTACAAAGTCCATATTGATTGGTAAGGCCTTTTCTAGATAAAGATGAATAGTAGCCGTTTTTACATTATTTATTTTCAATAGCGAATAGTATCAATAATATAGCATAAAGTACAGATTTGTATTCCTTAATTTGGTTCTTGGATCTTCGTGATATTGTCAAACTATCTATTTAGTAGACCAGACACAAAAATATTGCTAGAGATCATAAAGCTTGAATTCCACCCTATGCTACACACAGTTAATTACCCCATGTGTGGGGTCCTTTACCTGCCCAAGCACACACAATACACACCAAGTCAACACCGCCAAGTCGGCTCATCAATGCCTGAGATACAGCTCATGAGGTGTGCCTGTGCCAAGATTCGAGGTTCGAACTTAGGACTTCCAGTGGAGCTGTTCAATGACTTAACCACTAGGCCACTGAGTTGTGAGCTGTGGCACTGTACACATCAGTAGAGGTAGGTTATTTTCATAATATGTGAGCTTAAACTTCCGACACAGGGTATAGTTTAAGGGCAGGTCCAATTCATCAGTTTGCTCACTTCTAAGGTGCAGCTAAGGGGCCAAGTCTGTTGGGGCGCTGGCAGTCGTTCAGGGAACCTCGCATATGGCTAAGAGAAGTGCAGCCTGCGCCCTTGGCTGCTTTTTCTTTTGGACAAATGAGATAGTGTCAGAAGTCAGGCAAGCTGTAGCCTGAACGATACCATCTCATTTGACAAAGCTCTGACTTATGGCCCCTCATTTCTTCTTACACATTCGTGGCGCTGCTATCCATGCCTCAAAGCCCTGTGCTTTTCTTGTTCATTAAATCCGACTTCAATAGCAGCATTATCATATGATTATCAGCACAAGGGGGCTCACTGTCAAATGTCATAAACGTCTGCTGCCGACTTGACAATGAAGCCCTCTTAACTCAAATTCACAAGAAAATTGCATGCTTTCTATAACTTGTAATAATGCAAGAAAATTTATCTTAATGTACTACCTATAGCTAGCTAAGAATGTTTTCTAATATTAGGCCTATAACACTGGTGGCTGGTGAGGAGTCAAATATATTTGTATACGAATCCCACAAAACTCTTATGTTGGACGAAACACCATCCACCATAGCTTATATTCCACATTGTACAATATACGCTGCAGCCATCCAACATGCACCCAACCATAAAACATACGTAGCGGATGTCCAATATACTCCGCTGCTATGCAACATACACCCATGTTGGATGGAAATGAAGCATTCAGATTGGCTCACAGCACTGAGTGGAGAATATACAGTAAGACTGTACTTGAAATAATATTATTCCACAAGCTGTTGGTTGGTCATAATTGTGAAAGTCTTAATGGTAAGGTGGTTGTAAAGAGTTGTACCTCATTTTAAGACCATCTCACTATTACGACCACCCCGCGAATAAGGCAATTGACGTCACCTCGCCATTAAAACCCATACACTTCGCTACACGAGTAGTGAAGTACTGAAGTTACACTATAGGCATAGAATGTCTAGTATATATTTATTTATATATTTTTTAATTCATATAGCAGTTTTGTTATGTTCTATGTTAATATATATTAAACCAAATATTAACAAACATATTTAAAATTTTCCACTATATATGTACACAATTTTTTTTGATTTTTCTCGCCTAATTACGCGTTACGCAACCCAATCAAATCTAATAGCCTGCCAATTAAACAGTTTTCGCTTTAGCTTTCAGTGAGTTGTAAAGCAAAAATCGTTACTTAAATAGTTTAATTAAAAAAAAAAAGGAACATGTTTCTGCGGTAGAATCTATGATGGGTTAATATCACAATATGTGGGTCATTTGAATTACATAAATACAGTAAGACATGTATGTCTCAATGCAACTGGATCTGAAGCTTACAGGATAATATGACCATCTGCCAAAAGTAGCCGTAATGATGAGATGATAAGGCTTGGAGTCCACACCATGTTAGACATTTACCCCATGGGTGGGGTCTTTTACTTGCCTCAGCAAATAGTAGGTCGAACTAAAGTGGTCATATGGCAGACTAAGGTATATTTCACCAATCATTATATCAAGCAAATATTTAAAGTGAAGGCTGTATGTACTATAATGTACACCGTAGTGGGGCTTAAAAAATTGTCAATTCACATACGTGGATGTCTGGAAGTCATATGGAATCCTAACTGGTCTGGTGGAGCAGTCCGATCAGCTTTTGATTGGTGCAGCTTTGGTGCAGCTTTCTTAGGCAAAGTATTTCCCCTCATGAGGATTATTGTATTATACAGTGTATCAGACAAAACCTGACAAAACCTCTTACACATTTACTCCATGTGTGGCATTTTCTCTTGCCTCAACACAGACATCGGATATAAGGCACTGCCAATTTAAAGTCTTCAATGACATCCAGCTAGAATTTTTATCCTGACAGTAAAGTTAGCAATATATATAAATCTTGTAGCATTACTAATAGTTCAATAAATGTGAAATTTAGATATATATTCATGAGCGTACGAGGGGCGAATGGTTGAAAGAGAGAAACCTTTGAAGCTTACCTTTAAGGCCTAGTCGAAACGTGGGCGGACATCGCAGCACTTAATCCATGGGCAAAGGAAGAGAACTGGATGAAAGGTGTTCAAGATGTGATGCTAGCAGCAGCAGCAGCAGCAGCAGCAGTAGCACTTGACAGGAGCAGAACACACTAAAACAGTCAGCAGCTGGGGTCTAGCATGGTAGCACCTCACAAGCAAGATGTGTTTCCAAGGCGCATGCTAGCTGCTTTGGCACACAGAGACACTGAGATGCTTCGCCGGTGTCACAACATCGGCTGTCCAACAGACTGCAGCGCTCCTAGTGGCAACGGCAAGAACTGCTGGCGTGTCCCAAACGACAGTGCAGCAGACATGGCAGTGGCCCACTGTCCCAACAGCAGTGTGCTTGTCAATAAACTCTTTAGTTCATTCATTCTGGGTCAGTTTATTGCATATTATCGCCAAATCTATACGAACAACATTGCGGGACGACTGCACTGCTGGAGAATTAGCGCGCGCGAAAAATGGAAGAAGCAGACGACATATTTTTCCACAGACTGCATGGCCTCGTTCTGAATTCCACAATCACGCTCTTCATCGTGACACCGCGGACCATTCTGGATAATAACCTCCCGCGCAGCTTTGTCACAAAGATCCTCATGCTATTCGGCTGCTGCAAATCATGAAACTGAGATATTCCGCACTTCTAACAGATTGGATTCCCTTAAAGTGCGAAAGCGAATATCATCAGGTTCCATGACCGACCAGCATATGCATAGATCAAATTGCATTCCTATTTTAATCGTCTTTCTAGATTTTTCTGACTCAAATGGAGTTCAAAAATTTATATATCCTATGAAATGGTCTACCGAGATGAAATTCGACCTAGAATGGGTCGGATTTAATGTGTTTTTTTTAAAGGCATTCCTAATACAGGGATAAAGAAGTATAAGAAAGAAAAAGCCAAATCTATGGATCTGTTTTAACTAACTTTTTTCACCTAGAATTTTTCAGCCACAACCTTGTGTTGAACTGTAGATCTAGATAACCATTACTTGCCAAAGGCATTGAGAAAATATGTTTCACATTTCCATGGCGTCACATTGTGTACCAGTTACCATGGTTACTGCCTGCTGGACTTCAAAATATAGATTTTTTTTCTTTTAAAATCTGTGATGCTAGGTTTTGGCATAAAATTTACATAATAGGGATCATCTCGTCCATTGTCTCAATGCTACTGGTCTGAAACTATATAAGACCAGCTGCCAGGCAGACATAATGAAGAGTTATGAAACCTCAATTTTTGATATTGAAATTTTATAGATTTTATTGTTATTTATAATTTTATAATTTAAAAAAAAACTTCACAATCTATAAAGCGATTTAGAGCTGTTTTTTATGTATGAACGCTTTATAAACATAAATGTATCATATGGGTGGGATGTTTTACTGGCCTCATCATAGACACAGTGACCAAAACACCAAGTTAAGACGTAGTGCATGATATGAGGAGTGCCTGGACTGGGATTCTAACCCAGGAAGTAGAGTGTCGAGCTATGTATTTGCCAATTGGCCTCCAGAGGGAAGGGCACAGGGGCTGCTACCTACGGAAGTAATCCATGGTGCTTGAACGGGAATTGATTTCTGGGGTGTGCTGAAGCACAGGGCATAGGACCCTAACTAGGTTACGATCACCAAGGGTACTTGAGCCAGTTAGGTAAGTGCTGCACCCCTTTGTGTGCAAAACAGACAGATGACTGATACAAGATCTAAAGATATTAACTTCCAAAACAAAGAGACGTGGAGGTCACAACAAAGGCTTTCTGGTTTTTGGATTCTAACGACTGCCAGAACGTTTTCAATAAAATATTATATTTTGGACGGATGTAAATGATGACATTTAGGCTAGCGAAGCATAACACCAGGAATTTGATCCCGTGCAGATAGCGTGGCAAGTCAGCCCACGTTTTCAATCCAATGTCACCGACTTGGCATCTATCTATGACGCACGCATACATTGACCGGTTTGCTTGTTTTGTTAAGTTTTCAAGAAAAACTAAGAAAGTCCCTTGAATGTGAGTAAAAAGGTCAATATTTTTGTTTTAAAATATACTTATTGCGAATTAACATGTCAGATAGAGCTGACTTGCTAGTTATGTAAATGAAAATACTGCCATGCATGGGGAATGGGTAAATTTAATTCAGGTTAAAAGGTATTCATTCCATGAAGATTTTCAGTGATAGAAAACACATGCATGACGGGCCCATGTCTTGCGTTTAGTATATGAATACTACTGTTTTCGGCAGATACTATGACATGCTATATCAAGTCGACGTAGGCCCGAAGATATGGTAATGTCGGCCCGAAGATATGGTAATGTCGGCCCGAAGACGCTAATGTTGACCTTATAAGGAATGCTATGTCCTGCCATCTGCGTGTCGCATAAGTATCACAAGATATAATTATGTGTTCATTTGGATTGCTGTCAACAACTAGTTTTCTGTAAGGGAAAAAACAAGAGTCAAAGGGTCAAATTTAAATCATAGTCAGGAAAGAGCCAAAGATGAATGTTAGCAGCAGCAGCAACAGAACTTCCAGCACAGCAATATTAAAGGCAGCAGGCAGAGCTAGCATCATGCCACATACGCCCGTCCCAGTAGGTCGCATTATAAGGGTCATAGAAGCAGCTATGGTTAACTGCCCGGCTAGCAGCCCCTGGTCTGCATTCTTTATACAAATCTGGCATCGGACGATTTACCACAAGCGTCATGGCTTAATAGGACCGTGACAGGGAACGGCGCCCTGCATGGTAAAGGGCTCTCCTGTCACATGACCGGGCCTGTCACATGACCCAGTGACACTCATTGACCTAGTTGTGTTTGATATTGTCGTGGGCTGTCCCACATCCTCTGTGGATGCAGGGAGGAAGGTTAATGGAACTGTGTTGCAATGTCTCCTCTCATTGACATCCAGGTCTGTTACAAGTCGCCTGCATCACTGCATCAAAGCATCTCTGCACCAGCAGCAGCACCAGCAGCAGCATCACAAGCAACTACATGCAGCTGTTTGCAAGCACAGCATCAAGGAAACCATCAAGCAATGCAATAGACAGCTCTGCTGGGGATTCATAAAGCATTACTGATGCTGATAATAGGAGTCTACATATTAGCTGCGGCCTAATTCACGACCAATAGGCCAGAACTCCCTTGGGTTACTCTGGGTTTTTCTTTCTAGCTGTGAATCAAACTCATAGTGAAGATTATTGTCAAGAACAGCTATCCTATACAGCCAAGGTAAAAGCAACCAAATTGTCAAGCCTCCAAGAGAGCCCTTCTAGCATAAATAAGTTGACGACTGTGAAATGCATTTAATGCGGATTATTAGGAGTGTCCTCTATGGTAAGTACTTGACCTACAAGATGGTTGATTGATGACATGAAAGGGATAGAGTCACACATAGATCACGAAGCACTGATTCGAACCCATGACGCTTACACGAGCTAGCAATGCCTTAACCAATAGACCAATAGAACACCCATCTGCTATAAGGACCACATCCACCACTGATCCAGGTAATGTATACAGTGTTATTCAATGAAAATAGATGCGTTTCTCTGTCATTATCCTCTATGTATGTCGGAATTTCAAGTCAGTTTGAAATGAAATTCCATTCTGCTAATGCAGAGTGAAACAACAATTAAGGCCACCCAAATATAAGACCAACCTGGTTGCAAGACCACTCCACTAGGTCCTAAAACTGATTACAATGCAAAGGAATGCTCTACAATTAACATGAAGTCGTACAAAGACCTCTTCAATGATTCAATGTGGTCTTAATTGTTAGACTGCACTGTACTAACCATTTAGCCTATACAAAGTCTTTAAAACACTGGAAATCATGGCTGAATCTTCTTTATCTACAATGCAGTCTCTTGTGTTTGCCAGTTATGCAGCAAAGTGGCCTTATGAACAGACATTAATCTGCAACTCACGTCGGGGTTATTAAGGCAGTGCATGTAAATGAAGCTCATAATGAATCTAATAAAGATGGCCTCCCAGGGGGCTATACTGACCTCAGAGTGAAAAGAAGTTAACTGAATTTTGCCTCATGGACTTCATAATTTACACCCTAATGGCTGGTGGGCTATATTTGGTTTATGATTAAAGAGCCATACACACTCAAGTTCTCTTTGACTGGACTGAGATATAGGCTTAGTATATAAGTGTCCAGAATTGCCCTCCCCCTTATTCTGATAGTAATTTCCTTAAGTTAGTCAAGTTTATCTTTAAGACTAAGGTTGACTTGTTAGACAAAGCTGACAGACCTAAATCAGATCAAAAACCAAAGACACATCACCAAGGAAAGATACAAAAAACGTGTTGACTGTTAAAGACATGCAGGAATTGAGATTACCATTTACCAACATTGATTGAAGGATATATGTCACTATAGCCTTTAAAGGTTAAATATATATATATCCAAGATAACATTGACTTAATGTTGGCCCAACATTGGCCTAATCGGCCCAACACTATTTGGCATGCTACTTGGTTATTTAATTTGAGCTTTACCATAATAATGACTATTAATGGTGTGTAGATGTCATTTGGAAAACATATTAATAACACTTTGAAGTGTCAAAATCAAAGTGAACAACACTACAGAAGTGGTTGAACTTTTTTGTGGAAAACGAAATTTATCCAACTCCAAGTTTACCTTATACCACGCCGAGTGACTGCATGAATGACTTTAAGAAAATAAAAGTAAGATTGTTGTCTAATACTGTCATGTCACTAATCACGTAAACACTGGTTAATATCATTTCAGTTTAATTGACTTGGTACCTCATGTTATAGGTTAATTTTTAAAACGCTGTCACAGACTTGTTTCAGATATCATGTGAAGTATCACCAAAGTATATTTCAACTTTTTAATCGAAAACGTTAGGCCTCATCAGTATGTGCCGATCAACCATTTTTGATTTTAGTTTTTTCTTGTGCCTCTGCCCTAGATACAAACAGCAGATTATCTCTGTTTTAATGTCTCTTTTGATTTATTTCTATTATGAAGTTTGTTGGTTCCTAGTAATTTGGGATGACTTCCTGTCAGCGACATTTCACGAAGTCTCCCCTCCTCAGAAATATACATATATAAACTATAGATTTTTTTTATGTCACTGTTCATTCTAATGTACCGAATTTCTGTGGAACAATAAGTTCATGAAGATTTATCTGTTGACAGTCAAAAACTCAGAACTATTTAGTAGATGACTGGTTCCACTTCAGTGGGCTGCTTAATCTTGGTGAGCCTATCACCCAGGTCATATGCACATATGCAAATTTACCAATTAAACCAGGCTGTTTTTCTTTCTATAAACACTGTGCATGGTCACCTCACAGCCCAGCGACCTAATAAAGGACATTCTTTGCTAGTTAACCCAGTTAAACAAAATGATTGGTTAGACTTAAGAAATCTTCTCTTAAAAATACAAGAGAAATGGATTCATATTTTTTTAGTTTAGGCAATTTTTCTTAATTGTCTGCTTGTCAGAACAAGAATTGTGTAAACTCAGCACATGAACATTCTATAATTTCATTGTAAGACCTTTAATACCATAAGCCAGCCTATAGACTATAAGAGAAATTAATTAAATAAGTAAACAAGCATAACATGTACATCACTCGGTCGCTGGGCTGTGAGGTGACGACACACAGTGTAAACCCTAATATGAGCGAAGAATAGTCTGTGTATGTGGTTAGTGAAATGGCAGGAAGATACCTTCTGTTCAATCTTGGATAGGCAGAATTTTACGGGTACCCTTGTAAACATTTCGAGGTTATCTCCAGTACTTGCATATCGAACTCTGGTTTTAATACATGCATGGCATATATGCATGAGCCTTGACTATTGATCTGTGAAGCAAGGCGAAGTTTTATTAATCCCTGGCGCCTTCTCCTTCTTTATGGCCATTCACTTGTGTTAACCGGGTTTTGCTCCACATCTCTGACCCTAGTGACCTCTGTTGGTGCCATGGCCAAAGCCTAGGTGTCCACTCACAGCTCGAGGGCTCCCATCAATCTTGAAGCAGCTCTCCCCTCTAGATTACTAGCCAGATAATGCATGCAACATTATGCCCATTCCTGCAGCTTTTGTGGCCAGCTTGCACCTCTACAAATGATGGATGTGGCCATTCTCCCTTTGATGCCTCAAACGTTCAATTTCTTTCAATTTTTTCCCCTTTTTTCTTTGTTTTTGCCTTTTCTGTCAGGTGAAGTTTCAGCCCTAGTGTACAGTATAGCATGTGGTGTGTTTCAGTTAAACAATGAGCTACATCCCAGCTGGACGTCGTTCGGATTAGACGTTAAATTGTCAGTCCCTAGTACTAAGTGTCTGAACTGGCTATGCAGAGGCAAACGTGTGTAACATGGGTGAACAAGGGTGGACTCCTCCTCTCTCTCACCTCATCAATCAACCCTTGATTTAATGCAGTGTATTGTATTTATTGACAACATTGTATCATATACATCTACGTCATATAAAAAATATGGTCATTGAACTGATTATACTGTTACAACACATTTCTCTGTCTATCTATCTATCTAACTATCTATCTATCTAGCTATCTATCTAGCTATCTATCTAGCTATCTATCTATCCATATAATGAGTGTCTGTAGGCCAATTGCATGGTCAGTGTGAATGACTGGAATCTTCTTGACCATAGAGTTTTTTAGTAATAACTGATTTCAAAGCAGCTGGGCGGCCTAGTGGTCAAGGCATTGGTCAGTTATCACCTGGCCCTTTCCAATGAAAGTCCTCGGTTGCGAAACAGTATGCTGAGGCAAGTAAAACCCCCACCCATCGGGGTAGTATGTAGCAAGATGTGGAATCGAAGCCTTATCATCTCATCATAATGTCAGTTGGTCATATTTTAGTTGGTAAAATGCATCTCGATCTCTTTGAAATTACATGTGATATGATAAATTGTGACGTAGGATGCTTCTCTATAAAAACAGTATGGGTTAAATAAACCAAACTAATATATTATCACAATGGCATGAGTGCATTTAGTATCTTCTTCACACCAAACCAACATGCATTTGAGATTTCACACAGAATCAGAAGCTGGTTCACATGGTCCAGGGTAATTGGTAATAGTTTCGTCAGTTTATTGAACCGGATGTTTTTTTCCTTCATTCTGGTATCCATGACAACAACTAAGTAAGAAAAAGTTTTTTTTTATTTTTAATTTGACAAATCAACAAAATTTGTCAAGGTGGTGTTTTAATTATCATGCTTGCCGTTGTAGTATCATGCCTAATCTGCATTTTGTCAATCTCCTGTTGCTATGGTAACAGTTTTACAAAAGATTTCATAGGTGTTGTTGATTAGTTTGAATACATCGACCCAGCTCCTATAACACAGTAGAACGATATAATTTTCGGTTCGCAGTTGCATGCTGTAAACTGCTATGTAAATCGTCTTGATTTCACACTTATTTTTTACTGAGAATTGGAGACATAACAATTCAGCAATTTCCTAATTATATTGTGGTATATCTGCAAAAGCTCGAATTAATTTTTGAAAAATGGCAGATAAACGCAGACATTCTTCACTTTTCTGTGAAGAATTATGCCACCATATATGACAAAAATGTATTATACTCCAATATACAGGAATGGAAACTTAACTAAAGCATGATGTGAGTTACAGCCTAACAATCACAGATCAGTGACTCGTAAATATCATGTACACTGTAAGTTTTTGTAATCTGTTAATATTGTCTTGCAATGAAAGTCCCTTTTTTTTTTACATGTTGTAAAATGGAAACTGTCATATATATTGACAACAGTTCGATAACTTGCGACACTAAGAATATATGTCCTAAAAATTATATTTGGTCCATGAAATTACCAAAAAGGACGGTATTTGAGAGCATCAGAATTACTGACCTTCACTCAGGCTGACCTACTTAGATTAGATGACAACCATAGTTGCAAATATGGCGATGTGTTTTAGTGGAATTTTTCTCACCAAAGTGTGATAGTTTCAGCCCTGTAATACATAATTTTGATTAAAGTGTATATATATATATATGGTATGTCATGTTTTATACCATAACTCTATTGGCTATCGAGAGGCAAGCGCTCATGATCTACTTATGTCTGGTGGACAGGTCAAGAGATAACCTTCTTAAATAGTAAATATGCACAAATGCCAATGACCTACCTGAAGTACTCCAGTACTCTCAAACCAACCACACCAAGTGTTTTGCTTATGTATCAAACTGGTTTGGAGTTAAATTTAATGAAATGCAATGTTTACATAGTTAGGGAAATGGTAGTAAAAGGGAATGTTGTCCACATTGCGTTTCCTAAACATTGCTCTATTTCTATGCATACATTTTATTGTACATGCATTTCTTCAACTATCAGTGTGTGGTATAACTTTCCCACTACACAGTCTATGTACAGCCAAAAAAATCGCCAAGCATGAGACTCAAGTCGACAGCCCTGTACCGAATCACCCTTTAGACAAAAGATCATTATAATACTCTGCGGAGAGAAATTAGACAATTAATACAGCAATCAATCATATTAGATGCAATTAAGTGCAATCGTTTGAGATTTGGGGGGAACAATGAGAGTGTTCCAATGAGGGCAAAAGCATTGTTTACCCCACAGGGTGAATTGTTCCCACCAAGAGGGTGGCTAGATCGATACCCCTGGCCACTTTAAACGGCTAGAGGGTCGTTTCATACTTCCGTGAAAGCCAAATACCCCCAAAGGTGTCTGCCAAGGAACGAGTTATAGCCAGTCATATTCACTGAACTTTCCAAGGTCTCTTATCATATCTTTACGGCTGGTGATGATTATGGTGCTTATATGCCTATGTGGCATTGGAAGTTTCAAAAGCACTGATCTGCAGTTTTTTTTCTTCTTATTAACTAGCTGAAGCTGAATACATGTGAAGATCATCCTGTCTTGCTTTTGTCCTTTCCATCTTTCTTTCACTGCCTCTTAATATGTATTGCCAATAATGTTCCAAGAATAGAGCTAAATAAAGAACTTAGTAAATATATTTCTGAATTCAATAATCTAACCCCAACTGAACAGTTTCAAGCAATAATGTCCAGCAAAGAAGCAGGTGTAATTAATGCTCTTGGCATATTTCTAAACCATGTCCTATAAATAAATGTATTTATTTTAGTTTTTATTTTCTTCCCCTGGGCTCCGCATACTATTATTTATAAACCATACATGGATAGCCAGATTGGTTAAACCACTGGGACAAGCAGTATATATTTGTCTGTTTTTTTATTTGTATTATTAGTATTTTTACTAGTCACAACCGGGACCAACTTGCTGTAAAATACATAGTTACAACATTTAATATAGACTGTTAGCTTAACACTTTTAGTATTATTTTCTTATTACTGTAAAAGTACTGTATTATTGTATGTTATTATTGTATGTTATTTGTATGTTATTTGTATGTTTGACCACCCATGTATCAATTATGATAATATCATGTCAATAAAATTATATATATTTCACTTCCACTTTTGTTTAATCTTTTTTTCATTAATTTTGTCAGTGTCTTTCTTTTAAACGAGATCAGTAAAACAAAAGAATGTTCAAAAATAACTTTCAAGAGTATGGTACATCCACAACAAGCTGCAACAAGCTACAAGGGAGTAAATTTATAATTTCAGAAAATTTAATAAGATTCTGTTCATATTTGTTGTATTCTGTACCATCTCAATATATTTACCTAATTTTCCCTGTTTCAGGCTCAGATTCAGACGTATTGTTTTTAACATTATGGACAAAATAAGTATGCAAATTAGTGTACAATGTAAGTATTAAATGGTAAAGAAAAACAAAAGATATACAGGTTTATATAGTTCCGAAATATTGCCCCTTTGCAGGGAGACCAACAAGGCCAGTTACTGTTATCAAGTGGTCCTTCTTTTCCATTCTCAGCGTTGGATGAAGATACCATAGAGAGGACTTTTCTTTTGACCAGCATCTTGAAACTGGCCAATGGTCGGTTACTTTATTGACCATCTTCGGTCAGAGTGTTGCTCCCTGCTCGATCCCTCCCTCCCATGGGACACCCAGTTGCACATTCAATTCCACCAGCCCCCTGCCCCCTCTCCATCTGCAGTAGCCAATCTGCTGGGCCTTTGATATATCTGTGTTTGCTGTACCAATCAGCCTATTGACTATTCTTAGCAGCAAGTGCACATGTTTGTAAACTGCTCATCAGTTATGTGTACAAATTGGATGCAAGCCGTGTAATCAATTGGACAGTTTAAAGCATGCATGATTATAATGAGAAAAGAATAACACGGAATATATAGATCTGAGTAAACGTATTTTGATGGTGCATAATGATTGTCCAACCAATTTTAATTTGGTAGCATGCTTCTAGGCTTCTGAAGGAGTATAGCACCATCCAAAAATATAAAATATAAAAATATATAAATAGCCTTAGTAAAAATCTTCACTAAGGCTATTTATAACTTGTTGTTACATCAGAAAAGTATTAAAAAAAAGTGCATAGGGACATTTATTCTGGACACCAAATTGTCAAGAAATTAGCTAATATTATTATGTCTGGTGCAAAAGATTTTCAGTGTTAAAATTGTCAAAATGCGCAAGAATTTAATTAAGACCATGAAATCAATTGGCAATATTGAGGACATTAATATTACGATACAAAAAGATAGAAGGGTCCTCCATAAGCTTCCATTTTCTCCATTTCAACATAATTAGGTTGAAATCTTAAAGAAATAAGTGCTCCGTTCGTAATTCTTAAACAACCAGGTTGTTCCTCGGTGTCTGAGAAATTTAGATTTTAAAATAAGACTTGCTATAATACGACTGAACTTCGCTATTATGAGACAACATTTGGTGAGATTTTTTCACATTATTGCTGGGTTTATCGGTCTTAATTGTGAGGTGAATAAATAAGCAACAATGCAATTGAGCAATTAAGAGCTCCTATATTTGCAAGGTCTTTTATAAAACGAGGTGGTCTAATAAAAAGATTCCTATGCATGTGTCGCATTTTAATAAAGGATTGTACACCCGGGACGTATTTTTTTCCCTAGCTTCCAAAATGACGTCTGTGGCACAGAAAATCAATACATTCCATCAAAATATCACTTTTTGTACATATATATCTTTTGTGACCTCTTCATGTCGATAAATTCATTCATTCAATAATTCATTAATTAATATACAGTGTATATGCCAACCATATATACCAGAGTTTTCATCTTTCAGTCCATGTGATCGTTTCATACCTCTATTTATTAACCCCTTACACACTGTTTATATGCATTCAAATATCTCGATGTTAGGTGAAGTTAACATGCCTCTTCATAAGGATAACAAAACTCAGCCGACATGTCCAAATGATTTCAGAGGATATCGCATTTAATCTTTCGAAATATTTCCTGAGATATTAATTGGTTGACATGACGTGGCACTTCATGGTTAAACCCCTTCAGATCCCCAATAAATATGTATTTAATTTATATCCCTCGTAGTTGGTTGATTTACAATTTCACACTTCTATAACCTATCTGTTACTATTTCTAAGGTTTGAGTTTAAAAGATACTCTGAAAGTTTCGCATAAAATACACTTAAGCTTTGCCCCCAATTAGGATTTGCCCTTTAAAGTATGTGACTCACTTAAGGCAAACTGTAATTAATCATTGAATAACCGTTTAAGTTCTGACACGGTTCGCTGCGCACGACATTAAGTAAGAATGGTTTGTCTTTATATTGTGATCTAGTAATAACAAATTAATCAATATGCAATTTGTTATAGTTACAATCCAACATTGCCGAGAGTTAACTATCATTGAGATATCAGTCGTTGCGACTAATTTTATTACATGTACTTTAAACTTTTATAATACATTGGCAATTTGTGTGAAAAGTTAAAAGCTCATTGCATCAGTACATCTCAGTTAAAACTTCACTTATATAGTTTTTTTTTTTCAACAAGTGTTTTAATGTGGACCGGCCCAGACTGAAGAGAAATTATCTTTCCGCACGTTTTGTCAGACTCCAGTGAAAATCTGTTGACTATCACTGGTCGCCTTTTTAGAATACAAAGGAGCAAGTTAGTTCAAAGGAGTTCTTGCCTGCTGTTCCCTCGGGGCTTTTATATTTAGGCAAATGTGAAGAGTTGGCCAGTCAACCTCTGTAAAGGAATACAAGTGGTCGGGGGTTGGTTCACAAAAAATTTCAGATGTTATAGAACTTGGTGTATCAGTTAACCAGGGAAGTACAAAGCAGTAAGTTGGTTTAACAAGGTTTATACTTAAAGTTGTCTAATACAGGACAACGAAATAGGCTGTTTTAGAGCCACTTTGATGCCATGTGATTCCAGAACTCGAATTGGCTGAGGGACTGCCTTAACCAATGGGAGTCCTGCATTCACGTGACATCCTCTGGAGTTTAGTTTCCAAGTCTATGAATTCCACTGTCCTTGGTAGCAGTATAGCTTGTAAACTGTCCATTACAGTCAATTTCATCCACTTGGACACTAAACACCATACAGAGGACGTCATTTGAATTAAGGACTCCCACTGGCTGAGGGACTGCCTTAACCAAAGGGAGACCTGTATGCACACGACGTCCTCTGGAGTTTAGTGGCAAATCTATGAATTCCACTGTAAGATTATTGAGACACCCGCAAAATATAGTATAGCCTTAATGACGAGATGTTGGTAACAGCGAGGTAAAAATAGTATAGGCCAATTAGGGCTAGGGTCTAAGGTCATGGACACAATTGGCTATAGCAATTTGGGGTTCCACTCACAGAAATGTGTGCCAGAATTTTATCACACACACATGCAGTGAAAATATACAATGGCAGCACATGCAATTAACAGTTTTAATGGCAACATGATTTTCCAGCCCTAATATGGTCTGACTGACACTATTGCTGCACTGGTATGGGCTATGGAGACAGGTCAGAGGCTGCGTTCTATATGGTTTCATGGTGTCATTGTCAGCGTCAGCTGTTTGGGCAAGGGGAGGGGGCATAGGGGGGGGGGGGGGTCTTACCTCCACTGCATTTGCCATTGCAGTAAAAGGGAGTATGACAAGCACAGCAGGTTATGAGTTCAATAAAAGTCGCTAGGTGTCGCTAGCAGTGGCACGTGTCATGGTGCTAATCTGCTTGGCGCCCCTGGGCCGGATGGCGCTCAGTGATTAACCCGGAGAGCGGAACTTCTGCCAGGCGCCCACATTAGCCCCGGCCGGCTACGTCCGTCTCAAGTATGGGAGTCTAGGAGAGACCAGGCTCTGGCGTGGTCCCCGACGTCTCTGATAAGCCTTTCTCCTGATAATTCAATTTAAGAAGACGCCCGAAGTTGACAAGGTGACGTCTCAGAGCAACGTTGACGCTGATGACGGGCAACGTCCATTCCACTAGCAAGTCCCATGCCTTTTTGAAGGGCTTTTTTTTTTTAAAGACCTTAGGCCCATGGCATGGCAACCAAACACTGGTGACCTGGCAAACAGCCATGCAGATATAATATGCTTTACTGCTCAACAATAGCTCACGATGGCTGCCAGCTCCTGCAATAATACCATGAAATGTGAGCTCCAACCCCAGTTTCATTCCCCTAGAGCCTGTCTCACTTCCATTGTCTACGATTTAATTCCGAGAACAGAAAGACAATGCTGACTGTTGGAACTTTTCTGTCGTTCTCAAGGGGACCCTACCATACTGGAGGGTTAAAGAATTGCTCGGAAAGTTTGTGGAAAATTGTGAAACTCTATCAGTAGTCCTATACAACGTCATTAAAAACCCACTGGGGGTTCAGAAGTTTGCTATAGGCATATATCATTGTCACAAGCTACACAACAGAAATCGCATTCAATTGCAATGGTATTTAAGGGCACTTCGATTTTAAAAACAACTTAAGACACTATGCATACTGTGATTAAAGTATCAGAAACGTTCCACAATTAAGACAGCCTCAGTATTAAGACCATGCACTGAAATGATTCCAAAATGTCTCAGCTGTGGCCTTCCACTGTATCTTCAACTGCTCAGGAAACGTTTTGAATTTCGGAAACTATTTGCATTTAACCTTGAGCTGAGATCATCAAATATAAAGGCCTAGCCCATGAAATAAGTCAAATTGACAACACATTGATATATTCCGTGTGTGGAATTCCCAAAGACCTTGGAAGATATGAGCTACAGAGCAAGATGTGTTATATATTATATGTATTATACAAAATAGAGAAATTCTGGACTACTGGGACGTGGCCTCAGCCTATCGCTATAGTTAAAGATATTCATGTATTCACTCCGGAGAGTATGCTACTTGAAAATGAAGTGCTATAATATTACAAAGCTGTTTAGGTTTGCCTGAAAGTATATGCTGAGAACAGCACGCCACAAGTGCATTCACTGTTCATAATCAATTATATGTCTGTAGAAATCTGAACTAATGTACTTGGGTGGAATGGAGTTACTGCAGTTCAAAGGAACTTGTAGTCTGATGAAGTATAAGCATGCCAAATATTGATCAATTTGAGTCCACAACCACCAGAGTACCATATAGTGTTCTCAGAAATTGCTCCTCTCTATCCCTGCCCCATGCGGCAGTACCACCTTCACCTAAATTGTGACTAGTGGTTTCCTGTGGTGAATGCAGGAGCTGTGTGTTATTGTCCCAATCTGAAGGTTATTTTATTTTATGTGACCAACTACCATGGCACAGACGTAAGGATTAGATTTTAAGATTCGTATTTAGATCAGTTTATGTTCATAATTATGATAAACATGGCAGGTCTACTAAGGCTTGGAGTCCACACAGGACCACATCAGCATGTATCAGTTGAATATCGTGAATATAGGTCATATTGACAGACAGCTGCAGACCCAATACATGCAACTTGTTTTCTTAGAAACCTGAATTTTGATATTCAATAGAAAAGTAATTCATTGGGAATTTTTTCTGTTTGATTTCAAAGGTGACTGGAGAACGCCCAGTCCGTAAATGAGGTCATTGGACTTGGCTTCTTGCCAACTGTCCGTACACGCCATTTGAAAGTTTTAGATCTCTGTGCTGCCATCATAAAGATACTTGTGGTGCCTGGTATGCCATATATGAAAGGAAAAAAGAGGAAGGAGAAAAATAGAACGTCTACCATTGCATGACAAATTATGGGATTCCCTGACTGGTAAAACCATTGGATGATAAAAACTCACACCGTCTACTAGTTGACAATATTTATTTGGCTCAAAAATGACTATATTATGAATATATCATAAATTTTGATATTACAATGGTTAATGAATCCACCGATTCCATATTGGCCAGTTCTGCTGAAGGTTTTGAGTCCGGTACCCGACCCTGGCACTCTTCATTGTTTGTGGTGAGGCTAGTAAAAGATCCCACCCATGGGATAAATGAGTAACATGTTACGGACTCCAATCCTTATAATCTCATAATTAGATTAATTACATCTGCCTCCTACAGGTGGTCATGTAAGCTATAACATGTTTATGGTCACTTGGCCAGCAGAGTGAACATGGTCTAATTAATGCCCATATAACTACGTTTTCGTGATATTGATTATGAGTGTATTCTTTCTTCTTTTTTTTTTGGATACTGTAAATTAGTATTAGAAGGATACTACGGATTCATCAACAACAAAAATAAAAAATAGGCTGCGCTGCAGCTAAACCCTCAGCGAATCCCACATAGCACACAGGCATCATTAAAATTGTTATGCGTTCGTCCGACAGGCAGGAGGGCGGGCGTTACACTTTCATTTCCATGCAGAACTCTAACACACACTTTTGTTTCTAGAGCTGAACTCTAACACTAATGCACTTAACTTATGAAATTTTATACAATAATACTCTATATGGCCTAGTGGTGCCTTGTGATAGCAAAAATAGTATTTCTTGAGTGTTTATATAGTGTGTGCGATGAACCAAAACAATTGCCACTTGGCCTACATAGCCTGTTATGCAATGCTAATTGGAGTCCAAGATGTCCATTTGTTTGAACTCTTGAATTTCTTCATTTTTTTCATTATATTCTGTCAAGTGTAAAATAATACAGTGTTCCCATGGGTTATAAAAAGTCTGAAAAAGTCTTACTTTATTCTTGTAAAAATTAGGCCCGTATTAAATCTCACTTTTGTCCAGTAAGTCTTACATTGTCCAATTTTGATGCAAATATAATTGGATATTAACATCTACATTGTAATATTCAGATGATTTGGTAAATATAAATGAATAGAAATTACGAACTTTCTTTAAATACACAAGAACTGCGTTTATTTAATTGCTTAATAATCAATATCGTGGTTGTTTTTTTGATGATGAAATTAAATATATTGGTGTATTTTACTTTATTAGTGGTCTGATTTTTCATGTGCATATGATATTATAATGTCCTACAAATATCTTACATCTTACGAAGGTAAACCTGCAGGAACCCCGTATTAACAGCAATCCATTATGTTCAGAGCCCTCCCGCCAAGTGAGCATAAAAAGTATTCTCTGTTCTTTTCTTGCCATTTAATTGTTCTGTTTTAAAGATTTTATGCATAATAAGGAGTACTGAGTTCACTAGAAATATCAACACAATAGCATGTTCCCTTAATTAATCTACAACTAAGATTATCATTTATATGTCCAAAATAGTCATATATGGGCTATGGCAATGATCTAAGGAACATATATGAAATTCAGCAATAACTGGCAACTGAAGGAACTATATATTATCAATTGCCATATTCTCTTCAGTTACTGAATTGTTGGGTTGCTGATTTGCATTAAATCTATGGCATTTAAATTAGTATTTACAACCGAACACTTTACAGGTGTATATGAAGAAAACAATAATAAGTATTGGAGTCAAGTGAAATAATTTGAATTTAACCAATATTTTGCAAGTAAACCATATTGTATTGTATTATGTGTGTCTACAGCAATAAACATATATATATATATATATATATATATATATATATATATATATATAATATAGGTCATCATGCAACTAATGGGTTGAGCATGGCAATACTATGATCAAATATTTAATAATTGTACAAGAATTGTACAACATTTACGGCTGTCATTGCTAAGTATGGGATGCTGAGGAATATGAAGGGAGCAACACAATTTTTTGCATTTTTTCAAGATTTTTCTGATACTATGAACAAAAAAGGATCATGAAACAAATTTCAAAAAGAAGCTATATCATTGGCAAAATGTAAGGATCATAGAGTCATTGATATGAGGGTTTGAAAGAGTACCTGTCCAAATTTTCACATTTTCCTTATTAAATAAAATTATCTGTCTAAATGGTCATGAAACTCCAAAAAGGTATCGCTACACTATTTTAGACATATTCTTACTAAGTTTTGTACGCATGTAAGTGCAGTAGTGTGTGAGTCCTGCTCTAGAAACAGAAATGTTTATGTTTTTTTTTTTAATTTTTCTCTAAATATTTTAAAACATAGCTCAGATATGTCAATGTGACTATCAAATGCACAGCTAAGCTATATAGAGTAATAAAATATAAAATTTTGTTTGGGTAAGTGCATTAATGGTAGACTCTTAAAACTCAATTTAACACAATTTATGTAGGTGCATTAGTGTCAGAGTTCTGCTCCGGAAACAAAAAATAAAAATATTTTCTATTTTTTTCAAATTTTGTAAAACATAGCCAACATATGTCAATGTGACTATCAAAAGGCACCACTAGGCCATATAGAGTATTACTGTACAAAATTTCATAAGGGTAAGTGCATTAGTGTTAGAGTTCTGCTTCGGAAACGAAAGTGTTAAAACATGGCGATGCAGTTACATGTATATGTGTGGGGATGGTCTCCTATATGTTAGTATGAGTTCTCACGTCCTATACCAAATGCACAGTAGATGCTCAACCCATGCAAGCTCACCCTTGATGATAATGTATGCGTTAATGGTTAGCAGAGGTTGAGGGTATGAGGCCACAAGGGAATGCCTCAGGGCCATCCTATATGCCCACATAATGAAAGGCCAGTAGGTCAGATGTGGAGCCACATGCTCTGCTAATGTGACCACCAGTTTTGCATGTCGACAGCATGTCACACATGAGCATTACAAGCGTGAATAGTTGCCTCACACTAGGGACATGTTTACCAAATACATGGTATGCATCATTCATGACATGGAATGACATGCTATGCGCCTAATTTGGAATCAGGACATCACATGGTGATAATCATTTTTATGAGCTCATTGCATGCATGTGTATTATTCAACAGTGTTGTAATATTGCATGCAGCTAAAAATGACAGTTCACTGCTAATCATTGCTTTGCTTGTTATTCTGTATTCAGAGTATTATATGATATATATTTTACAATGGGTAGGTCATTAGGGAAGGTTCTTTTATAATTATTAACATGTTTATCTAATAGTGTCCATAAATATTTCAGAATACAGTTCAATAAAACGTAGATTCAATTCATGAAATAATTTTATCAATAAATTCAAAGTGAACTTAATGGTCAGATTAATTTTTTTCTACTTGGTTTACGACATTATAATCTAATCTGTCCTAAAAAAAGCTTTGCTTATGTTATTTGTTATTCATACGACCTTATCTTATCTTATCTTATCTTATCTTCTCATATTCTCTTCTCTTCTCTTCTCTTCTCTTCTCTTCTCTTCTCTTCTCTTCTCTTCTCATATTCTCTTCTCTTCTCTTCTCTTCTCTTCTCTTCTCTTCTCTTCTCTTCTCTTCTCTTCTCTTCTCTTCTCTTCTCTTCTCTTCTCTTCTCTTCTCTTCTCTTCTTATCTTATCTTATCCCATCCATACAAAGGTGCGCATACGATAGAATACATAAATCTTAAATCCTAATACAATGAGGTCATATTGTCACAATAATGTGGGTTCCACTGCAGGCCACAAGATCTCATATTATACTGTAATATAATACAGTGAAGCCCACTGGAAATATAGGCCTACCATAGCCCAGTTATCGTGTAACATAAATTGTACCTGTGTAAACCTCATATTTCATTTCCAGATACAAAACTGGCCAAAAGGAAATTTATTAAACAAATTGCATTTCACACTTCCACAGCAAACAATTTCATTCTCATAACGGTGTTCCTTTTCCCTGTCTTGTTCAAAATAACCTAAAATGAGATACATGATTTGCATGGAGACAAGATTGTTGATTGAGACAATGCCACTAATTATTACAATTTCTTTGAGAAATGAGGTGTTATAATGCAATTCAGCGTGGATTGTATTGACATTCAATTTCAAAGAGTAACATCTTGGACGCCAACGTAATATCTATATAATATCAAGCTGCGGCACCGATCGTAGGTGCCAACACCTATTCATGCAAGATAACACTGCTCAAATTGCTACAACTGCAAACAACACGATCATACATGTGGTGTCTGTGTACAACAGAAGTCAAAACTACATAATCATAGCACAAATACATCATGAACATACTGCTAACAGCCATTACAACTATTCCAATGTGATTTTAATGCAAACAAAATTCTTGACGGCTATTGCCATTATTGCTGCAGTTATTTTAGTAATTATTACTGCTACAATAACTCTAGAATTATTATTACTAGAAAGTAAATATTTGACTATCGTATCATGAAAATTTTTTGAATGTTGGAGGGCATATTGTCCCTACAGAACTTCAACCATTTTATTGAAAGATTATAAAACACATCACATGGACCTTTTGGCGATATAGATTCAGATTTTTATTTCACTCAAAGCAATTCATCAATCATACAATATTTCAAGCTTATTAAAAATTAGCTTTAAGTAGGGTGACCCCTTTAAGACATCCTTGATGTCGCTGCCAAGGGGCCACGAAAATGTGGATGTCTTTGATGAAATTCACATGCTATTGTGGCATAACATTTTCATGAATGTAATTATAGATGGTAACCATTTTGGATGTCGTTTGATGAAAAGCACATGCTAATGTGGCATAACATTTTCGTGAACACTATTATAAAGATACACACGTATACACATAAATATACCAGTAAGGTATTGTAAATGTATTTTTGATGAGATTCACGTGCTATTGTGGCATAACATTTTCATGAATATAATATACTGATATATAAAACAAACATTATCAGTGCAAATGTGGAATATATTTCGGTGAACTTCACATACTGCCTGAAATATGTATGTAACAGCACTTACAGTGCAGTACATAGTACTGAACATTATTGCTGCTATTAAGTCTACTTTTCCACTGTTAGACAACTTATAACTTCTACTGGTACGACAGCTTACAACTGGCTTGCAGACAGGACAAGTGCCTCCAATGGCAGCCCCGGGACAAGTGGAAAGAATGAGGGAGATCTTGTAAGCAGCAGTGTTGGACAGGTCCGCGTCACAGTGGATAACAGGAAGGGCCTCAGGTCCTCTGGGTTGACCTTGGAAAAATCCAGACTCCCCAATCATCAATCGTCACCAACTCACTCACGCTACTTTCCTGGACAGTTGTAGTAAATTTCCACTTGTTTTTCGAGGGTGAATTTACATACAAGGCATGCATGACCTACCTGCATAAGTTACACGTGAATATTATTTGTTAATTTTTATAATTTATGTTGAATTAAGAAAGAAATGTTATAACTTATGCAAATAAACATCTGCATTAACGCAAAACAGACAGAATTCAAACCCCAACCTACTAATAGTTAATGGGATCTCCGTGTGACAATTACTGTTTGCTAGTTGCGCCTGTAGAAGGTAATTTAAAGATAGATGCTGTTCTATATTGTGCCATTGTGATTCCATTGTCTTTCTGGTACCCTAACAAAATTAATGGCAATAGATAAGCACCTCCAAGTCAATCATTGCAGAGAGATGTTTTCATAAAGTCGGAGTATGGGTTATTGCTAACATTTCTATCCATTTCGTGTTGTTAGATGTTTTGCATGGAGAGATACTAGTAGTGACTTTGCTAACGGCCTTTGCAAGTGACTGTGCAAATGATTTGCAGGTGATTTTGCTAGTGACATGGGCTTCAGCCTGAGTGGTGTCTGAAAATGCTCAAAGTGATTCTTGCCAGGCTTTTAATGATTTACATGATTTTGCCGGAGGGTGACAACTGTTCTCAAATTGCTTCTGTGTCTGTCAAGAAAGTAGAAAAAAAAGCACTCTAGGTAACATTTGATTTGGCTATTCAGGTCTTGCAGAGAGACGCAATAACATTTCATTTACACCTGTAGCTACAACGACAGACATTTTTAACAAAAAAAAAAACACGAGATGTATTAGGTATAAATGCATACGAATTGGTTCTAGATATGAGATTTAAACCCCGTTTTCAGGCCAACTCACTTATTATATGAGAAAAACATATAAGTAGATGTGGGACCCTGGACTATCCTTATTATTACAGATTACCTGTTTATTAATACCACCTAGCCAGTAAGACCAATAAACCTAGCTTCTAAAGAAAGACCAATGGTCTTAATGGGGAAATGGTACTGTATGACATACCTACCGTGACTGATATTGCACAATACATAATAAAAATGAAAACAAGTAATAAAAAAAACCTGGTTACAGGTACATGGCAGCTGGGCATAAAAAGTCTAGCAAGCGCCCACATAACATACCATTTCTATGGAAAAATGGCAACGGAGTGAATGCATCCATTCCCATGTACTCCAAGGGGACAATAAACATTCCCCTGCTCTCGTTGCTAGGGCACCACGTGTACAACATGTAGTTCTACACGTGGGACATGTGAGCATCAGTGGCACTGTCGAATCACGTTATGCTAATTAGATCTGACGTCGAGGGGGAAGCTGGGATACTAATGGAGCAGATCGTCAAAGAGAACAAAGAGTGAGTCAACTGGCACAGTAATTGCTGCAAACGGAACTGGCAACATAGTGACAAGATGACATCAAAGGCTTTGAATTACATGCACTGCAGCCACTAGCTGTGCAATGCAAGTGTTGCATGAAACAGTCATTTACTGCAAAAGGCCCCTCCTACCACATCACACAGCTTTGTGCCAGCCAAGGCAGGGACAAGTCACTCCATGCCCCGCTCATTATCCACTCACTAAGCCTATAAGGGATTAATCTACCCAGAAATGATGCAGCTGAAACAAAGGAATGATTGTGTGTGTGGGCAATCAGTGGACACAAGTCAATTTTTTATCATAAAGAAGTATTACATTTTTCCATAAGGGGCAAAAGTAATTTTGAAGGTTTAAAATCTACCAAAAAAATGCTAGACAGCTTAGAACGAAGAAATCGTTGTGTGTGGACAATCAGTGGACACGTGTCAATTTTGTTGATATAGTGATGCCTTCAATTCTTCAATTACGGAGCAAAGGTAGTTAAATACAGGAGGTATAATCTACACTGTATATCTACAGGAAGTGAATCTCTACCCAGCCAAACTCCGAATTGTAGACAATAAAGGTGACTTCAGTAAATGGAAACAAATTGCCCTTAATTATAACTTTAAGGTAAACATCAGTACGTTGGTGTCTACAACATCAATGTTAAACCTACAATTATGATACAAACTTTTTTATTATATTACAAAGAAGCAGACTAAAGTAAATCCAACAGTTTATAATATATTAGATGTAGTCTTTTGGCATTGAATTTAGCTGGCAAAAAAATGCGTCCCTGCTGAAAGACTTCATTTTAACCAGACATACAAGTTGACTCACCACCCCCACCCCAATAACTCTGTTCCAATTTAAGTTAATAATTCATTTCAACTTTACATACCCCCACCTCATTCTCATGATCACTTTAATTCCATTCTAATCATTCTCCATATCTGCATGCGAACAATTGATTAATAGAAACTTGCTATTTTTTTTAGAGCCGGATAGATATGAAATTTTTTTTTCTCTCGTTGCATTGTATAAAGTATGTAAATATTTTATTTAATCATCTATTTAATAATATTAATTCTATTTAATTTATCTATTCTTAAATTTTTCTTATTTATTGATATTTTTCATGTGGTAACTCACAATAGCGTCCAATTCTGAGACTTTGTGAGTGCCCTGGTCATATTTGTTTAATAATGTTTTGTTGTATAATTAAATAATTACCTTGTGAATATCACTCACTCTAACGTGTACCTTTTGAAATTCTGAAATATCTAAGAATGGTTCCAACTCAGTAGCGGATTTAAGGGGGTTTAAACCCCCCTCCCCCCAATTGGCCTAGTACATTTTAATATTTTATTTTGTCGACCCCTCCCCACGTGAAATATTTCTGAATCCGCCCCTGCAACTATATTTTTACAGTTAATCTTCAGAATAACAATGACATCTATGTTGTGTTCAAATTCCATCAGTTTAGTGGATGCCACGAGTGCATGATCAGGGCACTTAAATACTCCCTGACAACAAGACAAACTGCTGAGTTGAATTGGGATGCCATTAACCTGGCGGGGAGGAAGATCTTCCCCGTTAGGGCTTCCTGGCAGCAGGTAAACTACAGGTTGGCCTCAGGCTGGTTTTACCCCCTTTCCATTAGAAACAGTAATTTCAGGGGGGGGGGGGAAAGAAAGAAGAAAAAAAGGAGAAATGCTGGAAGTCATGTCTAATGGCCTAGGTAATTGTTGTTTGCTGATGTTGATGGTTCCGCAGAAGAAAAGACTCAATGCAGCAGCCCACAGGACTGGAGAATTCATCTTCGAAAGAAACCTTTATTGCATGCAAAGATATTTAGTTGATACAAAATCAAAATGAATGTATAGTTTTTCAAAAGGGTAGGTTGACAATACAGTGTACTATCTATATATCTATCTATCTATCCATCTACCTACCTACCCACATATCTATCTATCTATCTATCTATCTATCTATCTATCCATCTGTCCATCTATATACCTTCCTACCTACCTACCTACCTATCTACCTACCTACCTACATATCTGGCTACCTACCTATTTATTTATCTATCTATCTATCTATCTATCTATATATTTATCTTTCTGTCTATCTATCTATCTATCTATCTATCTGTCTATCTATCTATCCATCTATCCATCTATATACCTTCCTACGTACCTTCCTACCTTCCTACCTATCTACCTACCTATCTACCTATCTATCTCTTTATCTATCTATCTGTCTATCCATCTATATACCTTCCTACCTCCCTTCCTACCTACCTATCTACCTACCTATCTACCTGCCTACCTACCTACCTACCTATCTATCTATCTATCTATTGATCTATCTATCCATCTATCCATCTATCTACCTACCCACATACCTACCTATCTATCTATCTATCTATCCATCCATCTGTCCATCTATATACCTTCCTACCTATCTACCTACATTTTTGCCTTCCTACCTACCTATCTATCTCTTTATCTATCTACCTATCTATCTATCTATCCATCTATCCATATATATACCTTCCTACCTACCTACCTATCTATCTGTCTATCTATCTATCTACCTACCTACCTATCTATCTGTCTATCTATCTATCTATCTACAGTTGATATCAGGATTATTCAACCTCCTCTGGAATTTGCTTTAATAATGTGTCAACTATAATAAGGCATAATACATAAATGACAAATGCAATCATCATAATTTATGAGGATCTGAATATGTGCCATGTTTTGCAAATTTTGCTATTGTTTTGCAACAGATATATGTAATGTTACATAATCTATACACATATATATATACTGATTAAACTCCCACACATCCCATTTTTTAGTAGGGGGTTGCTATGGTCTATGGACTCATTGCCATTGTTAAATCCAACTTTCTTTTTTTCCAGACATTCTTTTATAGTCATAATCTGGTTATTTATGATGAAAATATTGCAATATCATTGCTACTTTTAACACAGAATAGGATTTTATGAAAATGGGCCATCCTCGTCTGATAAGATTGTAAAATGTTATATGTATGTTTGGATGCTTTCATTCTTTATTTATTCATTGACAAAGCAATAAGTAAATAGATTTTGAAGTACAAGAATCAAATATTGACCTTTAAAGAATAATAAGTAATTTTGATGTATTTTCACCAAGTGTTATTGCACTACTAAAGTCCCTCAAATGTTTCACCAGCCAGCTGCTATTTCATGATTTCTGGAGAAAATATTTGCCAGGATGAATTTAAGGAAATTCAGAGAAAATCAACAAAAAATCTCGTGCAATCTAGAAAATATTAACTATATATTGGTTAAAATAGGAATGTATAATACTCTGTATGTGTATTGGTCATGTAGTATTGCATAACAGCTGAAAAACAGCTTAACAATCGGTAAAATATAGTGAATTACTTCCAAGAACATTGTCATGATGGCATGTGTCATTTACGTCCTGTACATAATATAGTTGACACATTTTCATGCTAACTCCATGTGTTGAAAAATTCTGCTGCCATCTATCTACAAGTATGGCCCTCATTTGCGCCCAAGTTTGCTGAATGAGGGCCATGCAGCAGTCTTCATAAATTTTTTTTTTTGTGGGATTATATTTACACGTGTTTTTACAGCTTTCCTACCTACCTGAACTGAAAAATAATGAGTGCACACACTATTACTAATCTTTTTGCAAACACTGAAGCTCCCTATGTCACCAACTTTTTTCTGCAAGAAAGAAAGCCTGTATGCACACCGAGATACCAGAAAAATTGTCCAAATAAATTACAAAACGATAACTTATGGCTACAGGTTTTAAAGTTGTATGATTTTAATAGTTTTAAATGCTTCATAAGTCATAGGATTTTAGATGTAGATGTGGAAGTAGCTTTTTATGCACTCTTCTTAACTTGTAACCGTCTCATCTCTCATTTGTATATACTTTCATATCTTACTCATATTTATTCAGCTTTATTCGGGCTACCTATCTATCTATCTATCTATCTCTTTATCTATCTACCTATCTGTCTATCTATCTATCCATCTATCCATATATATACCTTCCTACCTACCTTTCTACCTATGCTGTTATTTTTCCACAATCACCATTTTCATGCAGTGAATCAGCAATTTCAACTAATGCATCTTAAATATTTTTTTTTTATGTTATCACTATATAGGACTGCTGCCAGGCTATATCAACCTATGTATCTGTCTACCTGTCTGTGTGTTTATTGATCCATCTATCTTGTTTTTAAGTCTTACAATTATATTTTGTCCTTGGAATTTTGGACATTTTTCAACCTTGAAGGCTATGACTAGTTGCTATGACAACTTATTCGACAGGTTAAAGGCCTAGATATCTCATTGCGAGGACAACAAATCTTGTTTTCAGCTCTCATTTCCAGCGAGGTTTCAATCCAACATAAAAGAACTTTTCACTAAATCTTGCATAAAAAACAGTAGCATTCGAACAAGGCAGACTCACAAAGCACAACAAAATCATAGTTCATTTGTCTTGAAGGGCTCAGTGGTCCTTTGGGTAATGTGCCACCAGCTGTGCTGAAGATCATGAAGGGTGGGTGATTAGGGCTTTACATCCTGTATTTCTGCACCATTTGGGCTAATTAGGACAGGCAGAGACTATGGCAATAAGATGAAGGATGAAACAGCCATTCAACTTAAGCTCGACCGGGAATCGAACCCCGCGGTTGGAAGCCCAGAGCACTACCTCTGAGCTAGGCCCCCGCCCTCTGAAGATCATTGAATTCAACATAGGGAAGTTCACTTAACTGTATAGAAATGCGTTCACACAACACTTTAATTGAGGGTCCCTTGTACTAAATGCATATGCTGTGGCAAGTAAAGAGCCCAGCCATGGAGTAAAAGTATTATGGTGTAAACTCCAAGCCTTATCATCTCATTATTACAATGATCTCTGAAGGCAGGCCATACAGCTTGACTTTTAGACCAACAGCATTGTGATTCAGATAATATTAAAAAATAAGAAAAATTGCCATAAGAAAACAACAATGGAGGTATGTAAAAGGGTAGTATTTATTGCGATGTAAATGGAGCAGCACCATATATTGCATTTAACAAAAAAACGACTATATATATATATATATAAGCTTTAACAAATACATAAAAACAAAAAATGAGCATATTTTCTCCTGGAAAGTGTGCCAATCACTGCAGAAATAGAACACAAGCTTGGCACTTTCACCTTGCTATAAAGTCAAATACAGCAAAGGTCAATAAATTAGTGAATTGCCCTGAGAAATAAAATCACATTGGCTTCTAATCTCCATAAATGTCCCAAACTTCTGGCAACAGTCACAAGAGGCAGCACCAGTTTGTAAAGCACACACCCCACCTGGTGTTTATCTGGGGGAACTTCCAGGAGAGGCATCACCAGAACTACCTCTGTGAGATCGTAGAGAACGCTTTCTTGACTCTGGACTTCTCTCTTTCTGGCCATGGTAGGTGTAGTCTTTGATGGTCGGAAGATGACGCAAGACACACGCCTTTAAGGCACTTCGATTGATGTTCATGTCGGTGGCATCGTACCATTCATCTGTAAGCGCATCGAAGCACTCCACATGAGCAATGGTGTGTGTTCCTGTAAAGGTATACAAATTTAATAATAAAATCCTCTAGTTCGGTGAAAGAACTATTTCATTATAAAGGAGATGAATTATGTTTTAATCTCGGACTAGCACAATAGATGTATACTTTCAGCGCAGCTTCCAAGTCTGATCCTAATAAAATTGCACAAGAAAATATCTGACACCTTCCCCCACAGAAAGAGATATACCATCTTGAGATACCTACCATTGAAACCACCTATTACAAAGATCATCTCATCCATGACTGCAGCAGCGAAGTTACTTCTAGCGGTGTACATCTCTGTGCTTTCTGTCCAGACGCTGCCCTCCTCAACAATACACAGCTTCTCAACTGTATAAGAGGAAACCATTATTTCACCAGAATCATAGCATAGCCTGACAAACAACTGTGATGAAGAGTATGATCATTCGTGTACCTGAGGCAAGTCTGCTTTCTCCATCAAAACCACCAAGAGCATAGAGCATGTGGTTGTAAGCGACTAAGGACACTCCGGATCGAGGGGACAGCATAGTGGCCAGTGCAGACCATTGGTCAGTTTCCGGGTTGTATATCTCAACTGACTGCAGACATAATCGGCCATCGAATCCACCACAAATGTACAACCGACCTGGAATATCAAACAGCAAAAGTTGACAATCATAATTTCAACATACAAAAGATGTGAACTTCATAGATAAATAAAGTAGTTTTCATGGAGTCTGAGTCCTTATCTATACCTGCAGCTGAGGCAGCTCCAGCATCGCTTCGTCTACACGACATGTCAGCAACTTTTCGCCAGTTGTCCCTCACTGGATCATATCGTTCCACACTTCGCATTCTTAAGCGTCCATCATATCCACCGCAAGCGTAAATGTATCCATCAACCGCAGCAGCACTGACATAACAACGCTGGTTTATCATGGGCATAACGGTCTGCAAAGGTAAATAATCAATGGCTGAGAGAGAAACTTTGTGGCCACTGTCCAAAAGGTTATAAGGGTGAAAAGGTTATGGCATAAATGAAACGGGAAGACCATAAGGATGAAACTAATTTTAAGATGGTTTAAACATCTATTCAAATTTTACCACCAAGCCCAATTGTTCAAAAATATTAAAGGTCTAATAGGACTGTGTTGTGTAAAATTAAATGTGCACTTTGCACAAGAGGCCCATGGCAGGTTGTAATCAAATGAAAACTGCATAAATATCTTAAAGATAAATATAAAAATCAAGACAACAAGACAAGATAAGGTACACAGGCTCATTAACCATATGAAAGAATGTATAAAATTTACTGTGATTCCTCAATATTTTTTACCAAATGAAGGCGAAGCTTACCTGCCATATTTTACTCTCGGGATCAAAACGGTCGACACTGTTGTAATATTCAGCCCCATCAAAGCCTCCCATGACGTAGATTTTGTTACCAAAAGTCACCATGCCATGGTAAGCACGTGGCGAGCTCTCCTCTAGTGGCTTGTGTGTGTACCATCTATCTGCTCTTGTGTCATAACTCTCAAAAAAAGCAATAGGGCTTCCCCCACTCCAGCCTCCAATAACAATCAACACTTCACTAGGAATACGAGGCCTAACAAGAGGGTTTTTCAAGTCAATATCCTTGTTGCCAAATTTTTCAATATCTGACAGAAATTTTATGGCTCTCTCGATCACTTTCTTGCAGCCAGGAGTGCCCTGCACCAGTGGATGTTCCTCAACGATTTTCTGAAAATTGTCACTTTCAATCATACCAAGACGAAGGCAATTTAGGATTTTGGGTAAGTGTGATTTTCTATTTTCTTCATCCGCTTCTATCCACCTGTAAACAGCGTCTATTAAGTCCTCTTCTTTGCGAATATTTAAGTGGTCGTCGCTCAAATAACGATAGAAAACGTCAGGACTCAAGTTTTTGAAGGCATCATCTTGTCTCGCTACTCTGGGGAAATTGTCTATGATATGACGCCTGGCTTTGTCTCGTAATTCTACACAACTGTATTGATCAGCAAATTCCTCAATCCCTAAAGCATTTGAACTATCTATGTGCCCTTCTAAGAAATCGCAGCAAGTTCTTTTCAAATCCATCATAAGCATGAGGTCGGCCAGAGGAAGAACTTTGAAAACATTGCTCAAAGCAAGTTTAATTTCCTTGGTGTAAATGTAGTCCAGGATCAAATCCATCAGAATAGGGTCGTCTGTTGGAGCATTAATTTCTTTCTGAGTCGATTCCATCATGCCGTTGGTGAACATAGCTCGATAATAAGGGCTTTCTGCCGCCAACAATATTTTGTGGACGGCAAATTTTCGTCTGCCAGCGACCAGCACGCCATCACACAACAATTCTTCGTTCCTCAAAAATGACAAATTTCGGCACGGCGTGGCTGGACCAGAGTCACTGCTTGAGTTCATCCTTATATTTCGACCACACAGCGTTTAGTAAAATCCCAAAGCCATTTCTTCAAAGATGACAGCTTTTATATATGAAGCACATGGGTTTGTTTTGGTCTGAAAATGTTGTCAAAACAATCATTCGTGACGTCATCGGCGAACTATAATGAGACACGTCACATGATCGGGATTTCCTTCAATTTTTATTTATTTAATTCTTTTGGTACCGCCAATGTATACATACCAAAGGTAAATGATCTGATGTGGCAATGAACAAAATTACCTTGCAAAAATCGTTTGCATGCCTCAATCGGCAGTTTTCAGCCAATCAGAAGCGCCCATTTACAACATCCACCAATAGGAGAGCAACAATCATGATGGCGTATAATATCGCAGACACGGTGCACGAAAAAAGTTAGATATTGAAATGCAACTGATGCCGATTTTTTTTAATAATTTTTTATTTTTTTTTGTATTAATGAGCAAAATTATGTTTTTAGGCCCACACTGCCCATCATACAAGATATTTCAATAGGCCTAATTGAGAAAAATATTTTAAAGCATAGGCCTATATATAGGCCTATTATTTATAATAATATTGATTAATTGTATAGCCATTTGTGCAATGTAACACTCAATTATAATTCTTAGCAATGTGTATTATTGTATTTTATACTAATTAAATCAGTCATCTATAATCAGAGAGCTATAATCAAAGTTAACGACAACTGAACTTTCACTGAAGTTATTTGAAATATGATCATGATCCTTATAATGTTATGATCTTGACAAAATGCCAGAAAAAACAAAAAAACAAACAAAAACAACTTTACAATCAGTCCAACCCAAACTAACTTGCCCGATTTGGTTAGCTTTCCGGAACAAAATATCCAGCGTCTATAGTACATATATTTTAAATTCTCATGTAGTCGAATTGTTTAAACTCCGAAACTTCAAGGTCGCTTTCGTCTGAATCACTATTTGGTCCATTGTCTGAGGGATCAATCTGTTCCTGAAACATCTCCTGCATGACCACTTCAATCTTCTTGAAGCCTGTGGTAGGAATTAGCAAAGTATTACATAATTATTTTCTTGACTGCAAGCCACAGATCCTGTTGTTTTAGATACATTTCTGAGCACAGGTCCAGGACCTCTATGCTCATGTATATAGGTGGGTATTGACAATTAAGGTGTAAGTAGGCTTGCGTTTGTGAAAAATTTACAAATTTAGACTTAGTGACTTAGTGGCGTTTATGTTACAGTTAAAATTACATTATAATTATACACTGAATTTTCAAGGTATTTCTAGCTTCCTTCATGTCGCCTATGAAAAGAGTCTGGGCTTTATTTTAAACCCAGCTGATGATTGATTAATATTCAAGAAAATAAGATTAACTTAAATTCCAAACCATGATATTGGAAAGCAGTGGATAAGTAAATAGGAACCTCCCAATTGAGACCACCCATGTTAACTAATAAAGTGGTCCAATATCGGGCTTGTCTAGTTCTGGGATGGTTCAGTATTGTGATTAGTATATATACACTTTTGTTTTCACCAAAGTGATTTTTATTTTATAAGTCAGCAAATGTGAATTCTCAGATAAAATGTATAATGGCGAACATACCGTGATCACTAAGGGTGAAGTAAGTCTTTCCCCCTTCAAATTCCGTAACATTTGATTCAGCATCAATTTTTGTTGCATTGGGTGGAGAATCTGGGATGCTTGAGTCTTGTTTGGCTTCCACGCCCGACGCAATTACTCTTAAAAGAGAAACATGGTTACCAAGGAAACTGATTAATAAAAGTTCATAGCTGCTGAATATAATATAACATTTAACACAGTACCCTTGTGATTAAAAAAAAAAAAACATTGGCAAGATACTCGACAGGTCTCAGGTTGAAATTCTTGATTGGGCACTAATCATGAGGCGCTTAATATTTGTTGAATGTCATTCACATTAGATGTTAAATTATCCGTGCACAACACTATGTGTGTATGCAGAAGCAGCATAGACTCGGAGTAATTGTGTAGGCCTTTTATTGTGTGGATAATGGATATGTAGCCTACTAGCCTAATCATCTCATCATTGTATCTGCCTCTGACAGATCTCACTAAGTGGCATATATTGATACAATACAATACAATACAATATACACTGTCATTATACAGTGTATACACAATTATACAAATTTGACACAGGGTATGTCTCAACAGGGTATGCCTCAACAGGGTATGCCTCAACATTTAGACTTCACAAAATAACAAAATATTTGACGCGATATTTGACTTTAAAAGCAAGTCTCTTTATCATTTTTAAAAAGATATAAATTAAAAGACATACTGGTCTTTGGTGAGCCCCAGTTTCTGGACAGTATTCATTAAAGCATCTCGAAGTTGATCTTTTCGTGAAACGGTGTACTCCAGCATAAAAGCCTCCAAAACAAATGCAGTTATGATACTGGAAAAAAAAGGCAGAGATTTCTATGAAATCGGGTACATAATAGTGTAGACATTGTAGCCTAAATTTAAAGTCAACGCTGGTTAATGCAAGTAAGTTAAAATGCACTTGGACTGACTTACTTCAGCAACACCACGACCCCAACTACATTGTAACTGAAGAAGTATATTCTTGCTCCTTTGTTCGTCAGTAGAACGAAACCATTCGCAAGAACTGAAAATAAGGTTCAACATCCGATTAAGTAGCTTAGAGTTCATAAATGGCTCCTTTTATAGGCCGTTTTGAGTCAGGCACTACGAAACTGTTTTAACCAGTTTCACACAAGCATGCGATTAGCTTAATTGCCTCTTACACAACCAATAAACAGGTTTTTGTGCGTTAAATAGCTCAAGATTTGTTGAAACCAGGTTCTACCTTTTTTAGTAAAGTGAACTTTTCCTGAAATGAGATTCACTTTTGATTAAAATTCGAGAAAGTCTGAAGCAGCTAGAACATGACATGACAGAGGCTGAATTAACTTGAAAGCTAATTTAAAGCTGACTAACTTTTTGGTGTGAAGTCAGTCTAGACACCAACTGTCTTAGCACTGTGCTCCTGTGAGAAATACTGCAACAGCGATCATAACACTATCCACATAGAAGTATAAATTAAGCACCTACCATGCCACTGGTTGACGACCATAAGTTCAAAGAGTGTCACAAAAGCCCTGGGGAGGTCATTAAAGTTGTTGTTGCAGTAATCCAATCTGAGGAATTCAGAGTTGTTCAGGGCTGGGTTACCGCAATATTCTGTTCCATTTTTCTTGATAAGACCCCCAAATATTTCCATGCCAATAATTGCGTAAATGTAATCGACCACCTGTATGGGAACACCCAAAAGAAATGTTTCAAACTTATTATATGGGCTTTTTTTTTATAGGGGTGAGTAGACATGTCCCACTTTTTGTGTTTTAAGAGGGGGGAGGAACAAAATACATTTGTTATCCCCACCCTCCCATTTTTTTTGTAAATGCTGAAGAATTTAGAGTTTTTACCTTTTCTTTATATGTTACTCTTTTATATAGGCCTAAGAAATCATCTCAGCCATAGTGGCTGTATTGCTCACCCCCCCCCCCCCCCCATATATTTTCTGTGCAAACCAGGACCTTTGGGCCCTTATAAAGGCCAAGGAACAACACAACCGAATGAGTCACAGTACTTACAAAGAATACACATCCATACGTAACTATGGAAGGGCCAATGTTGACAATTGTAGTCAGTATTACCCTAAACCTGCAATGTGTAGAAAATGATGCATTAAATTTCGGAACAGACAGAGGTTACCACAACCAAGTGAAATAAAATTCTGTTAATATCTGGTGATTGTGGTATAATTACTCCACTTACGTTTTGCTGCCCATCAGTAACCTCACAAGTCTGAGAACTCGAAGTACCAAAATGAAATCAAGACTAAGAATTTCAGTCTCCTCTTAAATATAAGATAAAATTAACAATATTAACTTTCATAAAATATTAACATAAAAATCTACCAACTGCCATAGATACGATGTTACGAACATACGTATCTCTTTAAATTGCTAATTAGTAAAACAATAAATAAGAAATATATGGATAAACAGATAAATAAATGAATAATACATTAATGTTTGCTTACCAAAGTTGCCTGATGCTGATTCATAAATGGTAACTACCAATGCTGACAATACAATTACAAAATCAAACCTGCAAAGATTTACAAGTTTACAGGTCAATTACAGAAAAAATACTATATTTAAACAATCATCAAGAAATATAATGTTGCTGTAGCTTATGTTTTAAAGATGTAAAAAGTTATTCTAACATCACACAGAAGCTACTTTTTCCTAGAGCGGAAATAAAACGAGAATGCATTGCTGGAAGTCTTGACAGCCAATTTCATGGACTTGAAAAATAAGCAGTAGTAGTTATAAACCTTTATTATTTTCAAGTCGTATGACAATCAGTAGCGACCTATGACATATATATGTCATAAATGCCCAAGCAAGGTTGCTTCTGCATGACAGATTAAAAAAATGTTAAAAATCAAGAACTACAGTAAGTACCAGGTGGAGCACCATTACAGAAGAGCACCTAAATTACAAGGTAGTAAAACCTTAATGCAGATAAAAACATTATAAAATGTCTGGCAGATACATGTATTTGCTTATCTATGATATATCAATGAAAAATTAATATATTGCAACACCAGAGGACGTCATGTAAATCCAGGGCTCCCATTGGTTATGGCCAGAGACTTTAAGGCACTACTGTGCATTCTCTCAGCCAATGGGAATCCTTGATCTACCTAGCGTCCTTTGGAGTTTAGTTCCAAGTCAAATGAAATTTGCCGTAAGAGTCAAATTGTGCTACTTTAACAAAAGTACACTGTAACAAGTTTCCGTAGTTGTCTTGCAATTTAACCATAGTTTTTACAGTAAAATACTGTTATTCTGGTATGCAGCACGCTACCGTAAATTTTGTTCCAGCAAAATACCAAGCTACGTTATATATGCGATAAAATTTACAGTTGATGTAAAGAAAATGGCAGTGTACTGTAACTTTATCAGCAGATTGCTGTGAAATTGACCCAATTGGCCATACAGCAAGTCACCGCATATTTTACAGGAAAATGCCGTAAAACTACTCAACACCATGCCCCGTAGCATTTTATGTTAAGATACAGTCAAGTCCAGCTATGGTATGATATAGTAAATTTACTGTAGATGGCTCAAATTTGGCTTGTCATAGGTTAGCTCAACATCAAAGTACAACAGTATTTACGGTAAGGTGCCGTTTGTAAGGTTTCACGGTAAGCGATCATCACAACTTACCAAATGCATGTACTGTAAATTTTAAGACAAACATCCGTTTTTCCTACTTTATGGTAGACCAACTTGTTACCATAATATTTGCAGCAAGATACTGTGCAAAAATTCGCCAGCAAGATGATGTAAAAACCACAGAAGTTTTTTTACAGTGTATGTTTGCATAAAAAGTTTGTCAGTCATGTCAATATCATATATAAGGTGAATGCTTTTCGCTTAGATGTTAGTTTTTCACGTTGACATACGTAGTTTGTACTGTTGGTAATTATGAGTTATAATAATGGCATAATTGACAATATTTCTGGCTGACAATTTAGGGTAAAAGTGCTTTGTGCATGGGAGTGTCTAACCACTTTTTATGTACATTCTAATCAAAAGGCTTTTGAGAGTGAGGAAGATGTGCATGTAAAATTGACTTACACATCCCACATATTCTTGAAGAACTGGATGGAGCCATACGTGTAAATCTTCAACAAAATCTCCAAGCAGAAAATTGTCAGGAAGAACCATTCCACTTGGTCCCAGTTCATAGCAATGCAGATTGTGTTGACAATTATTGCAAAATCAAAACCGAAGCGAAAAAATCTGAAAAATGAACGTTACACGAGATTCATTGCATAATTATTAGCATATTTCGTACTTACACATAAAAAAAATTTTTGGGGGGAGACTTGCATATTGCATAGGTGAACATCAGCCCCTAAAAATAGTCTTCTGACACCAATGACAGAAACCTTTTTCTTTTTGGCTTATATGGCCTGCCACAACATTTCATCACACCATCAAGTATTTATTCAACACCTCCTATAAAGTACACCTTCTCACTACATCTTTATGTTCATATAATTTTTAACACCCATGGGTTTGACTTACCTGTGCTGGACAACTTTTCTGACGAAGGCACTAAGCACAGAATTATAGCAATCAGGAATCTTCCTTTTGAACCAAGTCACGTACTCTTTGCTCTCAATCAACAGTATGGTCAGAACATCAGTCAGTTTCAGAAATTCTGCTTTAGCTGTGAAGCAAAAAGCAGTGGTCAGTTTTCAAGGGAATAACATTATATCATGGTATGACTGTGCATGTATGGAGTTATGATTTAGCTCTGTGGTGCATGGTATCTATTAATTACTTAATATTAAATTATTATACACACCTAAAATATTTTTGTCTGGAATGGCTGACCACTAGTTGCTAGTTTTACTAACAAGTTATAACTTTAGCTATTATATTAAGTGTGCAAGCCTGTAAGCAATGTCCTTATTAAATGTGAAGTTTTTTAAGTCAATATGACTAGATAACATTGAATTATTAATATCATAAGGCTGAATAACATGTTAGATGGAGCTCACTTGTCTTTACAAAGGCAATGCTAAGAGCCTGGACACAGAATAAAATAAAAAAACTACAGAAAGCTTGATTACAAAATCATGGATATATCATACTTATACAGCCTTGGCCTTCTGGATCCAGGACACAACATACGACCTCGAAGTAGATGTTGCTCTTGTTTGGGAACGCGACTCTCAGAAGTTGCAAAAACCGTTCTTTCGTAACCACTTTTCCAAACTCCGATGGTTCTGATATGATGTTGAACGACTCACCAAGAAGTTTTCTCTTCCTATAGACACTCGTCATTACTTCACCCTAATAATATAATGAGACAGGTGTTTGGTTTACAGTTTCTTGCTAGATTTAATACTCAGACATGTCACAGACTGGAAACTTACTTCCAGAGGACGTCATGTGAATCCAGCCTGGCAGGACTCTCATTGACTATAAGATAGTCCCTCAGGCAATGGGAGTCCTGCCAGGATTAACATGACGTCATCTGGAGTTTAGTCTAGGAAATCTGTTGTAAGACCTACACTGTACAGTTAAGACGAAGAAGCCAGTGTCAGTCTTCGGCCCAGGGTTACTGACCTTATATCATCTGACCTTATATCATCTTCTAAATCATTTTTAAGGTGCCTTAAATGAACGACTCCCTATCAAACAGCTATTACCCATTGTCAGTACTGACTAACATAATAATATTTAGTCACTATGGCTGATTTATTTGGTTAAAGTGGTAAGTTGGGCAATCATTATGGACAGTATTCGACACCCTCAAATTGTCTAAAAGTTAGCTACTTTACTGACTTTCTCATCACATCATGCATCATAAATGAGACATTTTTAAAAGCCAGACCTTGAGATGTTTCTTGTAGTTGTAGAACACAATGGCCAACACAATGCTCATGAATATGTAGAGATTGACCAGAAGGAAACAAACAAAGAAGAATGCATAGAACCGGCTGGCGTTATAGGCAGGCATTCTGGGAAAATAATGCAGAACAATTAATAAGCAAGACAATTGAAAACGCAAGTCCTTTAAAACATAGGCGAAAGTAAAGAACAATGAACGTTATAAAAAAATATAATAACTTACATAACATCTGGACTGTTTGAAGTTGTCACCAGTACGTAAAGTTCCCAGAAGATGTCGAAGTAATTCTGGAAATATGGTGTCCCATCGGGATATGTGAGGTCTCTAAATATAAGCAGAGTCAGACTGAATGTTGACTTAATTTAATAATTTATTCAACAACACTTGTTACCATCATCCAGACAGTGGCTTTTAATATTTCTGCATTTATATCATTCACAGTAATAAAAAAAATCTTGTCTGTACTTACGTTTAATGATAGGACTTACCTCATCTCGAAAAGCTTTAAGGCCATCAACGAAAACAGTGCAATGCTTGCCAGTAACAGGAAAAAACCATGCGCTATGTCTAGGAGTGTTCTGCGAATACTTCGGAATGCTTTTCTTACCTGTACAAGAGTTCAATGAATGTTTATTCTGCGTACAATGGTAACATGCTGACAGATGTACAGACAATCATCCTTGTAACTGGAGTGTGTTTCAGCCATCTGTCAACATTAAGATTTATCTGTGGTATTCTAATGGCAACAACCATTTCTAATTTAAAAAATTTTGTCAGTACCTGTCTTCCTTCTGGAAAGTTTATGAAAAAAAGTGGACGAAGCACCCTGGACCACCTGACTGGGCGGACTGCGCCTCGTCCGATTTCCGTCCAGATCGCGTAGCAAATCATATCAATAGAGATCAACTGAAATTTAAATCAATTTCAAGAAATGTGTCAAGTTTGTAACATGTGCAGATGAAATCTGTTATGCATTACATAAGTTTTGTGCAAATTACTTACAAAAATCGAGAGCATAACAGTGACATTTTTGGGATCCCTCAAAAAGTTCTCATTGGCAGTGAAATACAAGTTATGGAAGAACCGAAACAGAAAGTACATCAGGAAAACGAATTCAACCAACATGGATGCCTGAAAAGTGAACTACTGATCATGAAATTAATTAAAATCACTGAATTGATCGAAAACAAGTTTAGGAATAGAGATAAGCTTACCCAACATGGCAGTTCATAAATCCCAGGTTTTTCAAACAGGGCGAGCGACATATTTCCCCAGATGCACAAGAACTGCATAATCTTGAACACATTGAGTCGATATAGTTGGTAAGCCCTAGTAAAGAAGTACAAAATTTAAGGAAACACCAGAAACCTTATTCATAGAAAACTTATTTTGGGGAGGCGGTAAACTTCAGAAGGGTGTCATATCAAGGTGACTTTGGGTGGGGTTCCAACTTCCAAAATAGGGAAGAGTGGGGCACCTTGAGCAATGTGCTTTCCATGCAGTATATATAAATATGTGAGGTTTAATTTGAAAGGTACTATTTTATAATGCACCAGTAGTAAAATTCTGCAATAAACACAGCTTCCTCCATTTACATGCATCAGAGATAATTGCAGTATATAAATTTGTAGGACTGCGGTAAATTAATTGTATTGAACATAATGACTCAATGTGCTAACCAGTGTTTGGGCACGTTAAGCCACTTGACAATTTAGTATAATGAACTTATAACTTTACCATATACTCCCTACAGAATGATTTTACCTGTGGTAAATGAGGTTAGTTGAGTACAAGATGGCCATTAATGGATGACCTTGATTGTGTAATCATCCACATCCATTTTTCATAATCCATGTCATAAAATATATGGTCTCTTGACCATTTGCGACAGAGCCCTGGTCATGTGACACTCAACCCTGTATATACCAGCCCTCTACTCTATTAATTGCCGCCAATTTCATTTTTTGATAAGGTGTTATATACAAACTTTAAAACTCCATCATGCTCTGAATCAATGAATTATTGATAGTAACATATTATTAGGTGAAGATCTTATAACTATCTGTCTATCTACATATCTACATATTTATACTCTATGAGGTATTACTAACTTTATTAACAAGAATATTCTTGTTTGTGCCTAGTATACTCCATTAATTTTCCCCACCTTAACTATTATATAAATTCTACACATTTCCCTGAATAATTCAGTCTTTATTTGACGAAAATCGGATATGTAGATAGACAGATAGTTTAGAGAGACAGATAGATTTATATGCTTATTATATAATATAGAATATCTATAGCTTAATATTTGGTCTATATAAGTACATAAAAGATAGCAAATAAAATCACAGATCAAATCACAAATACTAATTACAATATCAATATTAGATTTAAATTTTACAAAAATATACACAAATACTGATCAAAATATCACAATAAGATTCAAATTAACACAAAAAGATAAGAATGTTCACATGTATAAAAAAAAATACCAATATACAAATATAATCATTGCCTGGTAATTACAATAAAATACATTGTTTTTAAAATAATGAAAGCACTTACATCTTTTTGTAATTGTGAATGACAATCAAGACAATATCATATTACTGTGTCATCTTTGAACAAACCATGAAATGACACGAGTATCACCGCGTATCGCCAAGAATTCCCGGTTTGCTTTATTAGGCTAAGATTAGTTAGATAGGTGGTAGGTTGTAGATTCAAACCTAGCTTGGAACAATCATGAATAGAGGCTATTCTAGAGTTTTTTGTTTAGTTCATTATCAGTTGTAACAAATTAATAATATCAATTGAGTTCTAACCTTTCATAGTTCACTCAACATAAGATTTGATAATGTTAAAAGCCGTTATTAAGTACGTCTTTGAAACGTTTTAAATACAATTTGTCAAACGTTTTGTACATCTAAAACCAGTCTTAAAATGTTCATTAAAAACATTTTGATTGAATGTCTTTGTAACTTTTTTTGGCCCCCACATATTACATCCAAAAACGTCTAAATGGACATTCATAAAACGAAATATTCTAGGTTTAATAAAATGTGTTTGTGTTTGGGCTTATCAGGAAATCACCCGAGATTTTTGATATTGCGGATGCCACTTCACACATTGTGTATTAAGATAATGTATTCATCCGATAAATATTTAATTGTAGGAAGTGTTAAAAAGATAGAATGCAAATTATGATAATAAATTTTGAATTATTAAGAGGATATAATTATGATGTCATGGTATGACATTAATCGCGTTAAAAAAAAATTTAAACTAGGTATCAATACTAAGAAAAGTAAAATTAATGTAGAGTTTTATGTATTCATAATAAAACATTGTATAACAATTTCTTTGCCAAAAAAAGAAAATCGGATGGGCCTATTGAAAATCCATAATTAGGTAATAATTATGGTGTTTTTGCAGAATGTGTTGAAATTCGTGCATATTGTTTTGGAAGAAAATTATCATAAATAACAAGGGGGTCTGACATAATTATCACATATGAACCAATTATTTCCTATCTCAAATACTGAAATTAGCTTCCTGATGATGATTCAGGTAATCTCAATAGTATAGAGTCTAATTTAGTGTACACGTGCAAAGTCCACAGCTGCACTAAATGCTGCACTAAATGCTGCACTAAATGCTGCACCAAATGCTGCACTAAATGCTGCACTAAATGCTGCACCAAATGCTGCACCAAATTCTGCACCAAATGCTGCACCAAATGCTGCAAGGAGTCTGCTGCTGCAGCCAGTTTTTGCAGCTGCAGCCGCTGCCTCTTCAACTGAAGCCTCCCCTTTCAACCCCCATCCCCATGTATGACAACAAATCCTTAATGTATCTCCACCGTCTATTGTAGTAGAAACATGTGTGATGTCTCATTTTTAGGTTTTTTTAGGTACAAGATGAGCAATACAGTGCATCTGAAGTTATTATGCAAATATGATCTTTGTTAATATATTTTAAGTGAATTGTCCAAATCATTAACAATTCAGTTAAATTAAACACCTGTAAGAGAGAATACCCTCTGCAAGTTTGCAGTCATCTTTGGTTCTTCAAAGGAATGTTACAACAAAAAGGCGAAAAATGGCAGTCTTATGTTTTTTTTGTTTTTTTTGGCATATGCAAGATTTATAACCAGAAACATCATTTTAGATCCATTTCTCCGCCAAGAAACAAAATAAATCACTGACAAATGTTTATCTTATCAATATTCTTCATAATTTTTATAAAACCTGATAAAAAGCACTATGGTTTCTTTGGCTGGGCCTCAAAACATTTTTAAGCAACATCCAAGAGGTTCGTATACTCTGTGAAGCCATGTCCAGCTCTTTTATTGCCAGCAGCCTTATATTCTGGGTGACGTTCAGGCTTAGATATGACAAAGCCGCGTCATCAGCTTCCCTCCAGAGAGCTATTTTTATCTTCCAAATTGATTACAATGTTTCTAGTCTCTTCAGTCAGATTGAATTAATTAGCTGTCATCATGTGATGTTATCTGTCCATAAATGATGCAGTCATCGGCGAATAGTCTGATGTTGCTCTCAGGGTAGTCTGGAAGGTCATTTAATGTATAGAAGAGAGAGTATTGGTCCCAGAACTGTGCCCTGGGGGACTCCGGAGTAGGCATTGGCCTCATCAGGGGGTTGTCCTTCCACCCCCACTTTGACAAACTGGCCTCCTCCTTGGGTTACTCTAGCTAGTTCCTCAATGAAGTCGATCAGTTGCGTTTCACAAGATCTTTTTGCATGAAACCCATGTTGGGCATCCACCAGGGCATTGTGATTTTCTAGATGGATGAGGATTTGCTAGACTATGACATGCTCTAGGGGTTTACAAGTGATGCAGGCTAACCTTACAGAGCAGTAGTTTTGTGCTTTGAACTTTTTACTGGAGCAATGTTGGCTCTCGACCGATTCTATGGCAAGTCAGAGTTGTCGAGGCTATGCTGGAAGCTGATTTAGAGGATCGGTGCTAGTAGAATAGCATAGTCCTTTAGGATCCTTGCTGGTACTAGATCTGGGCCTGAGGCCCTATGAGGGTTGATCTTTTTCAGGAGCTTTTGAATGCCATTTACATTGACATTTATGGGTTGCATAGGTGGTATAGTGTGCGTGGTGGAATAGGCAATTTGTCTATGTCACAATCCGAATCTCTGGTGAAGATACTGGTGTACTGGGCATTTAGGATTTGTGCTCGTTCATATGCGTTAGCTGTGAGTGTACCAGCATCTTTTTGTGGGGCTACTCCAACGCAGTCCCGTCTTAAGGTTTTGCGAACTTCCATAATTTTTTGTTGCACCTTACATTTTCTGTATATTGGTCTCCTTCGATGATATTATTGATATATTTGTTGTAGTCTTGTCTGATCTTTTTCTGGGTTTCACGCTTCATGGACTTTTTCTTCTGCCCTGTCATCAACTTTGCCATTTGGTGTAGTTTGTCTCTTTTTCTAATCAGCTTCTTTGTAGCATGACTGACCCATGGTTTGTCTGAGGCGCCTATGATGGTTTTAGTTGGGATGTTTCAGTCCATAGTCGACAAACAAGAGGAGAATTCTGTGTAGAGTTGGTTGGTTTAATATTTTGCTGTTGTTTCTGCTAATGAATTTGCTGTGTAGCTCTTGAAGGTCTTTCTGGATGCCTGCTCTGTTTACTTTTCTATAGACATGGCTATGTTTGCTTTTCTCTATAGACATGGTTTCTTGTTGGAGATATGGATATAAAATGATGTTTCTGGTTATAAATTGTGCACATGGTTTCACACATTTGGTTATTTGGAAATAAAACATACATACTGAATAATAACATCAGACAGCCACTTTTCACATTTTTGTTCATAACATTCCTTCGAAGAACCAAAAATGACTGCAAACTTGAAGAAGGCATTCTCTCTAGCATGTGTTCAATATGTGGGTTTTTTTAAATGATTTGGACAATCCAATCAGAAGATATTCACAATAATCATATTTGCATAATCACTGCAAGTGTTTTTTTGCTATTGAGACTGAGTGTGTTGTGGTAGCTGACATGGGGGCTGTGGATGCAAGGGGCATCATTCAATGAAGAGTTGCCCGCCATGACCAGGTAGATAGCCACCCATGGCAGAATGGCTGGGCTGGCTCTTTCCAGGAATTAAGGCTGACCCTTCACCTGGAAGGTTGGCCTGAGTAACTGCAAAGCACAGTTTCAGTAGCTAAACTGTTGTAACCAATAAACCCTTTTGTGCCACATCAATATAAGGACTGTGGCAGAGAGCAGTGGGGAGAGGAAATGCCTTGCTTTAAAAATATGCTATTGGTACTTCTGCAATGTCAATAGCTATTTTGGAGTGACTATTGGCAGTGTATATATGTATGTGCAGTTCACTGCATGTGCAGTGGCCATGGAGAAATTGAATAAATCAATAAAGTGCATGCTGCAATTAACCAACAGTTTATGATACCGGGTGAAATATTATTTCTGAGGGATCAACTCATATACACAAAGTTAGTTTTGTACTTCTGAAGGTGTAAATATGTACACATACCTGACAGATTTTTCATCCCTCTTAAACTTAGTGTTTCTTTCTGCCTTTGCATCCTGCACGAGTATGGCAGCCACTTGAATGTCCTGGAAAGTAAACTTCTTATATACGTTTTTTTTTTAAATAAATCAGACTTTTAGAAATGTGTTGTGCATTCAACTTACTAGTTCAGTGATCACTTTATTTGCTCTGGCGTAGTTGTAACTTGAGCTGACTGAGTTTGGCTCGTCTGCACTGGCCGCGCTCTCCTGGTTGATCTCCATACTCCAAACATATATCCCTAGACTATTACAACTTGGTTCATATTAGTCCATTGGTCATGTAAATGCTTCCATATATGTATTCTTTATGGCATGACGCCTGACAGCTGGAGGCGGGATCCGCGGGAACCTCCCCCTTTTTGCTGCAGCAGCTGAGCACAGATTTTTGTACAAGTGGCTCCACCTACAATTGTGTGTTAACGAAAGGGGGCGCTGGAGTATGCAATCCAGTTCGGCGAAGAAGAAAACATGGCGAGTTCGGGAGCGGGCCAAGCTGAAGATCAGCATGCTTCTGGGGACAAAGTGGGAATCCTCACAGGTTGTGCACAGCGATTGTTTATCTAACACCCCCAGAAACTAGAGGTTAAGTCTTGAGGGGGAGAAATAGTCGCGGATGCGCCGATTTCCCCTTGACTTCGGCCCAGCACAGATCTTTGCTGGAGTTGCGGCTAAGCCTGAGGCCAGTGAGGGCAAGGCCAAACCCCTGACACCCTGTCATTGCATACAGCAAAGGGAAATTAAAATGTAGTGGACAATGCTGTACATATATCCCTTATCATTATGCAATGATTACAAAAAAGTTAAATAGCTATTCGTGAGCAACAACGACCTGTTGCAAACAGATCCAAACCCTCTAACAGGATTTACAGTGAACTCGTCGATTATACACTGTTCATGTAAACATGTTTATACGTCATTCATTGTCTACATTACACATTGACTGTACAAAATGTAAAGGGAAATATCTGCAAACAAAAACTAATAATTATGAAGAGCAGTTGCACTTGAAATCATTGTATCAATTGGGCTTTTCCTAGATTTGTTGCTGACACCCCTTAGCAGTGTATGAGCACACTTGACTTGGGTCCTCGTCATCACTAAAAAAATTCAAATTATCCAGTCAAACACGCTACCAATTTAATTCATGAGCAACTGTGATAACGCTCATTAAGTCTGATCGCGACATTTGAATTGGGTTGTATCTCAAACCAAGGACCTTTCTAGGAGCTGGCAATCAACACTACATAGGCCAACTAAGTAGCTGTTGAGAATAACGAAATAAAAGAATTGTCAATTTTTCTTGGCAGTGTCAATTTACAACATGTGTTGATTGTGTTTGTGTAGATGTGTAACAGGAGTTGCTGACTTGCTATGTATATTTACTCTGATGATATGACTTTTCCTAGATTTGTTGCTGATAAAATGGAGTATTATATATTGATGTTTTTATTTTATTTTCAGTCAGCGACAGCTGCTTTGCAGGGAATGCAGAAGATAAGAGTGGGGAAAATTTGGCTTCGCTTATACAGTCAGCAGCTATGTATGTATCACTAATTGGATATTAAGATGTTATTGAACAGATTTTATGTAAATTAAATTTGGCAATATTGTTGAATTGTGTTTGTTACCTGATTTTTATTTTCAGCCTACCCAATGGCAAAGTTGTGGAAAGATTGTGCATTCCGGATGAAAAGGATCAGATTCAGGTGGCTAACTAAATTATAGACTACAAAATAACCATATTTGGCAGGAATGTGGATTCATAATGTAAACCTAGAGTGCATTGTCAGTGTACCATGAGCTATTACATTATTTAAAGTACTACTTTGCCGTCTAGTTAAATTTAATGTGCGTATTGATTGAAATCAGAATGCAAGTTAGAACAGCTAAGTTTACAAGTGTCAGGGATGTAAATTTGGGACAAAAATAACAAGTTGTTTCTCAAAAACGACAGGTGGCAGCACAATGCCAATATGCTGATCAGTGGCAAGACTAAAATCACAGTAATCTGTGGATCACGCAGGCCTGAGCTTAACAGGCGAACGATCGATTCGTTCTCCTGGAGGTTACCTTAAACTTAAATGCCGCGAATGCAATTTCGTTTGCCTTGGTCTGTAACAGGCGAGTGACGCAAATGCGTAATATTGCTATTGCAATGACATAGTTCAAAGCATATTTAATTCTTTACCTGCCATACTCAGATAGCAATTAAACCCTTGCCTATTCATTGACCATTACTGTCCAGTGACAATAGCATTCATCAATAGCAATCAACAGGGCTCCTTTGTTCTAGTTACCCCAAATTGCCAATTGCAATTCAGTATATACAGGTAGCAATTGAACCAACACCTTTCCATGATCCCCCTCAATAGGCCTTATTAAAATAAAGAGGGGCAAGAATGTACAGCCATGGCCATAAGTTTTCAGACAGTTACTATAGATGGTGACTGTCACTGTGGTGCTGATTCTGAGTCGCAGGGACACAGTGATGTTACTGATGTGTGAATGTTTGTACTAAGTGGACTGGAATGGAGTTGGAAAATGAAACAAAATGGCTATAGCCAGGCTTTAACAACCATAATAACTAGCTAGGCTTAAAATTTTTAACTACAATACATTCTAGTAATCCATTTTTTCACTGGTTGAGAGAATATTTCTTTTCTGAATTTGTGGTATTCTGGTAGATTTAAGCAAAATCATTTAATAACTTCACTGGGAAAATTTGCTAACCATGTTAACCCATATGATAACCGACCCATGGCACATTTTCAGGAGAACGATGTATGGGTTACCATCTTTTTGCTTACGCTCAAGCCTGTCACAGCAAACTGATGAGGCTCTCTAGATGACTTAAATGCTGCAGTGATTTAAGCATTTTAATTGTCTGTAGCATAACTGGTTAACAAGAAGGCTGGAGAGAAGTAATTGATTTTGTTCCATTTTCTTCAGGAAATACTCACCAGGTGGAGCGATGACCTGAAACTGGACCTCATTTTGACAACTGGTGGGACAGGCTTTGCTCCTCGGGATGTCACTCCAGAGGTAAATGAATTTTGGCTTCGGTGGATCAGTTGCATGGCTTGGTGGGTGATGCGTCGGAAGGTTATGAGTATCTGACAGTCACCTGACGGACTTCTGCAATAAATTCATTTGGTGGACACAACATGCTGTAAAATCTTGATGATGTGGGGTGATTTACCGTGTTAATTGTGGGCCAATCTTAACATCCTGTTCCGGATGGTATGTCTACTCTGTAGGGTCTGAATAGTTGAAAGTAGTATAAGTAAATCAATTTGCATAATGATTTGCAGGCAACAAAAGCGATCATAGAGCGGGAAGCCCCAGGCTTGATGTTAGCAATGCTGAAGGGATCCTTGAATGTCACACCTCTGGCCATGTTGTCAAGGTAAGAGATAGCATAATGCCATTGTGAATCTTCATAAACAGATGAACTTTGTTGAGGTTAAATATATTCAAAATATCGAAAGGTTTAGCTGTTCTATAACAGGAGCTGAACAGTTCATTTAGCAAACATAGTAACTATTTGTGCTGTATATGTGTCAAGATTTCAGCTTCTGACGCTGTTTAATGAAGTTAAAGGAAACGATATAATGCGATGCTTTTTGCAGGCCTTGTTGTGGAATCAGGGGTAAAACGTTGATACTCAACCTTCCTGGCAGCAAAAAGGGTTCTCAGGTAAGACTCATTAATTTCATTGTATTTGGTGAAGTTAACTTCCAGGGTCTTGGAAATTAGATGTCCCAAACTTTTGGAGGTCTCACATCTCCCCTTTCAGGGGGTTTTGGTAATTTCACTAAAAATATGGATAATATATGGAATCACAGAATCTTCATACAATATTATAAATGTAATTTATTACTTTCGAAATGAAGAAATGCTTGAACTCAGACAGTTTGAATAACCATTGTGTTCTCTTTTATTGCAGGAATGTCTAGAATTTGTTCAACCAGCGCTGCATCACGCAATAGACCTTCTGAACAATCGACAGTCTAATGTCAAGGCCACTCACGATGCACTTCAAGGGAATGTACCTGCCAAACAAGTAAGTCATACTTTATAGAAATTAGTTCTAAGTTTTGTAGAGATTAAGTGTGATTTGAGAGGGACATTAACTAACGGCAGGCTTTGTTCATGGAGAGCAGTGCAACTGTATGTGCAATGTTAATTCCTAGAAAGTTCTGAGAGAACAGATCTAAACATACTGCTTTGTTGACATCCCATGTAAATATCAGAAGCATTTGTCTACATGACAGTGTATTTCTCTCCATGAACAGGGTAGCCACAAGAAAGGGATTATACTGCCCTTGGCTGGTGAACGACTGTCATGTGGAAAAAGAAAACTGGAGATCACAAGTCTAGATGGGTCCGAAAAGTCCATTTCTCAGTTCAACCTCCCAAAAAATTGCTCACCCCTCAAAAAATCAGCTAGACAAGAAAAGCTCAAGCCAAACACCGAAGAGGAAATTTCAACGATAACGACGGTTTCAACGATATCTACACGGACACGGTCAAAGACTGGGAAATGTGTGAAAAAGGCAGCTCCATTGAAGTCAGCAAATGAGTCACTTGATACTGATAAGTCAACAAATGCATTAAGTGTAAAACTTGTCAGTCCTAAGGTTTCCGCCATTGCCAAATTAAAAATTATCACATGTGGGAATCTACCGACCCCTGAATTAAATGGTTGCCAGAATTTGAATAGTGCAGATCAGCATTCAGAAATATACGCAAACCATCAAGGGAGCGCAATAAGCAAGTCCAACAATGACTCACCAATAAATCCCTCTTTGATACCAAGTCCAACTGTGCCAGAAAAAAGCAGAGTAGTTTCACTGCCGACAGTGACAGTTGGCAGAAGCAGTGTCACTTCGGCATTATCGATCCCATCGTTTCTATCAAGCAATGAGCAGGGTAAATTCCCTGGCTCCCCGAAAAGGATCAATCCAAGTGTTATTGGGATGAAGGACTTGGAAGAATCGAATGACGAGGCCCAGGTACTTGAAGATGTGGTCAACATGGGGGATGGAATGATCGGGCACGTCTGTGAAGTGGCAGATGCATGTGATCCTGGCATTGACAATGACACGGTTCTGGAGCAGATTGAAATCATGCAAGACGATCAACTTATATTGCAAGAGTCTGCAGTGATCATCCAGGAGAAAGACCAACTTGGTAACATTTTACAGACTGATGCTGGTGAAGCAGTCAGCCCATCTCCTTTGCTGAATGACCTTGATGTTGTATCAAGCAGTGTACCATACAATGAATGTGCAAGTAGCCAAGCTGAGCAGTTGGATATCCTGTCAAAATCTACAAATCCTAATGATATTGATGTTAATGGGGTTGCTCATACCAGTGACGAACCTTCTTCAAGTGACTCTGCTGGCACAAATGATGTCAATAACTCAGCGGATACTGCACTGGAACCAGATTTAATTCTTCGTGCTAGGATCAGCACTCGAGGAAAGAATGAGGGTGAAGTCTGTTACATACCAGTCGGGAAGGACATAAAATCCTTCCTTGCAAACCATCCATTGCTGAAGGGGCTTTACTTAAATCGTGGTAAAAGGGATATTAAACGCAGTCTTGTGGCTCTGCAACGACAACCCAATGCTGTGGATACTGGAAGCTGGAAGCGAGGACACCTTTGCCACGAACGGAACAGACTTGATGATTTCTTCAAATATACAGAAGAAGGTTTGAAGAAGCACAAAAAAGTCATGCAGCAGTTGGTCAGAGATGAGTATGTTGTTAACTGGTACCTGTGGTGCCCTGGGAAGGGCAACTGTTTGCGAAGATGTGGTGGACATGGCGCCTGTGTGCAAGGTAATTATAAGTTTATCACAATTTGTAAAAGTTAACTTCTTATTGAATTATTGCTTACCTTTATGATCATGTTAAAAGTTTAATTGCAAGGAAATCTCACCATAAAATTGGCTGCATTGAATGATATCTGTCAGCTTTGATGAGTATCTTTGTATCAACCATTGTATTGTTACTGTTTTATTGCCTTGTTACAGTTATAGAATTATGGTTTGCAGGGTGTCCAGGACCAGGTCATAAGCAAGACAGGCACAATTGTTCTGTACTTATCAACTTGAAACTCTTCTTGAGCAACTTAAATTCATGGCGAGTGCAAATTACTGGTAGTCACGTCCCACATGACTCAGACGTCAAGTGGCAGCCTCCTCAAACTGAGATTCAAAGAGTGGATGAGGACACTAAGGACCTGATTGTGGCTTACAGTAGCAAAGCAAGCAGCACAGAAATCGCCAGCATGCTGTCTAGTAAGCAGAACAACGCAGGACCGGCCATACGGATGGACAAGAGAAGAGTGGGTTGTATGTTGACTAGCATGAAAAGACGTCGCAAAGAAAGAGACTATCACTATCATGCTACGTTGAATTCAGCAGCATCCGATGATGATGACTTCGACAGTGAAGATGCAAAGATGCTCCTAGATGAAGAGGAATTATGTCAGAACAAAGGGTTGGGTGATTGTGCACCTATACATGCAGCAAGTGCAACAAAACTGATCCAAGCAAACCAGTGTGTGCTTCCCAGTCAGTCCAGCAGCAGCGTCACAAGTGCCAGTAATATCGCCATCAGTCTCACTGCTGGCCAACTTGCTCAGTTAAGTCGCTCAATAGTTCAGACCAATAAACCTATACCCAATGTTGCTCTTACTCGAAGCAAATTTCAACAGCCCAGTCCATTTGTGTCTCCTGTTAATCTTGCAGCTGGTCTGCCGAATTCCACAGGGCCTGAGATTATTGTGATGCAAGGTGGGGGTCCCATTGAGATAATCACTTTACAGAGAAGCATTAATGAGAAAGATGAAGGTGCCAAATTAGGAACTACTACATCAAATGATCTCATGGCATCACCAAGTCTTCCTTCCTCCTCATCAACATTTTACCCAAATATTTCATCATGTTTAGCTCCTACTGGAATTCCAACAAATGTAATTCCGCCAATGTCTGACCCTCCTGATTCTTTTGGCATTGAGCTCAGTCAGAAATTGGCTGTTCATGACATTCCCAACCTGAGCAACTTAGGAGATATCGGTGCACTGCTTCAAGCAGCATGTCAACAGAATGACTGATAATCGGTTAAAATATAAGTCTACTTACATATCTAATGCATTTGTCCCAATAGGGCTGGCGAGTGCTCCTTTGAATGTTGTACCCCGAAATACCAATACAATATGTTATTCGTTATTTCCGGGTACTACGTCACACAAGAACTGACCAGTCCTGTAGGCACACCACAGAGTAATAATACCCAGAGAAGACAGTGCAGTAAGCCTGTTCAGGGTTGGCAATTCAGATGATATGCCCACAGTGACGGTTTCATATCAAACAAAGAAAGAATTTGTTCATTTAAGATACACTAATGAAAATCAAATAATTAATGTTATAGATTTATTAGGTAATCAAATCATGAAAAAAATTGTAATGCTCAGGATTGGTGTTTTACATTGATGTTAAGCACGCAGAAATATGACAATAACAAACAATCTCAATGACATCACTGGCTATTGTAATGATTATGACATCACCAATTGTAATGGACGCCATCCACCAACCCTGAGAGGCCCTGGATGGCCTATGCAAATGAAGAACTGTCCAATAAAACACCAATCCTGAGCGATCTGTGTATATCAATCTGTGTAGGCACACGTGACAATATGAAGGGTGAGAAGGGATAATTGTCAAAGCTGGTTAACAAGCCATCTGACATAATTACTGGCTAACATATGAAGGTCTTGATTGCAAACTTCTTGTGAACTGAATACACTTGCCAGTTCACGTGCATGCTTATTGTATCGGCCGAAATTATGCATTTAAGATACTGACTGCACTGGTAATGGTAATAATATCAATCGCTAATGCCTTTTGATGTGCCAAAATAGGTCTTGCTCATGTTTAATATATCTTGTACATGTTAAGTCTTATCTTGTACCACAGTGCTTTGGTACTATTCAAGTGCAAGTAAACTATGGGTTAATGAATAATATGTTGATCAAAAATGTCCAGGGGTCCAGTGTCGCAAGTTTGCAGTCACTCAAAAGTATCTGACCTAATCAAGTTATTTGCTTTTAATGAAGACTCTCAAGTCTGCTACCATAGTTTTTACAATTTATTTACTCAGTATGCACACCAATTTAGACTTTCGTTAATCATTTGCAAGTCTAACGTAAGAATTTATTTTTCATTATCACAACATGTAATGTTTGTTGTGGCTTAAACATTTTCTTCAATCTTGTAAGTTAAGGGTGTGAACGGGTTAGTTGATACCATTCCTAAGTCAATCTGGTCATATGTACATTTTGTATGTGTTTGACAAATGTCGTACCAACCAAAAATGGGCATTCTCAATAAGAAATAATTGGATTTTATTCATTTAACTTATTAGGTTTGTGTTGTCAAATAGATCATTGTCTCTGTATTTGTTGATGAATGCAACATGTAATGCTGTGCAAATTTTAGTCGATTCTTCTGATGCCATAACGTGGTGAAGAGGATGTGACCATAACCTTTACAATGACAATTTGGCAGAGGTCATGTTGTGAAATAGACTGTAATTCTCAAGAAATTGCAAGTACTGAATTGTTAAAGTTAAATTACATTTTGTCAAATTAATTTTCTTATTAATGTTGTTTTGTAGGTCTGTTTTTGCCATATCGAATACAATATATCATGTTGTGTAAAACTTAAATATTATCCCATGAAATGTTTGATCAGTTGAGTTATAAGTGAACTTTTTAATGTTATAATTTAGCAATATTTTTTACAATTGAATATAAGATATCAATATTTTAAAAGTTTTCCAACTGTTGCAAGGTGCTGTACGTCTTTGATGGGGCATTATAAGTGTTGAATATGAAAATTGAAATGAATGTATTAATTGTGAAGCATTGCGAATTCACTATGGGTGCAATCTGGTTGAGTAATACTACAAGACATTAATATATATTTAATTGTCTTTCCACCTTTAAGGGCATTATATACATTATATACAGCATCTTCTTTACTTTACACTATATATATATTTTTATTTTATTTTATTTGCTGCATGATATTTATAATTTGCTCCTTTATATGTTCATTATTTATATTCATAAATTATGTAGATCTTTGCTTAATATATTGCCATTTGCTTTAACATTTCTCCTATTTGTTGGTAGGCTTATATTCTATATAAGACATACTAAGCATGTTAGATTATGTTTGTTTTAGCCTGTTTTAGCAGTTCTGCGTATTTTTGTCAAAGCTTTTTTTTTTTTTAGTTTGTGTATTGGATTAAGGTTCAATTAATCATCCTATATATCTTATATCTAATTGTTGAAGTGCTTCCATTTCTACAGATGGAAAGCATGAAATGCTATTTTAATTTAATGAAACAAATTTGAATTGTATATTTACAGTATTCGGGAAAAAATGGTGTAATAACTTAGTGATTATAATGTTCAGTTAATTTTATATAAAATGCTTTTTGTTTGCTTATTAGTTTATGTGAGCTTGGTTTGTTGTCTGTGGTTGTGATTTTTGTAAAGTGATGGCACAGCCTGTCACTCTAAACTTATTGTAGTGTTAACTGCCTGAATAAAAAATGCATCAAATGCATGAAAATTTAATTTTGTGAATTAGTTTTGTGTATATTTAACAAAGAGTTGTCAACATTGACGAAAGAAAAATATGTAAGAGTTTGTCATGAATGCCACAAAAAGCTGTATTCTAGGTAACATTAAACAGGATTTTCCGGTCTCAGGATGGCAATATACCTACCTGAGTGCCTTTTTCAATCTAATTTGAACCAGCTGCACTGATAGTGGTCTGGTTTAGTGAATATGGAAATCTAAAATTCTGTGGTTAAATTTTGTGCAAGTTGGCAACAGCACTGCCAGTAATTAGAATCAGATAGAGAAAACAAGAAGTGCAGCTTTGTGGCCCAGTGGTCCAGGCACTGCATGGTCAGCTGCTCCAAGTTTCCAACGTGGTAATTTTATAATAATATTTAAATCTCAGCTCAACGTGTTTGCACAAGACTACATTCGTATGAAACATGGCCTAGCTCATCATCTACAACTCCCCGTTTAAAATAGTGGGAAGAACTATAGCCTTATTTATCATGCTTCTTAGAGGAATGCACTATTCTATAATCTAAAGTGCAGGCAGGAATATGAAAAATTATCATTTAATATGCTTGCAGGAAACTGAGTTGTTTAAATTGCTGCAAGTAGCAAATTATGTAGCCTTCATATGTGGAAGCAGCACTCTGCAAGTCCTTGAGTTCAGCATTTAATTTTTTTTATGACTGGGAGCAGTTATTTAATTTTAGCTTCTTGTTTTTGCCGATATAATGAGAAATGTGCTGACAAAAAATTAAAAAGCATGTCTCAATGTTATTTAAGAAGAAATTGAATTTTCATAATTGAATTTTCGACTCACTGACCATTTAAGAGAGGATCCGAGAAGCTAAAGATTATATAAATGTGATATAATAGGATTGAAACTTCTTATTGTAATTATCTGGAGCATAGCATTCCATATTTACCTGTATGTGTGCAATCTTAAACAATTAATACTTGCCTTGTGTACGCTGCTCCATTTGTAACATGCATTGGACTCCAAGCCTGATCATCTCATCATTTTGTCTGCCTCTGTCAGCTTCTGTAGCACTGAGACAAAACAGGGATTGCTCGGGTGAGGGGCCCTACATAGATATGGCAAACAAAACTATGCTATAAAAATTTCTGAAGTGTTCTTGCTGTTGCTTTCATTGCAGAATCTAACGTCTTTCAATGGATCATTTTGATTTCAGAGTGACAGTTGCGACCATGACCACCCAGTGCTTCAGAGACAAACTAGTAAGTTGCTGAATGTCTTAACCTAGCCCGATGTCTGACAAATAACCAATGCCATAGGGGATATAAACTCGTACAAAAATGGTAAAATTATTAGGTCAAATCCTCGCCTTTATTTATTAAAATTACGTGAAACTGAAAATTATTGCAATTTTGCATATGTATAATAATAACATATTCACAAATATATTCTTAATGACTTAACATTTTGCTTACATGACCTTTTTAATAACATTTCAGGTAATGTTGATGCATCCAAGGTGGCACAGAGACCCCGAGAATCTACGTACCCCATGGTGCCTGTAGAGGAAGCGGTGAAGACAGTCTTGGCTCATGCAAGTGTGATGCAGCAGGAGGAAATCTCATATAAAGGTAGGTAGGCAGTTGTATACTTCTTAACCCTCAGTGAATCTTGTAATATTGAATATGTTGATTCAAATCTAAAGTTGGAATATGTCCAAGATATTGGACTTAAAGAGTTGGACTTACATTTCGAAAATGCCTGATTTGCAGAAGAGTTCATACTAATCTCCATCATTCAACCATGGAGTATCTCTTTTGTTCACCTGCTGTATAGGCCTATGCCATTAAAACACTACTAATACCACTAATATGTGCTCAGTTAATCAAATAATTAATATATAAATGAATTTGAAGTAAAGATGCTTTTTGAGGTATTAATACAAAACATATTGACGAATAAAAAAAACTAAACTTATCACTTTGTTTATGATGTATTAAATATTGCACATTACATTTGTGAGCAATCACTCAACATTGAAAGCCTTAGCAGTTTAGGGTAGATAGACAAGGTATACTCGATAATTTTTTGAAATTCCTTGTGTTGTCTTAAAAGTCACCATCCCGTGTCAGCAGAAAATCTCGTGCAATTACGCAGCAGTTGCAATTTTGGGAACCACACTTCCAGAACTGTATATGGAGATGGATAGAAATGATGACAGAGTTACATTGTCAAAACCAAAAAATTAAAGCACATCATTTTCTCCAAGCATTCCATAACAAATTTCCAACTTGAATAATGAAAAGTTGAGCTCAAGAAGTCACCGGAAAGCCTGGCAGGGAGGCAAACGTGAAACATTTTGACTGGTCTGCTCTCGGTGGTAGAAGCATAACACTCCCACAATATGTCAAGCCAACAGAAATTCACAAGTAAGTACATTGTGAGAAATATTAGTCATGTTTATTTTCAACTCTTTAAAACTGGTACTTCAGTATTACTTTTACAATCCTCCATTTGCACAATAAAATACATTTGTACATTTTTATTTTAACAATAAAAAAAGTGTGAAAAAGTGACAGGACAAACCCACCCTCTGAAAAAAGGCCCATGTAAATTATAATGAAATGGTATCTCATATATGCATAACTGTCTGCTTTTGCCACAGAAATTGCAAAGCAGCTGAATTTTACCACTGGCAAGTGGCTTGTCTTGCAGAAGCTACCATATTTAACAAGCTGGGAATATCAGCATTAACAATCTTTAGTACACATGCTTGGTGGGACAAATTATAAGTGGCAAAGACAACATTTTGGCTGGTGCTTAATATATAAGTTTTTTTCCCATTAGATAAGATTGCTTTCATATTGAAGTCAGTGTCTGCTGCTCCAAATTAAATTTAAATTGGTTGCTGTGTCAGATTTGTTCTGCCCAGCTGCTCCAATTGAAGCATAGTTGGTTGCTCAGTTTTTAATGTTGGACTAATGGTTAAGTTCCCACTGCAATCTTTTGGCACACATTTCGAATATTTTTTTTCTTCTTTTTTTTTAATCTCCATGTACCATTTCTTTAGTAATGCAGTAACATGATGCATCATTACCTTTAACCTTTTTAAACTGTTGAAAAAAGATCTTTACAGTGCCTCTTTTGACTGACTAGTAATGAAAAGCTGTTTTTAATGTATTGTTTGGACACAAAGATGGATGTGTACAATTGCGTGTATTTTTTAGCTCTTAAATTGCTTTGTTTCATTTCAGGTGAGCACTGCTGGACAGAACAAGTTTAAAAGACATCCGATGCATGTGATTTGTATTTACACCAAAGATTTTACGAACAAAAGCGATGTTTATGAAGTAGCAGATAAGCTTCGTAAACTTGGAATTGAAGGAACTTTGAAATATAAGCCAGATATTTACACATATCTTGGCATTTATGTTCAAAACCCTTGGGGAATCAATCCCGTTATATACACAAGCAGAAAACCTATCACCTGAATGATGATAATAATGCTGCAAATAGATTTTTTGTCAAGGCAATGACAAATGCCATTTGTTAGGATTGCAACTCTGGTTAATTTGCCTGCACATTTTTGTGCTTGAATCTTTCCATCTAACTGTAGATTTACACTTGGGTGGTTCTTACAGGTGACAGTCACTGTGTGTATTGTGTAAACATGGATCTTGTCTTGATTTGTCTCAATTCTGTGTAACATATTATTTTGATTTGCAGTTATAATGGCACTAGAATTTTTTGGAAAAAGCAGGGGGGGGGGGGGGGGTTTCACCAAACGACAAAAAGAGAGAGTGGGAGGGGTTGACAAGTATTTTTATATCTTAATTTAGGAAGAAAAGCGGGGATCTGTCAAAAACATGTATAGGGGGTGGGGTCTGAAAATGTCCTGCCAACCCCCCTCTGGTTTAAATGGAACAGCCCTAAGCATTCAAGGATTAGGGGGGGATTAGCCGCCACTGTCCATCTTGATCATAGACAAAACACATTCTGTCTCAAAGATCCAAAGTTTCGCGTGGTTTAGGTATCATTAACAAAGCTAAGAAAGTAATGAATTCATCAACCCCTGACTACACTATTATAGCTATGGCGTATAAATTTGGGGTAAAGCAGCAGATGTCTCACCACTATATAAGATACAGAAAAGAATTGTTAGATACATACCTTCATCTCCGCTTCGTACAGAATCTTTATTTAAACCACTGGATATACTTATTTTATCGATATATATAAAGTAACAGTATGTGTATTTATGTTCAAATATGTAAAGGATATGCTTCTAGGGTTATTAAAGAACTATTTGGGAGAAATTATAATGTTAGAGTGAATACTAGGCAGAGACATAAATTTAAAATTTCTAGGTTAACGACATAGATTAAAAAACTACCATATTGTAGAACACAAATTTTTCAATATACAATAAGCAAAATGATAAGATATCAAGGTGTGAAAAAGTGGACTGAAATATGTCAAAAATGTAACTGTCTTTGCTGTGTCCATACATTTAAAAACAATATAAAGAGGTTACTTTTGAACACATATTAGAATAGCTGTTCTATTACTTAATATCCATGGTCAAATCTCAGATGTGAAACCAGCCATCTTAATTAGTTTTTTAGTTGATTTTTACTATATATATTTTTCTTTCTTTTTATTTTTCCTTTATTTTATTTTATTCATTATTTCAATACTGCACTGTTTAAACAATAAAACCAAAAATTAGACTTTTTGTGGAATTGATATTAGACCAAGTGTTAATGGCAATCATCAATGACCAAATGAGAATTGTACTGTAATACATAATATGTGGGAATTCAAATGCTATATTGTAATTAATTAGTTATGGTTAATGTAAAATTGTTATATCATATTGATAAAAGCCACGTATGACTTTTGGCTTTCAGGCTGCCAGATGAATCTGTATGTATAATTATGATTATGTACATGTAATAATGATAGTATGGTCAATAAAATCTTAAATCTTGTCTTCGATGTTTAGTTGTATTAAGAAAATAATTCCATAATAATTTGAAAATATGTCCAATACAAGTGTATTACTGCGAACAAAATCCAGGATACATAAAAGTGACTTAAAACATACTTTTGCAAAACTGGGTCAAATGTCTTCAGAACAAATGTATAACCTCAGATATGAAAGCATTTGACAATAGCATCATTATTACTTGAGATATTTGAATTTCAAATTTTGTAAATTTCAAATTCAAACAGCTCTGTGACCTTGATGAAATTGGGTCAATGTGACAAGGTCATAGAGGACTCCTCCCATGAATTTTTTGAGAATTTTATGATGAAAATTTTCCGGGAATAACAGGTGATTGACCAGATAGGCTACATTAATTTTATTATTTGCTTATGTTATTATACTGGTCTCATGTTTCAAGATAAGTATTCCAGCAATATAGATATCTTCTATATTAACATATATATGATTAAATAGGTTGTCAACAGATCAGCATCAACAAAACAGCTGAGCAAGAAACAAATTAATGCACAAATATATATATTATAAGCACACAAACAATGCTTCTCTCTGTTGTAGTCAGTGGCAGTTTGTATGATCCAATAATTTATCCATGTTTGTTTCATTTGAATGGTTCACTGAGGGTTGCTGCCTTGCAATTTGAAAATTAGTAAATTACACCATAATGAATAGTATTAGCAATATCTATTACTAATGCTGTAGCAACTTCTTGCTTTAAATATACATCAATTGGTGCTTTCAGATGCTTTAGGACACGTTTTGGCAGAAGACATTTTTGCGAAGGATCCACTACCACCCTTCCCGGCATCCATTAAGGATGGTTATGCTGTTGTTGGTATGTGACTAATGAGTCATTAGTAAAAAATTGAAACTTTGTTTGATACTATAAAGCACGTATTTAGCTAAATCCTGAGTATGGCGAGTAGGAGAGAATTAACTAAAATTTTTGTTGGTTATATCCTGACGCGGAAAGCGGAGGGATATAACCATCAAAAATGTCAGTTAACTCCCGCCTATGAGGGATATACCTTATACTCCACTTGACATATTTACTGATTTGTTTGATTGTTTGATTTGTTTAACTGCTGTTATTAAGCAATTAAGTACAGTTTGCACTCAGGAGGGAGTTAACTAACATCTTCATTGGTTATATTCCACTCAGAACAATAGCAATTTAACTATCCAAGTCGAGTAGAAGTTTTTTGATTCATTGCAGCGTCCGATGGAAAGGGTGAAAGAAAGGTACTTGGTGACTCAACGGCTGGGGCAATGGTGAGCTGTGATATTTTATACAATTAAATTTTGCAACCTTTATTAATGTTTCATTGATATCAACAGTCAGTGAATGAAAACATACCAAATCTTTTTAACAGAAAATATATGGTTACTCTAAGCAATACTTATGGTTACTCTAAAAAGCATTTTCTTTTGTCTGTCATGAATTGTTGTCTGATTAAGTTTTAAAAAAGAAAACTTTTAATTTTTTGAGCAAAATTTATCTGTACTTATTTTTTTCCAGCCCAAGGGAGAGGTTTTTCCAGGGCACTGCATAAGAATTAGCACGGGTGCTCCATTGCCTCCTGGGGCGGATGCTGTGGTTCAAGTGGAGGACACTATCCTGTTAAAAGATGCTGATCAGGGTCGCACTGAACTGCTCATCAATATCTTGACTGAACCTAAAGTTGGCCAGGATATAAGGTACATGATAGCTGATCCTTCGTATGAAGTTTCATTTTTATTTTATCCTTAATGCAATGGATGGGCATATAAGAATGTTATAATAATTTTTCCTTGGCAGTGTACATTATAAGCCTATATTGTGTATAGTGCTATAAGTTTATTCATAAATGCTAATGTTCCTTCATTGATTTATGTAGGCCAGTTGGATCTGACATTGCCAAAAATGAAAAGGTTCTTTCTGCTGGTATTCGTATTGGACCTGCCGAAATGGGTCTCCTTGCGACTGTTGGAGTGACACAAATCAAATGCTACAAATTGCCGATCGTTGGTGTTCTCTCCACAGGAAATGAGGTGGGACTGATTTTGCATATATATTGTTAAGTACTTGGTCAACTATTTTGTAAGGTTTATGGTAGTCATTGATATAATTATTAGTTGATTGATCTGTGTGCAATATGTTGTTTGATAGTTAGTGGAGCCAGAAAAGCCCTTGAAAGCTGGTAAAATCAGAGACAGCAACAGGACGGCCCTTATTGCTGCTATGAAAGAACATAACTTCCCTGTCCTTGACCTTGGCATAGCGAAAGACACGTATGTATTACTGCTGTAGACCATACATATATAAGAGGTAGATTCCCATAGCACAAAGGGAAAACAATTGGCTCACTATACTATGTTTGCATTATGGTGATTTTCAGTCCACAGTCTCTGTTTGATCAAATTCGTGAAGCTCTCAAAAAAGTGGATGTGGTGGTGTCATCTGGTGGAGTTTCGATGGGTGAAAAGGATATAATCAAAGAAGTTCTCTATGTTGATCTACAGGCACAAGTGAAATTTGCTAGGGTCTTCATGAAGCCTGGGTAAGTATGTCATCTTCCTTGTAATAGTAATCATTGTTGTTTATCATCTATTAAAGAGTTCAAATTTTCTTTTCTCTAAACAAATTCTCACTTAGTAGTGTAACCAAAATACTCCTGTTCATTTTTAAAAATTTGTTAGGATTCCTGCATTAAAATTCTTAAAGAGTAGTCATTGCAATCAGCACTGATGATCTATCTGGCAATCTAATTTCAGGAAACCCACAACATTTGCTACTGCTCAAGTAGATGGAAAGAAGAAATTGTTTTTCTGCCTCCCAGGGAATCCTGTGTCAGCTCTTGTCACCTGCAATCTATTCGTGTTCCCTGCACTCCGTAAGATGAGTGGTGACCCGCATTTCAGGAACACTATTGTGAAAACTAAGGTAACTTTCTACATTAGATGTTTGATCAAATTTCTTGGCAACTAAGGTACAGAAATGTATGATGTACACTCTCATTCTGCTCTTTTTGCTGATTCACTTCCCTGTAGTGATGGGATTGATGGCCTGAGATTGCATATTGAGAATTTCATCATGGCTCACAAAGTTGTCAGTGGATTAGCATTGGGATAAAAAAGACTATCTGGAAAACGCAGCAGCTGACTGTCAGGGCTGGAACCCAGATAATATATACCCAGAGGCGCCACTGTAATTGAACCAATGTAAGCCTGTCCACTGTAATTGATACAGAACAAATGTAAGCCTGTCCAGGGTTGGTTTTTCACAATATGACAAGCTCACAGAGAGGCCAGATTTTGTGATGGAAACATGAAGGATTTATCTGTGTTTCATTTAAATTACACAAATAATCTGTAAAATGTTTTCATAGGAAACACCTATTTTGTAAAAATTTATTTGTATTTTTTTTACATTATTTTAAGCTCGCAGAAGTATGTCACAATAACAATCACAATGACATCACTTACCATTGTTATGATTATGACGTAATATAGCAAAGGACACATATTTTCGCCCAAACCAACCTTGACATGGCTTATAAAAATGTGAAAGTTTCCCCTCTTATCATTTGTCCTCTTTGGTTGCCACTGGTCAGGGAAACAGGGAATTTGAAATTGAATTTGGAAAGCTGAAAAATGTCAGTGAAATTCTTGAAAAGGGATACCACAGTCAGGAAAAATTGACAGTTTCCATTCCTGCTGTGTTGTACATGAAAGACTTAATCTATTACACAGTATCAACTTTTTTCTTGGGAGTATCTACCGTGTACAGGCCACTTTGGATAGTGAGTGAGATTCATACTCTAATAATGCTATCAATTTTGAGAAAGTAGGAGTCCTTTAGAATAGCTGTTAGCACCTTGACCATGTGTTCACTAAGTAAATGTGAATGCTGATTTGACAGAATGGTACAGTGGTTAAATTTTGTTTGCAGCTTGGTATGGATGTCAAGTTGGACCCACGGCCAGAGTACCACCGATGCGTGCTGTCTTGGACCCCAGGGGAGGACCTGCCCACTGCTGAAGGAACGGGAAATCAGATCAGTAGTCGCTTGTTGAGTTTGCATGCAGCTAATGCTTTGCTGGTCCTGCCACCAAAATCTGCAGAACTTACTAACCTCAATAAAGGAGAAAAAGTGGATGCCATTATCATCGGCCGCATTTAGGACTGATTGTTTTGTTTCAAGTTTGAATTATAACAGTTGTTTCTGTTAAAACTGGATGCATGAAAATGACATCCTTTTTAGACTTAGCCAGGTGTTGTGGTCCCGTATGACCCATATTAGGGTTCTTCTGAACCATCCTGAATATGACATTGTGTACTTGCATTTAGAGGTTTTGTAGTACTGTTATGTAGTACAGTAATTACTAACATTATGGTTCATACACTAAAAAGTTGAACTTGCTTGATTGGTCTTCATTGATATAGGTTTTAAATTATGTTACATAACTTCTTCTCTTTTTTTTACTTTTTTTTTCAACATCATGGCAAAAACTTTATAATTGAATGGAGACCTGGATCTATAAGAGATTATGATTTATGTAATAGGTTGTTGGCTTGCTAACATTTGCATTTGAAATTGTAATCATTTAAAAAAATAATAATTTATTTTATAGGTGTTTATATACAATGATATATTTCTGCATTTGGTTGGCCTGTATGATAAATTGTATTTAATATCACTGATATGAAACGATATTTGATGGACTATGTATTAGTATCAGTTGCATTTATGGCAAAATCCTTTGAAGAAATGGTTATTTATCAAATTAACGAATTTATCGCAGTTTTTAAAATTCATTTTGTATATAATTACGTAATGGAGCATTTATGCTATCTCTGGGATTTAATTAGATGCAAAGGCTGTTTCGCAATCATGGGATTACATTTCTAAATCACACCTGAAGGTTTTCAACTAAAACTCATGCAGAGACTTCTCTTGAAAAAATAAAAATAAAATAAAAATGATGACAATGAAAATGTCTTACTTAACAAGCACAAATATTGCATTGATCGTTTCGGTGTGAAATATATTTTTTAATTTCTTGCGAGTAACAACAATTCTTGCCTGCAAGGTATGATGCATTTATTTACTCATGATTACTATGAAATGACCTTTTTTAGGCCAGGAAACCCTTAAGTTGTCACATTGGAATTAGTAACTTACCCACTGCAAATAATTCAGATTCCCCTGATTCTAAAACGGCCTATAGTGAATTCGTTAATATCAGTACGTTGTGGTGCTGTGTTGTTGATTCTTGTTATTAAATAGATTTTCTGATATATTGCATTTTTTTTTTGTTCTCAAAAATTTTAAAGTTTTGTGTCTTTAGGCTATATGTAATTAAATGGCACGGACTGATTGCATTTCATGGTTCATAATATATATTGATCTAAATTTGGAATTGTGGATAATTTTCACTAGACAACTGAACATGCCATAAGCATTTCCAAGGCGTCACCAACTTCAATTGGGTGATAAGAGTCAAACATGAACATTCAAGATTAACATTAGGTCTACATATGAAGTGCACTCAGTGACCTTCACCAAATGACCTATGATCAAGTAAGATGACACTTGTGTCTGACATAATGAAGACATTCATGTCTTTCTTGGATTATCTATATATAGACGAGTCTATAGGTTTTAATTTAATTGGGTAAAATTTCTATAATAACGGAAACATGGCATTTTCAAGGTTGGCATCTTTTAAACCGGTCTACAACATCATGCTATAGCTTATTGGAAAAGGCTGAAAAAAAGTTTTCAGAATATTTTTTCTCAAAACCGTAGATCTACTCTAATGGCTACATGACTAGTATGGCATTGCTTAGCCAGAACCGACCTACAATGCATTAGATGCAGCGAACTTGAAGCTAGGCACTGCCTATCTTCAGGTCTCTTTTGAAGAAAGCTTTACTTGTTCACAAGTTATGATCATATGAAGCCTATATAATTTAAAAGCAAATTTTTATGATGTATCTCCATCATAAAATTGTCACAGGTTACCAGACATCCATGAAATTTCAAAGAAAGTGTGAAATTTCAAAGATAAGTGCGTAATTTGACAAAAAAGTGCAATTTCACAAAGAAAGTGTAAAAGATCACAAAGGAAGTGTAATTTCGCGAAGAAAGTAATTTCGCACAGAAAGTTTGAAATTACAAAGTCAAGTGCGTAAAGCTTTATAACAAAATGGAGGACGAGCTCCGTAGTGACATACTCATCTCAATAGTTTTGCGCTTGGAATGAATTATAAAATGGTTTAATATTTAGCGTGAACTCTGAAGCGAAGACTAGAAAAGATTAATCTATGGAGGAAGAAGTATTCTGATATCACTGATGTAGCCATGCATCAGAAATGTAGAAACTGTTGCTGCTCTAGGAATAATTTAAGTGTCTTGTATAAAACTACAACTCTCATAAATGTAAATGATGTCCAGAAAGTGCGAAATTTCGCACTCATACTTTGAGAAATTTTGCACTCATACTTTGCAAAATTTCACATTTTCTGCGAAATTTAGCACTTTTATTGTGAAATTACGTACTTTTCGTGTGAATATTCACACTTTAATAGTGAAATTATGCACGTAATATGTATGAATCCAGAGCTTCGATCAGTTGCTAGCTTAGTGCTCTAAACAGCTAAATGACAGTATGAATTACAATTAGACATGTCATGATGTGTTAATTGCACTTGAGCTGTTGAGAGCATGCTACCCACCAAGTGTGCCAATTAAGGGTAATTGTAATTTAATGCAATTAGGACCTTTACAAAATATGACATCAGAAACAAAGAAACAGAGGGCATCTAGTTAAAAATTGACAAATGCAGCACGTGGTGTCAAGTTAGAGATTTAGGCCGCTTGGAATTCGAGCAATGTAGGCTACCCGTGAGGTGAATTTTGTCAAACATTGACCTGAGAGTGAAATGATAGATATGTCACAAAAATGCTATTCCTGATTCGTTTGATGACTTTTACATTGTTATTCATTAAAATATCTAAAGGGTCTTGCCTTGCCGCTATCGAGTGTCCAAAAAGTATAACACACGTGAATGTCTTCCAAAAAAAATTACAGGTGAAAAATATATCTTTTTTATACTTCCAGTCCAAATGACCTTGAAAATATCCTTCAAGGTCAAAATTGACATTTGACTTGGGGGGTTTTGGGTACATATTTAGTTTATAGGCTAAAACCAATATTTCATGGTGAAATGTCTTATGTGATTGTGACCTGGTTTTTGCTCGTTTTCAATCTTTAAAATTATATATCTCAAGAACCGATGCTCCGTTTGATACCATACTCCTTTCAATCGTGTATATTTCTATTCCACATCTTTTGATTACTTAAGTTCTGTGGCTTTTGGTTTTTCCCAAACTGTGACGACACCTTCTTGATTGAAGTTGCCAATAAGTTAACCTTGACCTAATTTCAAAAAATAGGTCAAATTTCATCTAATAGAATAAATAAGATAACATGAAAGCATATGGCCAAATGATAAGGATTAAGAATGATATCGGCAATTGAAATTTTCAAATTGCTGACTTAAATGGCTCTGTGACCTGGAAAAATAGGTCAAGGTCTCAATTAAAGCCAGTCAATGTCACAAGGACATCCCAGACTACTCGCATGATTTCAAAAATTTTCCGGAAAGATTTTTTCAGGAAGATTTAATAATACTGACAAAAAGATAGATAGATATATGGAAAGTGCAGTCCGGTAAGGCAAGTTGAGAGAGAGAGTCCACCCATGTTACACATTTACCCCATGGGTGGGATTTACTTGCTTCACACATAGCCTATATATGTGGTAATAGGTGAAGCCTCATTAAATATTAGCATATATATGGGAATAGGGCTAAAAGGGGTGGGGGGTAGCAATAGTATATAAAGCAATCTTTGCACTACAAGGTAAAACTAAATCAGCCTTAGGATATATTCCACCAGCACTAGCATTAAAAATGTTTGACACTTACATCCTCCCTTTACTTGAATACAATAACATGTTATGGGCCACAAATAAAGAAATCCAAATATTAGAATAAATCCAATTAAGTGATCTTAAACATATACTAGGAGTAAGAAAACAGACCCCAACAATAGGATTATTTGCTGAAACTGGTAGATTCCCTCTTCTAATTAGACAGCAAATAAGTACATTAAACTACTGGGCAAGGCTAGCAAAATTGTCAGATTATGACATTCTAAATAAATGCCTAAAGATACAAGAAATATTACACACACATGGCCAAGATAATTATTATAGCAAAGTAAAACACATAATTGACTACTCTGAAATCACAGACTGGTCAACGAAAGATCCAGGAAAATTGGTAAATGAGATGAGGTTAAAATTGTACAAAAAAGAGCAAAACAGAATCATAAATGCAATACGTGACTCCGAAGTAAACCCCAAACTGAGGACTTATAAGATCTTTAAAACCAACTAGTTATAGTTTTGAAACCTACTTAAACCTCAACCTCTCAAAAAAGACCTACAGTAACATAGCTAGGTTTAGAATTAGTTCGCATAACCTCAAGATAGAAAAAGGTAGACATGAAACCCCTAAGGTATGACTCAAAGAAAGAATCTGTGAGAATTGTAATAACAACGAAGTAGAAGATGAATTTTAATATAGACTGTTTGCTTAACACTTTTAGTATTATTTTCTTATTACTGTAAAAGTACTGTATTATTGTATGTTATTTGTATGTTCAAATGTATCAATTATGATAATATCATGTCAATAAAATTATAATTATATATAGCCTATCGTCGGTATCATGGAAGACTCAGTCAAACCAGTTTGTCTGAATTTTGCATTATTGCGAATTCTGATTTTCAAGGACCTTAATCACCTTGGACAAAGTATTGATTGTAAGTTTTGTCAACTAAAACACCCCATAAAATTGGGATGGTTCACGAATTTTCCCAAAATATACAATTTCATCATAGCTCAGTCTTAACCATTTTAAACCAGTCTTCCACAGAACATCAACAGAGCACTCCAAACTGCTTTGTCCTAGTACAAAAGCATTCAAAGCAACTGATAAGAATTAAAACTAGCAAGGTTATATGGTTTACAAACAAATAAGTAATTTACGCGGCGCATATATCAAGCGCAATGTAGATCTTTGATGCAGCAATGTGCTGCTGATGTAGCTAAAAATAGCTCAATTGTTCTCAAAATGTGACGTCATCATAACGTTTCGCAATATTTGTGTGGACAGTCATGCATCGGACAACAAACATCGCATCGAGCAAACAGTTCACTGTTGACGTGAATATTTGTTCGTCTAACCAGTTGTTATCAATTCCAGGAGTAGACAGACTCATAGCAGACGGCATTTTGAAGTACCGCCGCAAAAATGGTAGCGTTAGACGTCTGGAGGAGCTTTGGCGTCTGCCAGGCATGACTCGCTCAAAAATGCAACTTCTTCGTCGACATGTTGTTCTGCTGGAAGAAAATGACAATGCAAACAGCAACAAAGACCTGCATTCAGAGACAGTCAAAGACAAACCACGTCCAGGTCCTCCGTTTATCGAAATACCGTACCCTCGTCTGCCCCTTACCAAATCAATGATAGACCTCATTTGTCCAAGGCAAAAATTGGCAGAAAACAGAGCTAGAGGACTGTACAAAGAAGCTCTTCTTGGGTCAACCAAAAAGACTTTCATGAAAATTGACTCATGCCCCCATCCTCCTCAACCAAGCTACAAGAAAAATATCAGACGAGTGGAATACGGTTCCAACAAACTTGGCAAAACCTGCACTAGAGAAAAGGACCTCAGTTCTGGAAATAAAATTACTCTGTGTCCTTCACCTTCAGGAAATAACATCTCTTTGTCTTGTGTAATAGACCGTAATTTATTGAGACAATTAGACAAGCCAGTAGATTTAGCAATTGAAGGCATAACAGCTCAAACGTGTGGCAAACATAGTGCTGAGATGATGCAACGACTTGAGCGTCAGTTGGAGGACCTTGTGGTGCGAAGGTCAACATTCTCTGAGGGCAATGACATCAAGGTCGGTCCTGTTGGAACGTCACAGCTGACGTCTTCAGGACGTTTCTCCATGTCATCTGGGGACAATGTTCCACTGACTGTAGAGAACATGTTAGTTTATGACACACGCAACAGAACAACACAAGAAGAAAAGATACGTCATGTCAGTGCTTGGATTGATGACGTCAATAGGAAAATGAGCGCCAGAAAGTGTGACGTCATACACAACATCTCTGGCTGTAAAACCAATGAGATCGTTTTCAAAGATCCAAAGAAAGAGAAAGCTAGTATAGGCCTATCTGCAACAACTTTAGAAGCCGCTCTGAACTTGGGTATTCCTGTTTTGGGGATCAATCAGCGCAGAAAAGTTTCTCCTGCAGAAAAGCCACTCCATTCTCATTCCCCAAACTACAGGACGCTCTCCAGAAATCAGATGTCATCACAGGGATACAACGTTGCCAACGTCACTTTTAGGTCTGGGGTCAGCGTGGGGCAAGCCAACTGCCCTTGGCTAAGAAATGATATCTCACCCAATGCCCTTAAGCCTAGCACTAGCCAGAAGAGAAGTCCCAAGTCACCACAAAGGACTATTTCCCCCTTTTTGTTATCTCGTGAGAAAATTATGAAATCATCTCAAGCGAGAATTGAAACTGCCTTTCGTTGTCAGAAAGAAAGATCCAAGTCAAATATGTCAAGGCAATGTGATAGAAAGACTGTGTTCAGCCCTATTTGAGGATAAGGCTTCAAATATAGTTTACAACTCCGAGTAATTTATTATGTATACATTCATTTTAGTAAAGAATTAAAAGGTGGTACATTTAATACCTAAAACTGGCTTCTTCAAAGTTGTAAATGATAATTGAACAAGGTGGGTGGGTGGATTACGTTCTCTTTTTCTGCACTTGATGGACTAATTAGGACAGGCTGGTACCATGGCAATGAGATGATGGATGAAATAGCCAACTTAGGCTCAACCAGGAATTGAACCCCACAGTGCAGGGCCCTGTGGTTGGAAGCCCAGTGTGCTACCAATGAGCTAGGTTCCCACCCCATATAATTGGAAAAGCCCCTTGCTATGGCAAGCTCACATGCCAGCAAAAGAGCGCGCTAAATTGACCAGATGCTTGCACCATCTCGTGGGAACTCCCTGGACTACAGGGAGTGAGACAGAATTGAACAAAGTTGGTGACTTTTAAAAATTTGATAGCTTCTATGATGCATTGAGTCATATGAGTGAGCTTTTAATGCGCAAGTTGAACATTGTCTAGTAAATATACCAGAGCTAACCCGAGACAATCATGGTTGAATTGACTATGATGGGATCGTCTCCAATTAACTTTCCTATAAAATCAGTGATGGAAGTGGGGGAAATTGGGGGAACTGAGTCCTGACCACTGCTGACTGAAAATTGGGGATCGATCTCTGCAATGCTACAGCTCCCTAAATGACATTGCCGCTATATAATTCTTTATTTTGAATTTTTACTCTACAATATTTGATTTTTAAAGGTATAGCCTTAGAAATGTTGGTCCTAGGTTCAGGTAGTCTGAAGTGAACCCAGTGAACTAAGGTTCAGGTGAAATGTACATTGATAAATTGGGCTATTGACACTGTAGATACAGTAGCAACAACAGTTTGGCTAATATGGCATAATATTGAACATGCTGCATGTGGCTACATACAATATTGGGTATGACACCGTGGATGAAAAGGCACTCGTTGCTGAAGGGACCATCAAAGATGTGACCAGGACCAAACTTTCATGTTGCAGGTACCAGCATTCCTCAAACTGGGCTTTTTCCCTGTGCAAATCTCTCTGGTGAAAGGACTGACTTCCTTTTCTGGGCCCACCTTTCACATTGTTTCAGGTGATTTTTAGTTTGGGGCCAAATTTGTCCATAAAAGGGCCATGGCAGCTAACCTTCCAGGGTTGGGGCCATATGTTTAGGTGAATTGCCTGTCAACCCATGACCCTGCCAGCAAATGCAATGCCAATTATCCAAAATTGCAAGTCTATGAGTTTCAGAATGCCTAATCAACTTGGACTGAAGGTTGCGATATTCATTAAATACCATTTAGTCAAACACAAAACCGACGAGAAAAGTTTATCATACCATAGAATAAATTAAAGATATTTCATATTCATGTTATTGAATATTTAAATAAAGATAAAATTTTGAAATTACATGTAAAATTTTTTCAGTACTTTACATCCACTGAATTAATTTTATATTCAATTGTATAATTGATGTGACACTTATTGCCTCAATGGCTATAATAATTGCATTCTCCAAGGTGAATGTGAAAAATAGAAAGTTCGAAGCTAAAATATAAACATAAAACTTGCTACACTGACGTCATGAATCACAAGATCAGACGCCATTGTTTGTGTTTTCGAGTCGTTGGTTTTGGCCTTGTGTGTTGATACAAGTGGTCAGTTTAGCATGTCAGTCGTGTCGGACGAAGCTAGTAGTGCAGGGCTGCCGTTGAGCGGGAACATGGTGGTGCCATGCAAATGGGACAGAGCTTGATCCCAGGTTGGTCAGTGATGTGGCCAAGGACATCAGCAGACGATATCGGGCAGACGGCGCCCAAGGACGGTAACGAGGCCAAGGCCATGATTTGGGGTTTTTGTCATTCCCAGAGAAGTTGTCATCCCAATTGGTTTTGAGGAGTTGGATAATCCGGACCAAGTAGAGATGAGGCATGACCCAGAAGAGGACGAGAGTGAGACAGGCGAAGAGGCAGCCAGTATGAGAGCATCTGAGGTGTATCAGGGACATCTGCATGGGTGTGATTTCGGCCATTCAAGCAGAGCATGCCCCCCGACCCCTTCAGGACTCCACCATGTATGACCCTCTCACAAAATATTTTGTAGAGCTGGTATTCAGCCCAGATCCTCTAGACTGTCCAGTACCTGAGGACATTCAGGCTATTTTGTGCCGTCCAATGGATCAAGACATTTTGGACTGGTTATCAAAGTCAAGTGCAGATTGGGCCCGCGAGGCAGACAAAGGGTATTTGTCTGTCAGAACCAGGTTAGGCACCACGTTGGGGCCCCTGCTGAAGCTGTGGGGTGTGATACGAGACGCTCAGACTGACCACAGAAGTCTGGAGGTTGCAGATTTGTATAGGACGGTGGAACAAGCGTTGATTGCTTTGGGTCAGGTGAATGTTGCTATACTATTTCAGAGGAGGAAAGCATTGTTAGCCCGCTTCTTCCGGGATAGGAAAAAGGCCACAGAGCTAGTTCACAGAAATTAGCAACTTTTTGCTGAGGCGGATATGATTCAATTTTTTGGAAGGCCATTTTATGACACTTTGAACAAAAGATCAAAGGGATCAAGAAACTGAAGGAAGTCAAACAAGAATTGGCAAAACTGGCGAACCGTGGACAAGTACGTCAAAATTGGTTTGGTCAGGGCCGAGGCAATGGATCTGGGACTGGCCGAGGCAAACAGATATATCAGCAGTCAAGCCCCAACTACCCTAACCAGAGGGGGCACCCGCCAACCGCCATGGGGGTGGCTGAGGAGCATCGACATCTACCGGTGACAGGTATGTCAAACAGGCTTTTATTCAATATAAGTGTAGGCATAGATTTGGTGTTGCCGCAAATCGTACAGTTAGGGATGCAGGAGCCAGTTTTGGGGCCAATAGCAGGAAGTTTGGCAAGGCGTTTCGAAAATTGGCAGTTAGTAACAAGAGAATAGTAGGTGCTCAACACAGTTCGAAGTTGTATGATAGATTGGGTAGAGGTACCGAACCCCAAGAGAGCCCAGGTTCTCACAGAAAGAAAAGGTTTTGTTGGATCAAGAGAAAAGAAGCAGGCAATAGAGCGAACAGGGGCCAGTCTAGGTCAGTTTGTAACATTCCTTTTCCTGCGACCCAAGAAGGATGGCTCAATGAGACCAGTGTTCAATCTGAAACCACTGAACTATTATGTGGAGTACCAGCACTTCATGGTGCAACTCAACGAATGGTTTGAAACTAGATCTAAAAGATGCTTACCTGTCAATTTTGATGGCTGAAAACGAGCATCGATACCTTCGGTTTCGGTGGAACGGTCAGTTTCGGTCTTGTCCATTTGGTCTGGAATCAGCGCCAAGAATTTTCATGAAACTGATGAAACCACTGGTAGCCATGTTGCGGCGAGCGGGAGTCAAACTAGTAGTGTATTTGGACGATATGAACATATTGCACCAGGATTCAACCATGTTGGTCAGTCACCTGCACACTGCAGTGTGGTTGATTCAGTGAGTGGGATTTGTGGTAAATTGGGAGAAGTCTGTAGTGAATTCCACAAGGCAGATTCAAATTCCTGGGTCTCAGTTAGATTCCAGTTGCCTGAGAGCACAGAAATTCAACAGGAGTGTCAGACACTTGTTGGCTCTAATAGTAACGGTCAGGAAGTTAGCGTGACTGATTGGAAAGTTGGTAGCAGTGGTAAAAGTGGTAGCTTCTGCTCCACTGCATTATTGACGTCTGCAAATGCAGAAAACACAGGCATTACTGACCAGTGGTCAGAGGTACAAGGCTCAATTGAGCCTGTCAGCAGAATGCAAAGAAGAGCTGCATTGGTGGGTCGATGAATTGCAAATATGGAATGGGAAGGCGATCAAACCTTGCCCCAGGTATGACATTGGACATAACCAGCGATGCGTACAAAAAAGGATGGAGGGCAACATCCAATGGAATCACCACACAAGGGATAAGGTCCGAGGACGAGAAGTGTCTCCACATCTATAGTCTAGAAAAGATGGCAATGTTGCAGTGAAATCGTTCACCAAGAACATGACCAATTTACACATTCATATTCGGGTAGACAATTCCACAACAGTGGCCAACATTAACAAGATGGGCAACAGCATATCTCCCCAATTAGTGCAAATAACGAAAGAGTTATGGGAGTATTGTCTATCGAACTCGATCATGATTACTGCAGAGCACCTTCCAGGCAGACTGAACTGTCAAGCCGATTTTCAATCTCGGCAGTACATGGACAGCAGCTATTGGCAATTAGACAACCATATTCAAACAATTGAACAAGGCACTGGGCCTGTTTCAGACGGATATGTTTGCAGACAGGCTGATCAGACAGTTGCAAAGATTTGCCAGCTGGAAACCAGACCCGCAGAAGCGACAGATGCGTTCATGGTGAGTTGGAAAGACAAACAAATCATCTATTCCCACCGTTTTGCCTTACCGGGAGATGCTAGCTAGCAAAGCTTCAGCAAGCGAAAGCAGAGGCAGTGATTGTAACACTGGTGGGATGTTGATTCAGAATTCCCAGTATTGCTGCCAAAGACAGCATTGTTGTTGACAGGGGACAAATGCATCGTTGGTGAAGGAAGGGAATTTGTGGGTAGCGGCATGGTACATCTCCAAGAAGATGGCAATTAAAAGTACAGGCATTTCAGAGCAAGCTGCAAACATCATGGCACGGCCGTCCAGGGCAGGAACAAAGCCCGCTTATGAAGGTGCCTGGCGAAAATGGACTAGCTGGTGTGATCCCTTTCAGGCCTCTTTGTAAATATAGTAAATTTGTTAGCAGTTAGGTTGAGGCAGGCTTACAGTATTCTACAACGAATGTATACAGGTTGGCTCTACCAGCTTATCATCCCAGGATAGAGGGTTATCTAGCAGGTCAGCACCCCACGATTAATCAATTGATGGCAGGCATTTAATGGAAACTATCTATCAAGAACGGAAGACAATGGTCAGAATGACAAAGACATTTCACAAAAAATTGGTAATGTTATCGGCATTGACAAATGTAACTTGGGCTCAAGAATTACAAAAGCGTTAATCCACAGTTGATGGAAGATTTGGGCCACAAGATGGTTTTTCATTTACAAAGACAAAAAGACCAGCAAAACCTCATTTGAAGTGTGGTTCAGGAGAATGGCACAGCATTGAATCGACAAGAACAGTTGTTTTTGGGTTTGGTAAGGAGTTAATGGAAAGATCTGGGATAGACAAAGATAAATTCAAAGGTCACTCGGTGAGGGGAGCGGCAACATCTAAAGCTACGCATGCAGGTTTAACTGTATCACAGGTTTTTAGAAGGCTAATTGTAAAGCTGGAACATTCTAAAAGTTTTATTATCGTCAGGTTGAGTTAGATAAGAGTTTCCAAAAAGAAGCATTAGTAAGTAATTAGCTTTATCTATTTCACCAACGACGTGAAATTGATAATTTTATAAATGAATGTATTGAATGTCATCAAATTGTAATTTTTTTCTACGAGTTGGTGAAATAGATATCATAATTCCCACCCTCGCTGGACCGTTTAATGAATATTTTCTTTGTTACAGAGAACAAGTAGAAAGAAGAACCAGATGTCATTTTTTAAGACACATTTCTCAGTGCATGATGTCTTAATATAACATATAATATGGAATTTGACAAAAGGGATTATGATGTTGCAAGGTCCTATTGCATTTAATTTTCATACTTCATGGATGTCAAGAGACCGCATCCAATCCAGCTTATTCACCCAGCAGACAAAATCAGAGTCAGTGTTTCGGGCAAGGCTAATAGCATCTCTGTCAATCAATGTGGAATCAAGGAAAAATGTGAATTTTTCACATTTTCCCCTATGATAATTATATTAAATTTATGGCCACGAGACCCCCAAAAGGCACAACTACACTATTTTAGACATATTCTGGGAATGTTTCACGCACATAGGTGGAATAGCGTCCGAATACTGCTCAACTTGGCCATAAGGAATAGCGATATACCTTATTTGATCAAGGTATATGCAGTAGTGTCGGAGTTCTGCTACGGAAACAAAGACCGACGCCCATCTGCCCACTGCGGTACGGTCATCATTTTGCTATAAGCAACCCTATAAAGGCTTAAAATACTCATTCGCTGAGGTCAAAAACCTCATGCACTGAATCTCCTCTAAATTGTTAAAAAGGTCAGGGACACTCAGTGTTCATAATACTTGAAAGTCTCCTCTGGAATAAGCTTATAAGTTTGTTATCTGATCAGGAGCCATCAGGGATACTGCTCACCATTTCATTATCTAAGCCACAATTTAAGTTTTAGCTATATTTAATGGTAGACCAAATTTGCTCTGCATTCTAGATACTAGTAGATAGGCCTGAGGAAATTGTACAAACATCCACAAGCTAACCAGGCATTATTGGCACCAACTCATGTTATGTTAATTACAGTAAAAAAAAAATACCGCATTAATATTTCACAAGTATTTATTTGTTTCAGACACCGCTGAATAATATTGATTACATATGTGTTTGTATCAATGGTCATAATATATATTTATATGTGTATATATATATCAACCTTAGCAAATTAAAGTGTTACACCTGCTATGACCTATTGTACAGTGGAACAATGATATCTTAATTAGTCCCTGGGAATTCACATGTCGCACAACAAAGTCAAAACAAACGCAAAATATGATGCACAGAGTGCACTCCGACAGGTGAATTGCTCAACTGTATGCTTTTGCAGAAGGAATGCGCCAATGTATTGATCCGTGCAGCTTTAATAATGGCAAAGTCACATTATAATATACCTTCAAATGTACATATCACAAATTGAAAGCCTTAGATACAATTATTACTACATAAATACCATGTTAAGCTTCTTATTACAAACTGGTTCATTCCCTAAATTTACAAAGACATGGGCAGAATGCATTTGTAGGATCTCTCGACCTCCCAGCTCTGAGGTGGTCTCGAGTATTTTAGAACAGCAGTCTACTTATCAAAAACACTCGAATACAAAACCATGCACATCCACAAAAATAACTCCTCGCAAATACAAAATAACTGTCTCATTCAAGTATGACTGCAGACTAAAACTGTACATACAATAAAAATTAAGCCTTGGCGCCCAATGCAGTTGTATCTATGAGGTGTTCGCGTCAGTCATGCCGGCCATTTCAGCGTCAGACTGTTAATAATTGTAAGATAACAACTTTGCATTCACAGACTTGCGAATAATGTTACAGAGAGAGATATGATATTTGGTTCCCTATCTAAAAATTATCAGACATGCAAAACATTGAATTTTTCTCTAAAACAAATACTTCGCAAAGACTACATGAATCTTCAATTGCAAGATTCATTGTGTAACATATGATGTGCAGATTATACCAGTTATGTGATGTATCACTTTCTAATTTACAAATAACTTGACCAGATAACACAATATGCATATACGGATATCCACAGGTTTCTAATACTTCCAATATTTATGTCCTCAGATGAACTGAACTATTACTACAAGCCATGATATTCACATGACATGCATGACAAATGATCTGAAACATTAAAAACAGGTTAATATTTGTATAAATATAAGTGCGAGGGGACATGTCTGAGTACAAAAATACACAAATGTGCTAAAAAGTCACAAACTATTCATGAAAGAATGAGATCAGTTAAGTGTGAAGTAATGCTTGAAACTGCAATCATCAGCATTAAAATTTGGCATTTTACAGCTTGAATAGGATAAGAAGCCAAATGGGAAATTTTTCACGATTTATAATGGTAATAAGATACTCAAATCATGTCTTAGAATCTAGAAGACTAACATTTTAAACATTACAACTCTACTAATTCAGACTTTCCACCCAATTTAGGGTTTATAATTCTTGAGCATTAGCTTGCGTTAACAACCAAATCCACAAACCATAGCGTTGCCAAGAACCTGAGGAAAGCCCACATTAAGTCCAACCATTCAGTTCCAGGTTTGGACTCTTGAGTTTACACGCTAATCTTCTTCCGAATATTTGTGGATTTGTTGATCAGTGAGTCATAAGCTCAGTTAAGCAATGAAGTTTATCAACATGATACACAAGTCATTTAAGCCATGATTAAACTTGCTGTAAACTTGTGTTGTCTCGTAATATTTTTAAGCAATTAAGAAGCAATTAAGAAGCAATTAAGTGCACTGCGCAAAACATCAGTACAGCTCAATTCATATGACACTAACACAGTATTTGTATTCTGATACCAGAAAGCAGTGGAAGGGGATACAAAGTGCTAGGACCTGCCTAGATATCAAGCCACAGACAAATGCAAAAACATATCACCCGGCCATCATGCTTGCATCAGTCAGACACAAACACAAAATCTGTGGCCATTTATGTAGAAATTACAACATCTCCCCTCAACGGTCACCTTTTTCTTTTTCTTTTTATTCAAATATACCTTCCACAAGGGTGTCATGACAGGCTTTAAAAAAAAAATACTGAAACTTTCTGACATAATGCACAGCCTGGTATGGTACAATTTCTACTTTATACACGTTTTACAGTAAAGATTCATTACGACAAGCCATGATATCTATAGCTATTTATAATACAAATTCACAGCTATACATAATGATAATACATTAAAGATCACTTCACAAATGCTATGAGGAGTGCAAGTTGCAAGAATATGCTACCTGTGTTGGATATCTTCAAATATCGTGTAAATTATAAATATCGTAGGGACCAATACAAAAAGACAAAATACACAAGATTCCCCGTGGAAAAGCTTGGCAAGATTAGTTTATTGTTGGTAACTTCCTTCAGACAAAATTCATATTTGGTATCATGTGAGACAGGGCACATATCTTGCTCAAAGAAGAAACATGTATATGGCAACTGTGAGGCACATCATGCCTGTGCATTTGTAAATTTAACTCAAGTGATGTGACAAATGCCAAAGACATATATAGGGGAATAAACAGAGTTAAAATCTCCCTCAAATGCCCTTCCTGCACTTGACAGTAGACTGCTGTGGTTACGGGATAGGCAGTTAAGCATCTTTGTAACGGCAGTCAAACCAATGCTGGTAACCCTCCCATTTTCTCTTGGGAAAGTAGATATTACGCAGATCTTTAATATATGAAGACAGATTTATGGTAAGGGTGACCCTGCATTAAATTTCCAGACAAATATTTTCAACAATATCCCTTATAAATCTGTTTCCATAATTCCCAAATGGCATGGAAAAGGTTTTCCTTTCATGATTTGCACTGCAAAAATCATCTCAAATTTTCGTTCCTACTTCACATTTTGGTTGCCAAAAATCCTATATTTTCACATTTGACTTCGCTTTAAACTGGTGTTACAGAGATGCATCACTACTTATCAAACAATATTTTTTTGAAATATTAATATCAATAAAACACACAATCTTGCAGATATTCATTCAAAACCTCTGACAAAGCAATCACCAGTCCATACAAATTTTCCTCTTCTATTATAGTTTCAAACAACATGCACAGAGCAGTTGGCCAGCCAGCTAACCAAACTCTCCATAGTTAACCATCCTGTATAAAAAAGATTTTCCTGGTAATAAATCAGGTCTATTGATCTTTTAAAAAGGATGTACAATGTATATGCCGGTTCCTTGAGTAATATTTGGAAACTAATATTAATACCACTGCAAACAAGATCTACAATTAGGAGTGGGTCACTGACAACCACATTGATACAATGAATTAGAAATAAGTCTCTGTAGAAGTACTGGGATAAGTTAAAATTAAATGTGTGCTAAAGCTAAGACAGTGGAATGTGAGCTCACAACTTGAGGTCAACACTTAACATACCAAAGCAAAAACTATCAACAGAATCCCCACAACAAAAGCATTTTCTCCTTGTGTTTATGAAACGGTCAAGTAGAACTGAAGACTATTGTGTTGTAGTGTATGTTTTGAATGTGCATTTTTGACGTTGTCGCGATCACATAAGCTCCCGCTCACTTAACTGTTTTCTTTTGACGTTACCAAGTAATTGTCAGGGCGATGATAGGTATCAAGCGCCTTAATGGTGGAGGTGTTCTGGGGGATATCTGACTTGCGTCGCAGAAGTGGCTTCTCTTTGTTTTTAAGTCTGACCACCTGCTGCTGCTGTAAACAAAACATGCAAACTGTTAGTAAGTACACACGTGCAATTAATCTATAACACCTCTTTGGTTACTACTCAGTGGAGTCATACAGAATATTAAATAAAATAAATAAGGTGCATGCCAAATAAATAAAATACAATAGGAACACATTCAATTCGATCACTTCCATGTGTGCAATACATTGACTGTCCAGGGTCCAGCCCAAATGACGCATAAAATTATGATTGCAGGCATCAGACTTTCTGATTACTTGGCTGCAGTAATTAAATATCTGATACCAACAGAACACGTCCGATGCGAGTGTGTAATGCCCTATTCTCTTCAGAATCTGACAAATACTGTATTTTCTCAATTAGAAGCCGGGACCTCTATTTTTTCAGAGGAGGCTTTTGGCACAGCCTATAAACGAGACAGACGTATTTAAGACCAGCATTTATTCATTTAAACAGGTGGTAAGCATCAGATGGCCTGCATTAATCTTTAGCCAAGCAGTACCCAGGCATGTACAATCTGCAAGTTAACACTCGACCTGCCTGTATTCATGACTGGTGTTTATTATTTTAAAGGCTGCCTACGACCCGGCCTCTATTATAGACCCAGCTTGTAATCAAGAAAATACATGCATGTAAATTGAGTTTTGAAGGGGCTGCCTGACTGGCTCAGAGCACGTATTTTGGGAAAATGTTAATTGAAGACAAGTAAATTTTAATAACCTATACCAGTATGACTTATTGTCATGTGTATGGCAATTTAACATTTAGCCAAGAAGTCCCTAAGACGTTCTAAAATCTGATGAATGAAGGGCCTCAATTTGAACCATGTCTAAATATTAATTATGGCAAGATTTGAAATTCTGTAAATCGAATTGGCATCTGTGTGGATATAAAAGGAACATTGAATGCGTCAATGCCTATTCTATCTAGGCATGGGCAACACGTCCCAGTTAACCTTCGTGTAAATAATGTTAAAGGACTGAAAAGTTAACTACAAGTATTTCCAGAATGACTATTTCCGAGTACACATAACCGTCAACTTTGCAAGATTAAGTTTATCTACCAATCTCTTACGAAATATCACACACATCTACATGACTACAATGAGGATTTCTATAAAGCAGTACAGATCTAATACTGTACTAATGCTGTGTTCTTTAAGATGAGGAAACCTGTAATATGAATGATTATGACATAAAACTAACAATTTAGCCATTTCCTGATGCCTGCTTATAAATGCCAATACAACCCCGTCCTATCCCTTTCACCTTCAGCTTTTGTTCGTTTCATTTTATCTGTAGGTGCTGTTGTTTTTCGAAATATTATTGTTGGCTTTATTGTTGTTAATAGCATTAGGTGATCGAGATGCATGATTCGGAGTTAACTGTGAGGAACGAGAGCGACCGTTCTGTACCTCTTGAGCCTCAGCCTCAAGTTTCTCCATGGCAACCTCTACTTCCTGTTCATCCTCAGCAGCTAAGTCAACAGATAAGCTTGAGGTGCTCTGCGGAGGGCTGGAAGTCATTACGTTTTTATACTGCAACAGAAGAATAAAAAAACAAAAGCTGCATAAGAAAAACAAATGCTACGACAAATTAAACGGCACTGACGTTAACAAGAAAGCCATGTTGCCACTTAAAATATACAAGATGGCAGAATGTATTGGAACAATATTTGAGATGATTACCTGAGGATTAGACTTCGCAATTTGCTGTAATTTGTTCCAGGCTTCATCTCGCTCCTTGGACTTCTCCTTCTCTCTATAATTGTGAAAAATCAGGAACTTGTTACAATAACATTAAAGTAATCAATTTGAAAAGAGACTTATAATTATTAATATTAATGGTACATACTTCTGTCTTTCTGCCTTGTACTGCTGTGTACAATCATCGAACAACTTCTGATTCATCTCCATGAAGAGTTTCAAAGCATTGTAAATCAGACCATGAATAGTTCTGAAACAACAAATCCAGTAATGATGTTACCGTCAAGGATTTATTAGATGTACTTGTCGGTCTTCTATGCTCACTAATTAGCAGACTGGACCAATAAACACATTCTCAATCATCCCCATTGGCATCATGTGGGATTAGCTTCAAATAGCCTCTAATATGAAGTAAAATAACAATTACATGAATTTTATGTTTCTGTTCATTGATTCTCAGATTCAGCTGTATCTTGTTTTCAATGATACAGAAATGAAGCAAAGCAAGTCATAATCTGTTTAAATCATCAGACGTTACCCGATTACTTATCTCAAATTAACAGCTCTATAAGAGTACAATTAATATCAAACAACATCATCCTTCTCTCTCAAAACTAAGCACATTCACATTTCAAACAGCCTTGCACGCCAAGTCTTGGCAGCCCTCCTCACTGGCTTCACTATATGGGTCAACTCCTGCATATTTATGAGGATGACCTTGGTGACCTGGCCTGCATTAGTTCAGCCAATAGAAGTTGACCCTCTAATACATGTAACACATGGTTTTGTCAAAAACAATGGAGCAGTGTTACACAGTTGGTCATCATACTGGATATGGTTCATGATGATTCTCTAAATCTAGTGTGATGATAACTATGTATGATATATACTACAGCATTAAGCATTCTACATTGCTAAAAATCACATCATTTATATGTATGTTGCATGGTTCACAAGATAATTAAATTAGAGAAGTGTTGTTAAAATAAGTACAATGTATGTAATAATGAAATTGACTTGAAGAGTCATTATCTGACAGTTGACAGTTTTGTTATTGTATTGTAGGAAATGCCTCTAACAAACAAAACTAGAGCCTTATGGCCAAATCCAGATATTGTACATGTAGTGGATTGGTAGAGTGATAGTGCTGGAGTACCAGACATGCCAAGTCTCAATGAGTGAGTCTCACTCATTGAGAGTGAGTCTCACTCATTGAGAGTGAGTCTCACTCATTTAGTTGCTGTCTCACTCTTCTAGACTTTCTCCGTAGGTGTCTGACAGCTACTTGGATAACTGGGGATCAAAATCACATCATTTCCCAACATTTTGGTGTGGGTTGCATACTGGGACAAGAAGCATTTTCGTGACGATCAACTAAAAGACTTCAAGCTTGACTTCTAGCCTGGTGGGCCTGGCTTACTCAGTTATCTAAATTATGTATTTAATTAAAAATAAATTTGTCTTTAAAATGAATTTATAAATTACATTATATGTTTTCTTGTGATATAAAAGATAATTGGACATCATTGTGCAGCTTGAATTCAGTGTTTCAGCCATGATTCTGTTGATTATCCGGCCACCATCAAAATTATGGTCACTGTTAATTTTTTTATCTCTAGGCTACCACTACACCTATAAACATGTAGGCTGGTAGAAAAGAAAAATGTTTTAATGTCATTCTAAAATAAAGTTTTTTTCTTTACTTATGTTTACTCATAAATATGATATAGATTAGAATTTAGATCATAACTCACGAATTGACACAATATAGAGTTTTTTGAGACAAACAATTAGTTGTTAATATCATGCTCCTATCATTTATGGTTCCCAAGATATTCAAGTTTCTGTCATTCTCAGGTGGGGGGGGGGGGGGGGGGGCTTGGGATGGAGGGGGGGGGGAGCGTTTGTCCGGGCGAATTGCCCACTGACCGACGACCTCCCTCACTTCTGCGACCACTTGGCTTTGTTGACATGGGCCTTCACCTTTACAGTCATGCCCCTGGTGGTGGTAAGTGGTACTAGTCTGGAATTGCCCCAAGCAAATGGACTTCCTACACTCACTACAGCTCAAAAACAGCCTCTAACAGAGAAAACTAAGTTGGAAGAAGTGAATAACACACTAACGTGACTTCAGAATAACTTTTCTAGCCTGAAAAAGCCTTGAAAAGTTCAAAACATCGCTCAAAGTCAACTAGAAGTTGTTGATGAAATGTAAACAAAGCTCCAGGAGCTAGGCTGGCAAGTGAGCAAGTGCCAGTAGATGAAATGATGAACGCTCTGCGTCCCGTACACTGATTTTTTGCATTTTCAACATACTACTCCTATCCTTCCTAACAAACGAGCCGACAGATGATGCGCAATGCATTTTAAAGTATACTGAGCCCAATGTGACACTGCTCAGCTTGATCTCTACTGAGGTATTTCATTTGAACATTTTCGACTCATCCCCTTTTCACTCTGATGTACTCATCACAATATACTGAAGGTTTCTATAAACTTTTGGATAATGAAATACAATGAGTATTCAATGACCATGTGAGGGAAGATAAAATTGGGTTAATTTATTATCAGCACTGTTTAGTTTGTGTTAGTATCCAGTTAGTTTGTGTTTAATCTGTCCAGTTAGAGATGAACCTGGGTCACCTGAGTGGACATGTCTGTGCTTGTTGTTCCCATTTTTAAACAGAGCCAGGCCACAGCATACTCCCACGCAGTTTGACTTGTCAAGGTGGGCCACAGCAGTTTCGCTACCCAAAATGGGTCAGAGCAAAGGTCACATAAATTGGCGCTTAGACCTCCTCTAAGCGAGCCCTATGATTGGCTTAGCAGTGAATTAGGCCAAAAGGGAAATAGTGAAACTTCAGGGGTAGATTACCCTGGGACCGAAGAAAATTTCAATGTAAACATTGTGTTGTTAGTCAGTGCCAAATATTATGTGATTCACATATACATTTCAGATTTAAGTTGTCCGTAAATTAAAATATCACAACAATCTTACAAAATATTTTAATAGTACTGCATACTCACTTGTTCCAGTGCTGCTTAGTTCTGTACAGAGCAGGAAACATGATGGGCAGAATAACGGAGACATTATCACTGATTAGACTAAGGATATATTCATTGTTCCAGTAGTAGAGCGCTCGTTCAGCAACTTGGAAATGGGGACTGGATACACATTTCGCCAGCTGGCGAAACAGAGGCACCATGACTTTTGTGAATTCCGCTGGCTCGATCACATCCAGAATTTCTTCAAGTTCATTGAGGAACATGACCTGGAAGCAAAATGACAACAGGGATACTATTAGGATCTGAAAAATGCAACCCAGTAAGAGCAGTAAAGCTGTTCGTAATAACATCCTAATCTAAATATAGACATCATTTAGAAGAAGTACCTCTTTAGGACTGTGGACCTTCGGCCAAAATCGCAGCAATCCTTTGATAACCTAAAAACATAAAATATCATTAGTCATGCAATGACATTTTATAAATTTATGATAATACTCTAACCTAATCATTCACTAATGTAAGCAGTGAATAATACATGTGGTAATGATATCCTAAATGGCCACGACGGACTTACCTGTTCTGTTAAGCTTGGATCTTTCTCCAGGAATTGCACAACACAGTAAGCCAGCTGAGGATGATAAACGCTCAGTGACTTGACTTTATGTAAAGGCAACAGAACGTGGATCAGGAAAAACTTGTGCTCGTCTTTCAAGGGCAATGCAAAGCCATTAATAATACTGCAAACAAACAAATGCAGCACATCAATAACTATAACACACATTATACATGTTATATGTCAATTTTTACCAATCTTATCAATTTCATGGATTTCTCTCTACCAATTATCCAGAAACAAATCAATTAATAAATTTAATGAACAAATTTACAGCAAAAAGAGCTAGAGATTAAAGTTCACACAAATTCAGAAGTTCCCTTACCTCCCCAAGATTTCCAATAGTTCTGCAACACCGTTATGATGCTCAGTTTCATAGATAAAGCTGAAAGAGAAACCAATCAAAAGTTAATAGTCAAGCTGGAACTCAGTCCAACTCAAACTCTTGATGAAGCAATGCACAGATGTTACACTCAAAATAGATGACAAACTCACCTATAAAATATATTGTTAATTTGCTTTCTAATATACGCTCGCAATCCAAGAAATTTCCCATAGATTCTGTGAAGAATTGTCTTCAGGAAATCTCGTTCACGAGGATCTTCGCTGTCAAACAGCTCCAGCAGCTGCAAATGAGAATGTTTTCGTTAGTTTTTCAATTGAAAGCTCATGTGTCAAGAAATGACCAGAACAAAATGAGCACAAATGGCATTCACAACACGAGAAAATTTTGGTGACCATACTTACCTCTAAAACAAAATGCTGATCAATAAAACGCTTTGCAGTATTGGGCTGGAAATCAGGGGACTCCAAGAACCGTAAGAAAAATTCATAAACAAGTTGTAGGTGCGGCCAAGAGGCCTCAAGGGTTGGCTCATCCTCCTCAGGGTCAAATTCAGCCCCGGTGGGATTTGACGAGGGAGGCAGAGTACGGAAAAGATTAATGGAAAACTGAAAAAGAAATGAAATCATCCTTAATGCACATCATAAACATCCTAAATAATGTAGTGGTTGCTTAAACTTTCACATTAACTGCATCAGTTAATACTGCCCCCAAAACATACCATTTGAATGGCCTCAGGATAGATGGCATCCGTAATGACGCCGCGATTTTCGTTGACATACTGCACCAATTCGTTTAGCGCAGATCTCTTGATCTCTTTCCATTTAAAGTCACTGAGAGGATCCTGCACAAAGTCAAACAACACCATACACTGACGGAGCTTTTGGATGAACAACTCCTCCCTCTCGGCAGGGGTAGCCTCTGAAATCATTGTAAAAGCACACATAACTTACTTGTACATTTAATTATAATGACATTTTTTAATACCCTGGCAAACATTGCATACAGTCAAACCAGCCCTAATGACCACCCACTTAGAATTGTCACCTGCTATAAACGCCCCCAGACTGAATTACATTTGTACCATTGTTTCACCCCCTATTAAATGGCTACCAAATTTATTAATTCCCTTGGGTGATCGCTTAACACTGATTTAACTGTAGACACACATTGCATTATGTAAGAAGTCATCTCGTACCTCTCAACAATGGAAGCCTCTGCAATTCCCTATTCTGGGTGAGGTTATATCTGGAGGAGTTTTGACGCTTGTCTTTCTTGGTTTGAGGAAGGCCCGCCATTGGTTTGATTTTGTTCAGAGAAGTTACTGGAGGATGTTCTTTGTTGTTAGAGTTAGCAGTTGCTGACTTTTTCTTCTGGCAAGAAAACAATATCAGAATGACAACAACATGCAGATAGTCCTCAAACAATATGCATTCTTAGTCTTCAATAGTTTAAATAATCTTTCCTCACTTCCATGCCACACCTGTTATACCAGGTAATTGACACCAACACAGGTTCAAATATCACGATTTATCCAATAACTGCCATAACAGACAATAATTATCTATTTTATATGTACTTTTGCATTATAGTTCATTCTCACACCATTTCAACCTGCATGTTCATGTGAACATTCATAACTTATTAGATTTAATCATATATATTGGCAATTTGCAAGATTATTACATCAACACTACAAAAAACCACTAATTACATCAAGCCTGATAAAGATCTATTGATAACATATTGATCGAAGGAATAATGTCTCAGATAATTATATTACATTGCAGATATAGAAAATGCTCATTGTGTTGAGGGACTTGAGTCTGTTGTGAGTGTTGACCCGTCTAGTCTTCAAACACCCAGTAATATGATCTGGAGCTGTCAAAAGCAATCCAGCAAGGAAATTTAGAAATGATCCCCAGTGATCCAACCTGATCCAAATCTCCCACTGTGCCATTATGGGGTTGCCTTTCAAGCCAACAAATTGAACAATATACCAGTTCATTAGTAAACTACACAACTCGTTTTTCCTTTTGTCTCAAATTGAAAATCATTCCTTCAGTTTTCTCCAAATACTGCATGAGACTGACAGTATAATTTTTAACTGCTAACAATAACATTGACTTGTATGACAAATGATGACAACATGTAATGGGATCCAAATTAGTATGAGACAACATTGATTTCAGGGACCAGCATAGTCCAGTCAGTGTGGAGTAGACTGTACAATATCTTGTGACGTTCCTGGATCAGTGATGATCAGCAGATTCAGCTGGTAACCAAGGCCCACTTGCCCCACTTTCACAGCCAACTTCTGTTCTATATATTTTAGAGATATTAAAACATTGATCAACACTGCAGTTTGTAAGATCACATGAAATTCTCACTGCAAAAGCCCAAAAGTTTCTGTGTTAGTGACATGACTATGTTGTTATGTCTGCTCAGTTGTTAATTATGACACTTTCCCAAACACTGACAGTTTCATCTGCTGCAGATGCGGATGAGTGCACAACAGATTTCAGGATGTAGGCGTTGCCATTGACTGTCATTGGAATCACTTTGGCCGATGCATACCATACCAGCTCCCATCTCTCCTGCATTGCTGTCAAACTGCAGTTCCCAATCGGAAAAGCCTCACCTTGCTTGGCCGCCATATTGAAATTGTGGAAATAAATATGGCTTCCAGCTTTCAGAGACTACAGCTCTAATCATAGTTACTCACCTCATTTTCGTTGTTTTCTGTGTTGTCTTTGCCTGCGTTGTTCTTCCCAGTGGTTTTTCCTGTCGTCTGCATAGAAAGCAGTGGTAACAACTGTCACTATGCGTTATTACAGCACCCCTAACTGATCGGATACGACAATTTTTGACAAGATTTCAGTGGTTGGCTGGCAATACATCATTAAATAGCAAGCAAAATAACTGACCAAATCGTGTTAAATACCGTGTTAATTCACTTGCAAAGAGTTAATCTGCATGTATGGCGTATTCACCTTTTCCTTTTTGCTCGGTTTCGGCATTTCTCGAGTAATTAATTCCTAGTATTCAATGGTTTCACCTTGCTATTTGAGAGCTCTCCAACACCAAACAAGATCACTGATTGGTCCGCTTCGGTCACGTGGGACAACACAGCCCAATAAATACCAGCAACTAAAACACGGAACCACGATTACTACAGACCGTAACGTTGGTCATCATACAAGTACTGCACAGACTGAATCATCCCGTATACATCCTATAATATGATAATGCAATGTGCATGAGGGGCCGCATGGATAATCCTGTGTCATGTACATGTACCATGGCATACATTTTTATACCCTTTTTTTTAAGAGCTGTAGCAGATTCAAAGGTAGGGGGGGGGGGGCGGTTTAAGGGGGGTTCTTAGTCCAGTAACTGAACTAGGGGGTTCTTAGCCCCCCTCCCCTTCTTGGCCTAATACATCACTGTGCATAAGAAATTAGAGGGAACACTGCAAACAATTTTGGATCTGCCCCTGACTTAAGGGTTCTTCTATATAACAAAATTAAATTAAATTGCATTGTGTATTTATATAGATAGATATTAAATATACCTAAAGACAATATATTTATATTAAAGATAATATATTCAGGTTTATCATATATTATCTTTAAGTGAATGTTATAGTTATATAGTCCACATAAATAAATAATGTTTGCAAGGTTGATTAATTAATTTGTGGTACTAGTTTGGATAGCGACTGTCATGTCACACCAGAAAAGTGTATAAGACTGAAATTCAGACGTATTTAAATTTATTGTACCAAACAGTTTTCAGAAAATACCTAAGTAGCAATTTTGGTCTACATGGTTAGCGACTGTCATACCACATGCCATTTATTGGAAATAGCATGAAAATTAGTGACATTAAATTTCAGTGTCTAAACAAAATCCAGAAAATACATATTCATCATTGATATTCTGTTGTATGTTTAAAACCCATGATGTTTCATTAGCATCACTGTCGCGGTCAATTTCACTGAAGTGATTTATTCTACTGGTGTTGAATGTTGTATTGAAGTCATTGATGTTATCATTATGGTTATCCACTAGATTAAGCTGTTTCTGTTGGTAACATTTTCTGACAAGCTGTCAAAACCGAGTTGTCAACACACAGATTCATTTGTAAACAAAAGTACGTGCTTGCATTAGGCCACGCCCACATCTATTTATAGCCTGGTACTATTTTAGGGCTTTTCCCGAAAATAACGGCCTCCTCTTTCCTTATTGATATCTTATCAATGGACTGCAGGTTGGTGTTGTTTGCATTACTGTTAGTTCATATATCCTTCTGCAATTAAGCTTTATTTCATTCCCTTCTGCTCGTTGCTTGCGTAGTCTTACTGATGAACAATGAGGCCTTATGCATTAATTTCTAAGGCCTAAGTGCCACAGCCAATCACAGAGTCTGTTAGAGCTCGTTGCCTTGCAAAATGGCCTTGCAAAGAAATAAGCTCTACTCTGATTGGTCGAACGTTCATTTAGTTGACAAGCCTCATGGCAATGGACATGGCTCCCATCATGTCCCATGAAACATTCAAAACCATAGTTCTACTGCTTGTCCAGTCTTGGAATCACCTAGAAATGGTCATTAACCGAGTTCTAACGTGAGTTTCTTCAAGTTTGTCAGGAAAATCCTAAGTAAAGAATGATTTTTGTGTAAGTAGGTCATTATTATTTTGTGCGCATCATGGCCGCGCAGATTAATTAGGACAACATAGTTCGATCCGGTCATCTGAGAATAGCATGACAGTAGATTTTGTTTTTGGCCAATCTCTAGTCATAAAAGCCCTACGGGCGGCCCCTACGGGGCCGCTCCTGCGGCCTATTACTGGATGCACCCCACACCAATTTAATTAGAATAGATGGCTCCCCTCCAGCAGAGACAATACCTAGCAATAGCTCTGCAGCTCTGGAGTATCTATGGTCATATAAAAAGGATACTTTTTTTTTTTTTTTTTACTGACACAAGATATTTTGGCTATAGAATCTGATCAGCTCAAGCTTCCAATTTATTTGTCTAAATAAAAAAAAAATTCTGATAGCATTCGAGCTCACAATATTTGCTGAAATAATGTTGGATGAGATTCACAAGTCCTTTGGCCTTTTTGTGCATTAAAATCAGCCATCTGTGACAGTCACTGTACACGGGGAAAAACTTGAAGTCAGATTTAGAACAAACCAAATTTTCAACACATTGTTTATTAAGGTCTTGAGTACACAACTGGTCATCTTTTAAAGCTGTCCCAATGCAGTTGATGGAAGACGTGCATAACACATAAACAATTATAGTTAAATGTGATACAGATGGTCGATGTATTCAAACAAAAACTCAACAATTGATTTACAGCACCTAAATTTTCACAAACAAGAACAGCAAAAGATATAAACCACAACAATAGAGAGACAAAGTTCCCTATATTTAATACAACCATATATTTAGCATCAGAGTACCACTAACCTGCCATCATATCAACATGAGTGCAATTACATGTAAGTGCTTCAAATTGTAGCTATTTCTGACATCATATAGGCCTATATTATTTTTTCACAGTTCATACTCATACACATTCAACATTAAACACCAAGTGTTTATTGATAAAATTATGGTGCCCATATATATTCTCACAGAGCCACACTCTTAGAACAAAGTATCCAAACATACACTCACTTTTAAATACATGCACACAATTCTGAACTCAATATTTAGGACATCGTACATCAATACAAAGTCTTCGACAGGGAAATTACATAAAAATTAGCACACACACAAAAAAAAAACATAATTATACATCTCGAATGCAGTTATTCCAAAAACAGAAAACAAGCAAACTGCCCAAAAACAAACAGTGAACCACATTATGATTGCTAGGTACAAAGAGTATATGGTGTATACAGGATTATATCTATTAGTATTACAATTAGCAATGTAAAATCTGGAAAAGTATAGCAAAAAATTATCAAGGTGGGATAGAAGTATGGACTGTTATAGAAATTACATCACAGGACATTACAACATTATAGAGAACAATTTTCAATGCCATTAAGTTTTTCAGCACTATCTTAAAACCGGCCACCCATCCAATTGCCAAGCAGATTATTCATGCACTCTAGAAATAAGGGAACCTGTTACAGAACTCAGGCGGAAGCAATATCAATTGGGTGTTGAAATTCAACTTTGTCCTAATGCTTACTGTGTGATATGATTGCAACTTATAAGAAGTCACCTATAATGCCAAAAAAAGGGATTTGTTGACCATTAAGGTAACTGTCTTTTACACATATTAACACTTGTATGTCTATGTTATTACTTTGCAGTAACTGTTTCACAATTATTTGAAATCAATGACATGGCTGTACAAAGGAGAGAAAAAATTCATTGACAATTTGATGATAATCGAGGTATATTCAATATACATATGTACAGTACACCACTCACTCCATAACTAAGCTTTTATATAAATTTATAAGTTATTAACTGAAGCACAATGTTTTAATACTGGAATAACAACTAACAAAATCACAGAAATAGACAATTTTTTGAAAACAATAAACAAGAGTAGCACTGTCACAAATGAAGTTTACAAATAATGAGTGGAACTACTTTAAAACTTCATATTTCAAATGCCACTTCACAACGTTCATGCACTTTTTCCTCGATTTCGTTTCACACAAGAATATCAGTCATTACTAGATGTCAGAGAACGGCTTGAACCCTTCAATGGCCAGGTTTGCCAGGCATTTGAAGCTCAACTGTTAACAGTGGTACAGGTATATCGATTGGCATGGCCGATGCAAGGGATGGCGCAGGTGAAACTGATAGGGAAGTAGCAGGTGGAGTGACTGCAAGTGTTGTGCGTGTCATTTTCTCACCAACAGCCGCCGATTCAGATGTAGTGGTTGACATTATCATGGATGTAATAGCTGGTACAATGGTACAACTCATTGGTTGCTCAACATCTTCAAGCCTTGGTATTGGAATGCTCTCAATTGTTCCACCATAAGCTTGACTGCTTTGTCGACTGGCCACCTGACTGGCTAGTTGCAGGAGATGAGACGCAACTTTCGGTGAATGGCTTCCAGAAGGTTGTAGATTGGCAAGGATAATGCCAGATTCAGACACAACAGGTAGATTCCGCTCAACCGGGGTGAAGGGCTTGATGGGTTGTGATGCTTGCAGATTGGACAAATTGAGTGAGACAACTGGCTTCGATGCCACAGCCTTGTTCTGCAAGTTTTGAGCACTGAGCTGAAGCATAGAGACTGGTAATTGAGCAATGGGTTTGTCAGCTGCACCTGGCATTGCTTTGATGGTGATTTGAGGTACTTTACTAACCCCTGGGACAAGCTGCACTGCCTGTGATTGTGACAACCCTGCAAGCTGGCTCTGCCTCAGTATCACTGCTGATTTGTTGAGTTCATCGGCGGTGGCCATGGGCATCGAAGCATTGGTCACAGCATGCATTTGGGTCAGGATCTCAGGAGAAGGTTTTGGAATAAAAAGAGTTGGCCTTGGATCTCCATATCCATTGCTGTTATTTGCAGAGCAAGGTGTACCAGACTTGCTGGCATTGGCAGCTTGTTGAACTTGCTCCAGCTGGGCCACCTGTTGTTTCAGTCTCTCCATCTCGACCGCCACCTCTCTTCTCAGTGGTTCAACATGAGTCTCCATAATTTCCTTCACTGTCTGAGCCACAAGATCTGGCAAACGAGATTTGTAGGCCTCCATAACTGCTTTCTGGATGTTTTCTTCCATGGTATGGAATCGCTCGCCCATTTGCTCTTCTGTCTGCTTCAGGTCTTTCTTGGTGTTCTCCACAATGCTTGCTATGTTTGTTAGATAAATGGAGCTGGTATCCGGTACAAATGAATAGGTCAACCCAGCACTGTTTGGGGTGGTTGGAGTGGATACAGGTCTTGGGGAACTCGGAACTGATGCTAAACTTACAGGAAGAACTGGCTTGACTCTTCCAGGTTCTGGCACAGAGGTAGTAATGGTTGTGGCAGCTCTAACCATATTCGCAGTTGTTGGAGGATTCTGCAAAATTTCCTTCACATTTTGGTGGACCATTCTTTCGATGGGATCAGGCTTTCCACTAGCTGCCCTACTTGCTGCTAGGAGGGTTCTCACAGTCACATTGTTGGGCATGACACGTCTACTGCTGGCTGACGGAAGTCCTTTTTGCATGTTGATGAGAGATTGTGGACTTGGGCTTGGGCTTGTTGCAACCACAGTCTTAGGTGGGTTTTCATTAATTACATTTCCCGCTTGCAGAAGGACAGGTGTGACCAGTACCCCAGGACTGGTTGCTCCTGATCCTGATACACTGGATTTCTTTACAAGGGATCCAAGTCCTTGTAGTTTTTGAGAAGAGCTGTCAGCAGCCTCTCGACTTGTTTGTACCTGCAATTTCATCGGTTGATCACCATCCTTGTCTTTTGAAGCAAGAGGGGTGGTTCTGAAAGACAACTGACCCTCTGATCCCTTCTCTTCTCCATACATTGGATTGTACCGGTAGAAAGAGGATGATTCGCCTTCACCAGGGGCTGCACCTGTTAGTGTAACTGGCACATTGGATCCCACTGTGGGTTTGATGCCTAGCACAGTGGCTGGCAGAGCAGTGCGCGGTTGTCCGTCTTTGACCATCATCATGGGCATGCGATGCTTTGCAGCAGCAGCCAACAGCGCTCGACTAGCGCTGTTAGTGTTTCCATTACCAGAAATGAAGTTTGCCATACTACCATTCGTCTCACTTTCCATTCGAGGGCTCTTCTCAGGAGGTTCGCCTGTGTCACAGCTTATGTTGTTGACAGACTTCAATGAGTCCATCTTCTTCTCACCTGTGTAACAAAAGTATCATACCTGTCAAATACATTTTGGATTCATCAGCATTAGAAGTATTTTGTTGGAACTCAGAACTAACCTTTTTCCTTCTTGAAATTATAGGAGCACATCACTCTCACGTTAATACTAATGTGAATAATCACTCTCTCATTATGATTACGAATACAAAACGGTTTTATTGATGAAAAAAGTAAATTCTTTCATGCCAGCACAACATTTTTTTTAAATACATTACAAAATTTCTTAAATTTAAGTCAGTAAGCCAATAGCTACAGTAGGTGGCCCTGCACCTATGAAATGACTTTGACGTGTTGATTAGTTAGCGTGTAAGTTAGCATATATACAGCACGGACAGAAGTAACATAATATTTTAATTATTACACAGAGATATTACCTGTAGTCAAAAAATTTCATGGACTAGTATACATGTTATATTGCACATTAATACTACCGTGAATACTGAATACTTCTGAGTAATAAATTATGTTAATTACTTGGTCGCCAGAAGAGAAGCCTTCAAAAGTACCATCATGGAAACTTTTACTCATGAAAACTAAGAAGGTTAAAATTTCTGCGTACCAGACAGCAATCCAGCTAGTGATGTTTTGGGTTCCTGTTCGAGCACTCGTTTCATTGTCATGTGTCGTGATGCCAGAGACGACCCCGCACTGACCACTTGACCACCAGACGTATACATGGGAGTTATGCTCTTAGTGATAATGGAAGATTGAGAAAGATCTTCTGTTGCTGAAGTTTCAGGCTCAAGTGATGAAGAAGGCTCCTCTCCCTTTGACGAAGGTTGGAGACCACCGCCAGATAACAAGCCTATGATTTTATTGAACATATTTCAAAATCTATAATTGTTTACTTGAGATGAACACACTCTTAACAATGAAGTATGGTAGGATTCAAAATAAATGTCCACCTGTTTTTCAGTCATATTTTGCCACAAATGACATGAACTTTCAAGCTGATAAACACACTTCTGGGAAAGAAATAATTGGAAGTTCGCTATATTCTCCATTGTCATTTTTGCTGCTTACTTTGTGACCACAACAAATTGTCTAAATGATGAAAAAGTGGCAAAAATTATCATTGCAAAGATGGGAAACTTTTAGTTAAATTGCACAGGGGTTATTATGGGTTAGAAAGTTGGGCTTTTGACTTTTTGGAAACATAAATATATATATTGTGCTTCTCCATGACATATAAAATTAAGACAAAAAAACAAGTGGACATTTATTTTGGATTGTAGTATAATTGATTTACCAGTGTGGACATAATTGGTGGAGTTTGGTGTAGTGGGAGGGTTGTTAGTGCTGTTTTCAGCTGACAATGAAGTGGTTTCTGGAACCTCATCACCATCACTGGACACACTCTCTTGCTCTTCTACCACAGGTTCACGTTTCACTCGCAAAACTTCCCAAACAAAACCGTCTTGGTCAGTGAATCTGAAATTCATTCACGAGTAAATGCATCATGGATATATTTCATTTTGACGCATTTTAAATTCATGAAAATAGTTGTTTTCAATTGTTCAACAATGAGTCACTTGGTTTACTAACCTTGATTCAAGTTGTTGGCGAGTCAAGCCCTCGCTCTGAGCAGCGGAACTTTGTTGCTTGTTACCAGAGGATGATTCCGCCAACTCCTTCTCTTCTTCTTTGGTGAATGGTTTTGAAAGGTCAGCTAAAGCTCTTGCAGCTTCCAAGCTCTTCTTATCCTGTGTGGAGTAAAAATATTAAATCCAGTAAAATTTAATTACTTGGCTGATGAGAAACACACACTATAATGACTCCATACACTTGAAACATTTATGCATTTTTCAACACTAAATTTCATTTCATGTAATTAATAAGGTTGTTATCGTTAAATATATGCCCCACAATGACAATACAACAACAGCTAAAATTACAAATATACAAACCCTATTTGGCTTCCCAATATCAGACACAGACAGGTCAATTGGTTCCTCCTGTCTGACCTGCTGGTGCTGGTGCAGCACGTAACTCAGGTACTCTTTAGTTGATCGCCGTGTTTCTGGATTGTAAGGAAAATATTTAATAATGTGTAAATTAATTTTAGACAGGCAGCTCATCATTAGGAGAAACAGCATCGGATACAAAGACATCAAATGAATCACGACATAACATACCTTTCTCAAATTTATTTTTTAAGTTTTTAACAAGCTTTCCTTCAGACTCCGGAAGAAATCGGTAAACGCGATATGCATCTGTCCCAGTTTTGCGAGTCATAGCCTTGACCTCTTCGATGTCAGGTCTTGAGTTGACAGCACAACGGAAGTTGGCTTTCCATCTGCGAGGGTCAGCCTTGTCTTTGCCCTCAACAAAGCGTCCTGTATTTTCAAAATTTGAAATAAAGAAAATGATATCAGGTTGCAAGAGTTACTCAACAAAATTAATTCTGGGATACAGACTTCAACATATTAAGTTAAATGCTAAAAAATCTCTGTATATATTATGCACTTAATGCAGTGCATTCTATGACATAGTACCATAAAAACTAACCAAAATACAGAGAACCACAGACAACACTGCAAAGCAATATTATAAGACATACCAGTATGAACTGCCCAACGTTTAAAGAGGCATGCATCAGCCTCTTGTCTCCATCCACACCTTGACCTATGCTTCCACGGGATCTTGAAGACTTTCAGATTCTGATCTATCCACTCCAGACCCTTAATGTCGCCCTTGTTGATCTGCTCAATTAACCAGGGTCTCAGTTGCTGCCTCTCCATGGGTCGCACTGGTCCTGGTGGAGTGTTCCCAATGGGAATCTTGTCCTCCTCACGGATCACAGACAGTGGAATGTTGGTATTCTCAAAGTCAGTATCGGCTGCTGCAAACACAATTTGTCAAGTTTTTACTACAAAATGTTTAGTTGAAAAACATGTCTTTTATGTGCATTGCTTGATCGTTACAGAACAGGCTATTTAGCATATATCCAGCAGTGTAACTAGTTGCAGGGGTGGATCTAGAAAAAAATGTGCAGGGGGGGGGGGGGGGTTGTTAAATTAAAAGATATTGCAGGGACCACAAAATCTTTTTAATTACAGTCTGACCTGAAAGTGTCATCTTCATATATCACGGTCCTGGGGGTGTGGGGGGGGGGGGGGGGGACATAATATCACAACAACCGCGAAATAGCCGAGCTTCTCTAATTAGCGCAAAATGTACTTGTCCATCGCTACTGAGTTAATATAAAATTAATCAAAAAGTTTTAATCCATGTACTTCATTTCCACTGCAGTAATTTAGCATGGCAGCATATTAAACTGAATTTAATAAAGTATCCAATAATTTCATGAAAGTTCCTATATAGTTTGCAAAATTTGACTGAACCCAAAATTAAAGAACTGACCTTCACTTTGAGTGGGTTCAGCAGGCACAGGAGGATGAGGTGGACAGTCAGGCACACCAGGAAACACTGGCTGTGATGAAGACAGGTCAGTTGCAGAGACACTGCTTGACACAGTAGCGTCATCCTTCATGCTCATTTCTTCCTCAGTTGTTCCCGATTCAGAAACACTCCTCACCTTCATTTTGGCCAACATCTTGTAAAATATGCTCATCAGAGCTCAGATATTTTTTAATGTACCTGCAAAAAATTAGAATTTAAAAAAATAAAATAAATAAGATAGGGTGGAAAATTAACTAAAAGATGACCCACAATTACAGTATATATTTGCCTCAAATTGGAAGAATGTTGATAAACCATAGATTGGTAATGGAAGAGTTTCATCACTGATTGAGAATTTTGACCATGCAGATATAATCTATGTGTAGACTATTTCTAGATATATTAGACATATTCATAGCACAGCGTAGTAGTAAAATTATTTGGCAGTGACAATTAATGACAGGTTCAGGAAAATTGGAGTGATGTTAAAAATAGAACTTAATTGTAGACCAAAACCCAGAACTCTAAATATTATAAATGTAATCACTGATCATGACTATTTAACCTGCTATCACTGTAAAATCTGTTTGACATGTGCACAGTGGCAATACATTCGGGGTGATCGAATTTGGCCACAACACTTCTGCGATGCCTTTTTAAGTGTTAAAACATTGTCAATGATGTTAACTGTTCGGTTAGTCATATTAATAATAGGACCACACTTAACTACTGATTCAGTACATGGGCACAGTGAATTGGTATGGGGAACACCGGAACAGTGATAAATTTGTTTAAGGCCTGTCTCAGACAGAATAAGTTGAGAAATAATAAGTTGTAGTTCTTATTTTTCATTACTTTAACCCTTTCTTTGGCATGCACAAGCTTCAATCACAATTGATAGGTCTACCTGCACTTGCAATTTGGCAAAATACTTTGATTTCACATTCATGTGTCAGGCCAACATCTGTGAATACAATATAAAAGAATTACGATTTTGTAAATTCTCATCTTAATAGCAGTTTACATCTCAGAATTTGATAGTTTAAAATTGTAACTTATGTAAAATATAATTGCAGTATGACCAAAACCCAAAAGTTTCCGGACACTAGTTTGAAACACCTTAATTTTGGTCTGGCTTCTTCTTTATGGCACCTTTTCTTTAATTTGTTTCTTTAAGGATAATTTTAACTGTCTTGAAAATACATTTGCACAATAATCATGCCAATATATAGATAAAGTTTTGGATGGTTGGTCATAGGAAAAAACTTAGTTTTCTACATGTTTTGCTGGCAGGAGTTGAGTTAAGAACTACAAGGGAAAGGGGTTTGACCCTTGTGACCGTCTTCCGCTTAGTTATTTTACATGTAGTTCCACGAGCTTAACATCAATAGACCTGAAGTTATCATGTCTGTAAGTGTGGTTAACAAACAGACAGAAAGACAAAAGGAAGGAACAAACTGACAGAGGTGCCAGCCTTTGTAATGCAGTAGGTGATATTCATGGCCAAGATCAAAAAAATTAAGCAGTCACCCCCCATAGCAAGTGTCTGAAAACGTATGGCCAAGGCTGTATATATTGTGCAGTATGTGGCTGGTGTAATTCGCTGTGCCCCAAATGTATTATTATTGTTGTTTTTTTGGCAATCATTTGTCACAAATGGCCACATCCTAAGTTCTACCCATCAGCAACCTTTGCATTACTTAGAACTGGCAAAAGTTCCTTGAAACTCCCGTATCCATGAAGTGATTCACTGTGCCATGCATCTCCCCATCAATTGTATTTTCCAAATTGTTCATTACACATCATAATACGTCTATCTCAGATAATAATTTTTGGGCAGTTTCAAATTTTTTTTGGGCAGCCCCCCCCCCCCCCCCATCCCCCAATTCAAGTGGTCCCGTACGCCTATGACTCAATAGAACTCCATTAAAACATTGAACCGATTGTAACAATTCTCCTAAATGCTAGCAGTTATTGCTGAATCAACAATACACATGTGAGAACTTATAATACCACAATATTAGCCTTGAAATTGAAACTGATCTGTGACACTGTGTGACTGTGATCAATCCTTCAAGGCCCAGGGCCAAGCCCATATTTGCTAAAAACAAGGCTCTAGTCTATCCGAGGAATTTTTTGTGGACGATGTAAGCGTTCCAGAATATTATCTTCTTTTTAGAAAATATGGCAATGTGCACTGTCATCAAGATGAATCACGATCACGTCCTCCCTGTCCCCTCCTTCCCAGATCGCCAAAGATCAGACATGACAGCTCGTTTTGGGCAGAGTGAAAATAGGTCACTGGTTTCGATTGCAATACCGAAAGTACAACCTCCGTGGTCGAAATGTCCAATGTTACAATCCTCTACCACACCAAAACGATTCAAAATAACATTTAGTAAGACGTTAAAACACATTAGCAAGTCTCCAACGACATATCACTAAGGTTCAGTCATATTTTTTCTGGCAACATACCACACGAGGGATCATCATTCCATTTCCACTTTCGACTTGCGTAGTGAAGCGAGCCAAAACAGAAACCTCTCAAATATTCCTTACTCCACTCATCTTGCTCCACTCTGTCACCACCAATTAACACAATACGGATTTTACATCAACTCCATAACATTACATTGTCTGATATAAGGTACATTAAGTATACTCACACTTTTTTTTACCTCATGAAAATCCACCACGAAAGGAGGTCAGCCCCTCAGTTTCGTCTTCCTGCTGACCTCGGTGCGCAAGCCAAAACACGACATGCGCAAAATACATGCGCAGTGGGAAACAGAAAGCGAAACACCTTCCTCTACTACGTGTGGCTTCCTTGTTTCACTTTCCCGAACCCGATAATAAATGACATAATTATTATGGGCAGTCCTAAATTTACTATGGTTTAAAAAATATATATATTATTTAAATTTGACAACCTTAATTTTTTTGGTGTAAGATTTCAGTTCTTTTTAAGCCTACTTCTTTTCTTCTTATAATTTTTTTTTACTTTACTTTTCGTTTCTATTAATATTTTAATAATTAAATAACGTGTTTCCCGAAGTTTCCTTTAAATACACTGCAGCTGGTCACTCACTTTCTAGGGTGACTGCTCATGAGATTTATTTGACAATAATCTTACATATATTACAATTAATCGTTTTTTTAAGGGACATTTTATTTGTATCTTTACCTCAATGAAAATTTTAAGTACCATAATTTTAATTTAAAGAGTTGAAAAAAATTGTAACAAATTGCAGTGGCGCATTATGCAATTTTCTAGGTTTATACTTAGAGCCATAAAATAGTAAATATTTACATTAGAATATGAAGAAATAAATTTGTAAAGGGGGCTGTAGCTCCCCAGGATTTGCGCCCATGACAAATAATTTTTGTCATTATAAGTAATTTTTTGTGTATATTACATATTTAGGCCATATGATATAGGTTTAATACTGAATAACTTGAATATCAAACACTCCATAAAAAAAAACATTTAATGATCTCTTATTCACGTGCATTATATATATTATGCACGCACCACTTGATATAAAACGCCAGGTGTTTAAAACTCAGCCCAGGCAGTTCGTAGGCCCGCTACGTCTAGCTTCGCTGGCCCGCTGCGTCCAGCTGACCCAGCCAATCCAGGCAGTTGGCTTTTTCGTTGTGATGCCACCTTGCGGACAAATGGTGAGTGAACGCCAGGTGTGCCAGGAGCCAAGATCGAGATATTTACACAGGTATTTTCTGAATTTTCATTTAGCAGTCCGTGAATATCTGTTTTAATAAATGTGATGTTAACTATGGGAGAGATCATAATTTATGGCAAAGTACATTGGCAATATTAGCATGTAACTTAGTAACTTGAGGTTCACAGAGTTGCTAAGGTAAACAAAGGCGAGTTTTCTGCTAGGGGCCAATTAAGTTGGTCAAGTTTGGTACAGGCTGGAGAATTGACTGTTTGAAAAAATTGCTTATGGGATAATCGACTGATTCAGTATCATTCTTTAGTTTAAACATGTAATTTTAATTAAAGCAGATCAATTATAAGAATTAATAAGAATTAATTGTGATGTATGGGTAATTTTTTTTTTCAAGGCAAACATGGAAATGACAGAATGCCAGTTGGAATCTCACATAAGAGAATTCATATTTGAGAAGACACAGGAGCAGACAGAGTTGGTTCTCTGCAAAGATCTAGAAGTTAGACCAACTGACAGAAAAGGCAGCATCCTCCTTGCAATATTTTGGGTCAAAGTGCTCCAGCACCCGCAGAACTTCCCACCATCACATTTTCCCTATCAAAAAATTCGCCTTCCTGGCGCTAAAGCGGATCATCTAATTGTCAGAGTCGATGATATTGTAATGACCGTGGATATGGCCACTGGAAAACTAACACTCCAGAGTGGGTTTGTTTACCAGTGGTTCAAGGACAACTTTGTATCCCTGTTGAAAAGATACGACCCATATTGCCATCCTGAGAAGTCATGGTCATGCAAAAATGTCAAGCTGAGCATGCCAAAGAAAGCTCCACTCATACCGGATGATATTGAGATAGCACCTGTTACCAACCAAGAGGGTCTGTATTTCTTATCAATTAAATATTTTGTATATGTACAAAAGGATTTATTTGCTTTATTGTGATTGTGCAATACTTAAAAAACATGTAAAAGTGATGTACATAGCTTAATTATAACTTTTTCTATAACTTTACATTTTGCTTTTTTAGCTAAGAGCCATAGACATTCACCAGTCGTTAGGAAGTCATCAGAGGTACCTCTCCATTTGGAAGAAAAAATCAAAGGCATAGCCCTAACAGAGGAGCTAATATCTGGCATTGAAGATGTCACAGTAACCAAAATGGTACTAACTATTGACCTCTTTTACCTGCGGGTGTTTTAAATAAAAGTCTTGAAAAAACTTAAAGCAAGATTTTAATTTATATTTCTTAAGTTCAATACTAAAGGAGTACATAAAAAATGTGTTCTCTGCCATGAAATTTTCACTTATTTATGAACTTTTTTATTTAAGGGCATTTTGACTGACAAAACAGTGGACAAAGCCATCAATGAAGCAAAAAATGGAGGAGTCCAAGATGGATTTTCTGGAGTTTATCGACTATGGAAATCTTTACTCTTCAAATGGTTCTCATCAAAGGGCACTAGAGTCATCATTGTGACACCACTAATGGATGCGAAGCGATTAAAGGACTTAGTGACCTTGTTTCTCTTGTTCAGGACCACCGCAAAGATTGAAGCAATATATCTGCCGAGAAAGCCTGATGAAATGAGCACCAAAACCATGCTGGGCATACAACAAGAAGTTCTGTACGATTTTCCCAACAAATTGCATCCGTACATTGAATACATGGTCTTCAGAAAAATTATTTATCCAATCAAACATTTCCATGCTTCTTTCATTGCTGGCATTGAAGATGACAGTGCAAGTGTTTTACACACAAGTGCATCATTCCATTCTAAGCACTTTCGATCAGATGCTATGCAGTTTCTGCATTTCCAAGAAATGAATGAGAAAGATTTCCAAACAAAATACATGGACCCACCAGCTAGCCAAGTGGTTATATGGTGAAGACTTGATCTAAATCATTGCTTACAATTGATAAATATTTTCTTGTTTATACATGGAGGTTTTTAAGATTTACAATGACATGACTAAGTATTTTTTTCACTAGTGAGCCTTTCTATACATACATATCAATGTTGTCATGAGTTTTCACTATTTATACAGTATTAACTAATGTGATACAGCTTTTTGCATGACTTAGCACATTACAGGTTCTAATTTGCAAATTTAAATATTTTTACATGTTTTGCATTACATAATTATAATTTTCTGAGATAAGGGATTATAATTCTTCCTGTCCTGCCTCAGTTTGCCACAATGCATTTCGTTTTAAGCAAAATCCCAAGTCTTCCACAGGATTATTAATCATTAATCAATGAAATTATGGATTTAGCATGTAGCCTTTAGAACCAGTCAATTTAGAATCCAATTTAAGCAGGTTATCCACATCACTTTAGGTATCATATATGTTGATATTACATGTATATATAATTATATATTATAATATATATATAAGACTGTCTTTTGAAGTTAAAGGCAGCAGTCGTATTTAACCACTATAGTATAATCCAAATAAATGTCCTTTTTTTTTTGGTCTTATTTTTACACACATGTCACGGAGAGGCACAAAAGATGTAATTGTCACTAAAAAGTAAAATTCCAAATTTATAACCATCACCCTTCTCTCTGTACAAATTAACTTCAAGTTTGCAATGTGATAATTTTACTTCGCATCTATTTTTGGTTCTGCGAGTCAATGGAGATGACGTCACGCGTACCCAGAATTCAGTACGTTCGCACGGTTTCCACTATGGTCACAAAGAAGCAGCAGAATTTAACATGAACTTTAAGTTATTTCTTTCCAGAAGTGTTTTTCTTAGCTACATAGAAATTTGGGATTTGATTTGTTGCAAATATTTCTGTCCATTTTGTCTTGCTCAATGCTATTTATGGCAAAATATGCCAAAAAACGAGTGGACATTTAATATGGATTCTAGTATAGGCATCTGTCTTCCTTGGTTGGCTTTGCCTCAATGTAATACTATGTCTACTGTTGTTCAAAACACTTTGCAATTAAGGAATACATGCTTAGATACATTTGTAGTTGAGAATTTATTTGTTTGTTGCAAGCACTGGCGAGATATGAAACAGTGTCACTAAAAATTGGAAATGTAACAAAGACAAAGTATTATGTACACAATATCTACATGGTGGAATAAACATTGAAATAAATATAAATAAACTTATACCAAACTTTAAAGAGTCTGATGTGAACTTTGTAAGCCAGATTTTCTTGATTACAAGCGGAGTCTAAAACAGAGGCCAGTTTTGTGCAGATGCTGCAGCTAATAGCTCTATGGACTTTAAAAATATAAGTGCAACAATATTTAAATTCTCAATTGCACACTGGTCTTGTTTAGATGCTGCCAAATTAATTAATAGAGGCTCTGGATTGTAACCAAGAATATATGGCACCTACTTAATCAATGACTAATATTGATCCTTAAAAGTAAAATTCACTTTTTGTATTGACCAATCATTTGTTTTATGAAATGCTCCACTCAACAAGAATAGGTAATCCACCCAGAAATTAAATGGCAGTGACATAATATGGTGAAGACCAAAAAATATTTTCTTGATGTCTCAAATGACAATAAAACAAGACTCAGGACTCAGTCCAGTAAATTACTAACAAGACTTATCACACAGTAAAACACATTTATACACTACAAACTATAGTACGCAAAATTTGCTAAGGACCTAAACTTTTTACCTGACAGGTGAATTTGCCTAGTTTAATTGAGTGGCTGTCACAACATTTTCACAATGCTACAACCAGTAATCTCCAGTATAGCTATTAAATATAAAACATTATTACTAAGATACATGAAATTATTCTGTTCATGCATCCAAGGATGACTGTAGATCAAAGGTCATTTCATTGTGAAAATAGCACATTGGATACCTAATGAGTGCCAAAATGACATTTTGCAGCTATAAACAATAATGTACTGTTTATCACAAGTTCTTTGTAAGTTACCTTGATGATTTCCTAAGACTTAAATCAGCTGTAAGGCCTAGTATCGTTAATTCTTGTCATTTTAGCAAAGCACAGTATTTCAGTATACTGCCTTTTTAACGAAACACAGTTTTGCTGCTAATCTCTTCTTAAAAATATTCCTAGAATCATAAAAAATCATACAAAACCCAGAACATCACACTTTTAACACATAAATTACAACTAAAGCAGAAATATACATGCTGAACAGCATAACTTACAAATAAAGCTGAAAAGATACAAATGAGTCTGCAGACTCGTACTGATTCACCTATTGATATTTGTCTCTGCTTGACAATGAACTATGCAGAAAATGTTATTCAATCAAGAATATTATTGAACTAACTTATAATTCCAACCAGTTCAGTGAAGCAATCTGGTAACAGTGGATGCAAAAGCATGGACGACTGACACCAGATGAAAAGTCAGGTGTCCATTCAACAACAACATCACATGATGGGAGATCATACAAGCCGAGGAATATTTATAACATCACTTGACCCACAAGTCCATCATGTCAGAGTCAATCAACAGTGCAACTCCGTGCATCTTGGAAATTCATAAAATAACAGTAATATTATGGAAAATGTCTTTGCATGAAATAACCTAGTTCATGAATAATTACGGCCTAGTAGAATTTATTCTCGGCTCGTTAATGGAGGAACTGTTGCTTGAATGTGAGGTCCATTCTTGAGAGATATGGGAGATCCTGTGTTAGGCTTTATTAGAGGTGGCGGTTGCTGGGGGATGGGACGTGCTCTGAAATTAAAATATCAAGCAATTCAAACTTAGAGATTAAAACTTCATGTCACACTCTGTAGCAGCACTAAATAGATATATGCTTAACAAATGGGCTGTACAGAACTTTATCTGCAAGGAAATATACAAGTAGTATATGACACCACTAACCGTGATTGAATAGAAGGCTGACGCAGAGGGGAGTTTGACCTCGGTCCAGCTTGCTTGACCAGTGGAGGAGGTGTGCTTGTTGGGGCAGCGGTGGTCACCGGCGGAGTGGAGCTATTTGAGTTAGCTTCTTTTGAGTTGTTTTCCTCTGGTTTGGAGTCAACTTCCATCTAAAATTACAATAAATACCAACTCATTAGCAATGCGCAAAATGATATGGAGAAAATACAAATCTCTGTAATTAACAAATTAATTATACATGAAATAACATGATCCACGACATCTTTTTTTGAGAATGCTTACCTTTTCTTCCTCATCTTCCTCTGTTCGCACAATTCCATTCTCTAATTCATATTCTTGTAAAACTTCATCTAAGTTGAATCTGCGACGGTAGTTCACAAAGAAACTACGGATATGGGACTCAGTCTTATTACCAGTCACTTCAGCAATTGCTTTGAAGTCTTTACCATATTTCCTGACACCTGAAGTAAACAATACAATTAGCAAATAATTATTTTGGTGGAAACTCATGACAGCATAACCTTTCTTGTAAGAGAAAATTTGTAAGTGCTAGTCGAGAACATCTGAACATACCTTGAACAGCAATTAGCAATTCTTCATTTGTCCATCGTGCATTGATCCTCTGGGAAGGCTGGAAGATTAAAAAGAGAAAAACTCATGTTAGTATCATATAAACGCTAACTATACATTTATTTACACATGATAAACAGCGATCTTAGCTAGCAGGTATCAAAGTTATATTTGTACCTGTGGTGGTTTGAAATTTTCCACTCCAGATGAGGTTTTTGTTTTGAAAAGACTAATGGATTGTTTCTGGTTTTGCACCTGTCGCTTCAAGGAGACAATCTCTGCTTCCAGTTGCCTAAGAATCGCATCTCCCTGGTTTGGCGGTCCAGTTGCGAGGGCTTTCAGGTCTTCTCCACTCAAAAACATTCCTCGTGGCGGTTTGCGCTTGTTGCGGGCAGCATGGCGCTGAAGTTGCGCACTCTTAGGACCAGGTTTAAGAGTGATTTGCTTGGATTCTGACTCCTTCTGCAAAAGAACCGAGTTGTTTGTTTATAAATATGCTCATTAAACATAAATCAGAATTTATTCAAACACTATACAAGTTTCATTTACATACCCCATTCTCCTTAGCATTTTCAAAATCACTGTCGCTATTGCCACTACCTGTGCCATCCTCATCACTGCAAAATAAAAAATATTTTCAATCTTGCCATCACCATCCTCAAACAATGTGTATGTACAGGATTTCCGGGGTACCCACCTGTCCTCACCACGCTGTGTTGCAAGTCTTCTTGCCTGACGGTCCATCAAACTTGTCCTTGAACGAGTTTTCTTCCATGAATAGTAGTACTTGACCAGTTGGGCGATTGATTTGTCTGGCAGCTGAAAATGCATAATTCACAATTTAAATACATACAAATACAAAGTTATACATGAGCATTGAGAAACCAAAACAGGATTTTATAATGTGGAATAACTACCATTTGTCTAATTCTGTGGAAACTTTTTCCATGAAAGCTGAATGCCTGCTCAAAGAGGACTTTATCCTCCACCGTCCATTCGTCAGGGAAAGGAGCAAAATTTGGCAAGTCAGCAAGAGCCTTGTCAATATTGTGCTTATGCCAGAAGAGCATTCCAAGGGCTTGTTCTGTGTTGTACCCATGCTTCTCCTTAGATATCTGAATGTACTCATCCACTGCCAGAGATAATTCATAACAATTAAAACAATACTTCACACCTACCCAACTGAAATTTCACATTTCACAAGATTACTGTTAATGATATTAAGTACTAAATAAATACCTTTAGGTGAAGGCAGTTCATATGAAGGAGCCCATACCAGCATAGCCTCTGGACGACTGTCTATTTTAACATCTGAAAAAGAAGGAAAATAATCTCAATTACAAATATGATTAACAAAGAGTACAACCAAAATTTTTTGTCCTTTCTTTAATTGTAACCTACCTGGATTATACTCAGGAATGACAGCTTGGTAATCAGGTCCAACACGCATTCCATTTTCTGACAATGAAAAAAAATAAAATAAACAATTTTAAACATTTTTTCATGAGGCTACCTACAACTCAAGACTAATAAAGTTCACATTAATGTACCTAATCAAACATTTTAGTTTTTACTTTATTGTTGATGGTTTGATGCCATGGCAAACAAATAGTTGTGAGTTTAATTATATATATATATAGCTTTTATTGACACTTTTTCATATCAGAAAAGATACATATGTCATCAATGTCATCAATCGTGGAGAACACAGATTCGTCATGCCATGGCATCAAATTGCCACTTGCAGTATATACACCTGTCAAGGTGTTATAGTATCACCAATGGTGGCGAAAAACTACTTGTGTAACATTACTGTTACAACCAATAGCACTTACTGCCAAATTAGCTGACCTGGCAGTTTATTTGTCAAAAACCAATCACACTGACCATACCCAGAACACTTACTGGTATTTGTCAACAAGCCATACATTATATATGTTGTTGGTAAGCAAATTTGTCTCACTGACAAATTACCTTACTGACATTAAAACGTTATATTCAGCGTCGCCCATTCGTGATTTCAGAGTAGTTTTACAAAATAAAATGTACAAAATAAACTTTGGAATTTTGAAAATCCGACGAAAACTGAAGGAGCTGTGTATTAAAATGTATTACGAAGTGACGAAGCTAATGACATTCTTCTGTGCCTCGTTTTCGTATTCTGTAGTATTTGCCGTGATATTTGATTATCATAAAATAAAAATGTTGAAATTAGTTTATTTTAGCAATTATGATGTGTTTTTCGTGGGTGCCAAATTTCAGTTTGCTTTTTTGTTGTCCATTGTATACCTTTTGATAATATAGGTACATATATTTATAGTGAACCCTCATTTATCTGCACACCTTGTCCCTTAGTTAACTGTGCAGATAAATGAGGGAACCAGATAACTGAATATATAATTGCACAAAGTAGATATGTTCCCAGCCAACTGTGTGAGGATAGCGAGGGAACGGATAAGTGAGGCCCGGATAAAGGAGGGTTGACTGCAGCACAGTGCCAAGTTGCCAACAGCTAGGTCTGGTGCCCAACTTTATAATAATACAGCCAGGCAATTGCCACAGGCAGACAACCTTTCTCCATGATCTTGGGAGTTAAATATAGTTGCCCCATATCTATTTTTTTTTTACATTACATATCAATATATGTACTTGGGTTGGTCTAATGGTATGACGCCTGCTCTTCTGAAGGGCCTGGGTTCATCCCAGGCCCGGGCACCCTGTCATGAGCAACATCCCAGCTGGATGTCGTTTGGATGAGACGTTAAAAATTGGCGACCCTTGTACTCTGTGTCTATGTTGAGGCAAGTAAAAGATCCCATGTAACATGGTGGACAACTCATCAATCAACCCTCGATAGTGGCAAAAGTTGCCTTCGAGGGCTGCACTTTCTATCGATCTATCTATCCGGGTGTCAAGCAATTGTGATAATGAAATACAGAGTTGATAATTATTAAAAATATCATATAGTCTTGTGTATTCCAGATTTAAACAATATGAATTATATTTAAATAATTCATAAATTATAAGTAAATAAACAGCCAATTCCTCACTGGGAGTTTATAAGATAAAGAGGATCATGTACCGGAAACATATATATAATTCCTGGCAATTCATATTACTCAGCCCTCTGTTAGTTTTTAATTACGGACACTCACGCAGGTTATGCCACTGCCCTAGTGGGCTCTGCCACTTTCAGTGAAGTTCTTACCATGTTCAGAGTCGTCGGTGGCGCTGCTGTCGTCCGACAGATGCCCATTGGGGCTTGGTCCACGGGAACGCCTGTCGTTTTTTCCCTCGTCCATGTTGCGTTCACTTACTACCATGACAATTTTCTAAATGCAACAATGTTATTGACCAGCTTTGAGCAGTAAATGTGCAAAACTAAGCTGACCAACCAACTTTCTTTCACAGTGCCTCCTGACGCCTTCGCTCCGCACAACCGCCTCAGAACAACTAAATATGACGCCAATTTTCGTCCTACGAGGAAATAGTCCCCAAGTTAAATGATGCATACTCACTGCAATAAACATAAACTTATCTAGAGATACCTTTTATCTATTTCAAAAGATCATTTTTTAATTTAGGCCATGCTTAAAGACAGCAGAGTAAAATATCTCGTTGTCTGCAGATCGGCGTGGAATTTGCGGACCGATACAAATCATGTTGGGTACTACTTTGAAAATGGAGACAAGCTCACCAAATAGCATTTTAAGTCTTACGTTCAGAGCTAGCTGCCTCTATTGAGGTTCCTCAGCGGAGATTATGAACAAATAAGTTCAGCTAATGTAATTATATACTTGTAAAGACTTTAAGTCATTATAAGTACCAGTTATGTGTACAATATTCTGAGATATACCACATTGGTGTTGTATTCAGAACTGCCGTATTGTAGCTGTAGAACACAGCTTTTCCAGCAAGGCCTAAATTAAGTCCAAACTTATAAGGACCATAAAAATCCTGTTTTCAATCTGAATTAGCCATTGAACTATAATATCATTATGTTGCCATCTATATCTGAGCTTTATAACAGTCTCTCTACTGGACTAGGCCTTTTGAATTTCTGCAGACAGATCTATAGATCTATCTATAATAGATCTATCTATAATTGGGCCTACATAATTCGATCATGCTCACGTAGTTTTAGATACTATAGATTGAGTTTATTTTTTATTAAAGCTCAAACTGTCAACTTGCCATTTTTGTTGTATTCTCATATATGGGGTTATTTGTAGAGGTAGAAGTCCAAGCTGATCCTTTAATTATCTAGGCAAGCTCAAACTGTAGGCTACTAATAGTATATAATAGGCTAGGTATAGTTATATACTATAACCTATTTAATTATATGCAGTATATTTACTTGTACTAGCTGTGTCCGATTATTTTATTCATATCGTAAAGGACTAAAGGTTTTGTATAGTTTTAAAGGTTAAAATATAGTCTAGCTATATAGCTAGGTTAGTCTACAATTTAATGTCAAAGCCTACACAATTTTTTATAAATATATACACTCATTTGGCGTTCAATTTCAAGATGGCATTATTGCATAACCTGCCTAGCTCATAATTATGGTAGTACTTGTGGTTATTAAGCAACCTGGTCAATTCACTGGGTGGATATTTATCCGCAAGGTGGCTAAAAGCTCATCTCATTTAGCGCCATCTTGAGTTAAGCAATGAAATTGTGGTCAGATGGCATTTGCAGCAACCTGTAGGAATCCAGATTTGCTGGGAAGAAATTCGAAAGGGCCCGGAAGAGGGCGTGGCCGTGGGCATCCGAACCATTGCATGGTTTTCTCTGAGACAGGTCATTAAATGCAATATTGTACAAAGTTATAGGTGTTTTGATTAAAAAATCATTTATGAACTTTAACTGACTTTATATATATATATATATATATATATGTATACCGACTTATTGTAAGATGGTCTTGTGTATCCGGTACTACTATCCCCCACACTTTTTAAAGTTTTTTTCAAAAATACTCCTAGTTACTAATTTTAGGATAGTTATTATAGACCTAGGCCTTTTCTTACCTTTCTCGTGCGCCATAAAACTGTTGGGAAGTTTGATTATGCTATAACAGTCAGTTGACAAGAGTTCAGGGACATATCAGCAATTCATTTTTGGCAGCTTCCTAATTGCAGTTCAGATGCCGTGAACAACTCGCGCGTGTCAGAGTGTTTGAGTGTCTCTCGGTTTGTTGGAGGTGTGAAAGCCACAATTGCATCAAAAGAACTAACACCACTTATAGCCCACTTCCCCAGTCAGTCAACAGACACAAGTTTACACAACCTGTTGGTTTTATTTCATTAGACGCACTGTGATCTTTGCTTCGTTTACGAAAAGTGATTTTATTGGCAACAAGAATGCTTGGCATAGACAGTATGATTCCCAAAGGTAAGTTCACCATTATATTGATTATGATATTACTATATAGGCCTATATAATTAGTTGAAATGTTTTCAAAGCAATATACATGTAGGATGGCCGAAATTAGAACAGCTAGTTAATTCATGTAATTTTTGAAACATATCTTATAATATATATATATATATATATATATATATATATATATATATATATATATTAATACTTTAATAGCACTTAACAATTTATTAATTGTAGGGCTGCATATTTATCAATTACATTACCTTAATTATCTTTTATTTAACTGAAAGGTATATATGGAGGCTATACAGATAGAGTGACACAATGTTCATAATTATGTGGTTGTTCAAACTGATTGGTGCTTTTGCAGTTTCATGAAATGGTATACTAGAATTTAGCAAAATCAGGAAAATTTGATAGATGCAGAATCTTGTTTTTAAAATGTAGTGCCAAATTGTTAATTTCAGATGGAAGGGGATTTTACCCTGCTCCAATGGCCGGAGGTTATCTGGGGCCCTACCCAGGTCAACAGATGCGTCAGCCATTCCCCTGTGACATGTTCCCAACAAATTTATCACAAGAAAACTTCAAGTGCAAAGAACTGACTGGTATCCCAATCCTGGATGGCAAAGATGACAGTAAGTACTACAAGTTCATATTAATAATATTATGCTGTAATGTTTGCAAATAAAAAAATGTATCTGCTTAAGTTAACATGCTTATATTAGACCCTGGAGAATTAAGCTTTAAAGTATATCTAATGTTCATAGTGACCCCATCTGAATTTGTATTGATAAATATATATATAAACATATTAACTGTTTTAGCATGTATGCAATTTTGCAGAAATTAATTCATATTGATAAACTAATTATCGCAGATTTTGTTACTTGATGAGACAAGTTAATTGATGCATTTTTCTTAAACCTTTTTAGATGACAGACCACTAAGCCCTCCACTTCAAAGAGAGAGGTTCAGCTACACTCGATACCAGCTTGAGCTTTTGAATGGCATCTACACAAGAATCCGTTATCCCAACAGTTACCAGAAGCAGCTCATTGCCAAGCGGGTGGGCATCACAAGGGACCAAGTGAAGGTAAATTTTGCAATCTTTCAATTAAAAATCAATTTAAGTAAAATTGTGAATTTTTAAAAGTGACCCCCTTCCTGTGTTAACTCCTGGCTAAACTTTTACTTTATTATATATATTTTTTTTCAGATTTGGTTTCAGAACCGCAGGAGGAAGGATGTCATTGCAGCCCAGGGCAAAAGTGGCAACAAATCTCCAGAATCAGACACTTCAGATTCAACTGATCCAGTGAACAAGATGGTACCCCAGTCTATTATGGAAAGTGTCCTGTCTGAGTTGGTCAGCTTTGAAAATGATCCAAAGGGCAAGAAACTAAAAGCGCAAATTGAAAGGCAAAGTCACAGAGCAAGACCCTATAATATTTCATCGCGAAGAGGAGGAACGTCTAGCAACAGTGGCAGCAACAGAGGAAGCCCAACCAGCGGAGACATCACGCCACCCATGTTGTCACCTCAGAATGCAAGCGACCTATCAGCATCACCTATCGATGCCTTCTACCAACAGTCGCCAGAAAGTAACCTGCAAAGCCCGAACCAAACCAGCCCTCATCAAGATCTCATACCCTCTTCTCTCCAGCTGGACATGGTGGCCCCTCCAAATGCAGTCGCTCCCCCAAACACATTACCGACACGACCACCTCGCTTGTCGACCTCTCCGGAGAAAGAAGATGATGAGGACAATTCTTCCCCAGTGCAACCTTTTACCACAATGGCTTATCCCTATTACATTGCAGCACCCAATCAACCCTATCCTATGAGCGGAGTGGACACCGATGGACGGCCTATTCCTTTTGATCGAGTTTTCCCCATCCCTCTTGTTGCTGATCCTTCCACAATGTTGTCTGCGATGCCCAATTTCAACCCTGACATGTACAGCAATGCCCTGAAAGGATGTCAACCCCCCAGTGGAATGAGGATTCGAGATCCGTACCAACCTATCTTTATGACACCTTACAACAACCCCCATCACATGCGCAATTCCACTACAGGCCCTTGTAATAGATACACAGCTTTGTGATAAACTAATACCCTATATTTTGCTACTTTTTTTTCTGTGTGGCACTGGTATTATGATAACAGTTAATCTGTTTGCTTTGAATTGTATACATTGTATATATACTGTAGCTATTTATTTTTATTTGTAAATATGTTTATAATGTGCTTATAACGATTTTTTACCGTAATTCCTTTTATGGACATCATTGAAGACATTTTAAGACATAAAACACTGGCGTTACCAGTTTTAAGTTTTTCTTGCTAAAAAATTATATGATCATGCTTTTCAGTATGTGTAAATTTTTTTATGTTTGAAATACATACATGTACATCAAAATGAGTATTCAGTGTTGTTTTTGTATCATTATTATTGTGACTTGAGCTGGCTTTTCCAAACAGCCCCCAGCAGAAAATGACCAGACTTGTGCTATTTTTAGCCTCGCAGCGCCGACAATGCCACCTGTCGGAAATATATGTGACTAACTTCACAAAGGCTGCTGGTAGTAAGGTGTTTAGGTCGTCTTAATGGACAATTTGCACGATGTCAATGAAGCAGTCTTGTAGGAGAGGTTTCATAGAATACTCTGACCAGCCAAGATGACCCGAATAAGGATTTTCAGGTCGCTGCCACGTGCTCTGATCATCTTCTACTTCGTGGGGATGACTGTCGGATTCATATGGCTGCTGGCGAACTCCGGTAAATTTAGGCTATAGTCGCAGTATATATTACATCTCATGATTAGGATGCATGTATGTAGCTGCCAGAGCAGTACGTTGTACAAAATGTAATTGTTGGTGATGATCTTGTTCTGGTAGACGTGTCACAAAGCCTTCCAGTGGCGTATACATTTGTTAAGGGGGGAGGGGGGGAGAACTGACAACAAATCAAGAAATCCATAATAGTGAGCCCGGAGAACGCGGGAAATGCTGGAAAAATAAGTTTTTTTTTTAAAGAAAAGAGAAATATGCATCTACATAAATAAGGTCTGGGAAGTCTGGTCGGGGCCTACCTTTGGCTTTGGAGTATGGTCAGTAAGTACTGCTAAACGGTCAGAGGCCCACAGTACTAATTAAACGTTTCCGGAACGGCCATAAAATAAACGGCCACAGGTCTACCGAAACGGCCAGGTGGTTCTTACATACATATACACATTGCAATTAAATTTTATACTGAAATAAGCAATTGACAAATGGGAGACAGGAGACTTGTTACTCAGATTTGATTGACAGATACTCCCCAGTGGATTGCAATGTAGGAATTGCAAGATTTAAGCAAGAAATAATACCAACATAAATAATTAATATAGAGTCATTCCGTGTCAAATCATCCAGATTTTGGAAAATTTTCCAAGTAACCCCCCCAGGATGCCCTGAAAAAATTCACATACATGTGCTTGTCTACCCATAGTATGAAAAACTGCCAAATATTAGGTCTATATCTGAATTAGTTTTCGTTTTACAGCCCTTTGAAATTTAATTAATTTTTTTAGTTTTTTCGCCAATGCATTTTCGGGCAACTTTGGTAGCTTATAGCTGCACTATAAATGCTAGTGTAAGGCTGAAAGTTGCTGCACTGACTATATCCATCCCAAGGAAAAATGGTCTCATATCAAATGTATCTCCAGTTTATTTTGCATGGTTGGGCTACAAAATCAGTCGAAAAACCAATATAGTAAAAAACGAGGCTTTATTTAATAAGCCATAGCTCCAAGACTAATCATAATATGGTGCTGATTTTTTTTTTTAATTTCCTATGATATTTCTCTGTATAAAAAAACATTCATTTTGCTTAAATCCTAAGTAGATCTCCTGTAATAAATATAATTGTATGTGGGTTTTTTTGATTTTGCAAAAAAATCGCCGTAGTTTGCATCACTGTTTGACCATGTCACCAGTTATTCACCTCTTTCAAATTTTTACCATGTATTCTTACACATCTGAACATAATCTAGAAAGAAATTCAGGATGGTGTTAAGCTTAATTTTTTTAGAAAGTGTCGTTCAGCATGTTCTTTCAAAACATTCGTCATATGAAAGTATTGCATTTCTTCCATATTTAAATAAAGACATTTTGGCAAGCAAAGGCTCCAGTAAATAAGTCGAGATTGGGCTCCAAACTAGCCAATCAGCAGAGACCCAAACGTTATATGTAAATTAGTTGACCCCGCCGTGACATGGCCTAAGTTGTGTTTATACATTAATTGAAGCTATGAAAACTGATTCTGAACAAGGTAAACGGTTTTAACTCTCCATATGAGTAGATATCATACTGTTAACAACGGACAAGCCCATCTAATTGTTTTTCTTAGTTTGAAAGCTCTGATCACGTGAGCCACATGAATAAATTATGATAATGCCTCAACTTTGCGAGATTTGCCTGGGGTACTTTTCCTGGGTGGGGTCACCTGGCACCCCCTGGATGATTTGACACGGAATGACCCTATATAAATGAATTCAAAATAGCCTCAGCCTGCCCTTCCACGATTATTTTTCTTTAATAACTTCCCTTTAAACTGTACTGTCTTGGAATAGGTATCGCTATGGAATAGGTATCGAAACTTTAATAAATAATTGTAAATTCCAATGTATGTTGAGGCTAATTTACAATAAACAATAATTATTATTTTACTATTATTTGTAATTATTTCACAATAAACTGTAGAAAAGCTGTTTAATAGATAAAACAACTGTACCATGCAAAATATACTTTAACATAATATAGAAACCTTATAGAAATACATTGGCCGAGGTTATTTTTCTGAAATCCTTGAAAGTTGCAATTACGGCAGTGAATTCAAGCTAGATGTATACTGTTCTGGAACACTGTGATATGCTGATTATACATACTGTGTGACCATCTTGATTGTAATTAATGTTATTTAATTGGAATTTCTCTGAAGGCATAATTATATACAAAAGGGGCTTTTTAGTGATTAATGAACAATTACACCTCCCAAATTGGTCAATCACAATTCCAACCTTTGATAAATAGAATAGATATATACCAACTAACAACACTAATTTAGTCAACAATTTTGCCAATATATGGGAAAAACCACATTTAGGACTGTGGCCATTCGGTTTGTGGCCGTTCTGACCAAACCCCAGGCTACCTTTCATTGAGTGAAACCCCGAATTTCCAATAAAGGGCTTCGTCGCAAAAACTTCCCTGCAGTTTGAAGGTTTACTGTTTTTGCATCTCAGATCATATACATTTACTTCTCAGATCGGCAGCAGACACCCGTGCCATGTCGTCTTTTGCATTCACGATCATATACGCATTGCAACAGCCATATTTTATCTTGTAGACTGAGCTCAAGGGAGCTATCAGTTATTCTTAATATTTCCAGAATATCTGAAAATCTTCGCAGGAAGCCTTTTATGGCTTTACCTTCGGTTGTGCTCTTTGCTAAACCCTTTATCTACATGCAGAAAAATAAATTTCCAGTAAAAACAAAAAATAGATAGAATAGATAGAATAGATAATTTATGTATTTTTCATTTAATTTCTGCTCCCTGATCACGCGATCGGTGGCCATTTTGCAACTTTCCCTACAACCCCCCTCCCCCTCTAAATACGCCACTGAAGCCTTCTGAGGTTGGAGTTGAACAGGTTTCATTGGTTTCTTTTGGCAAATGATTATGGCGGTTAAGGAATGGGTGGGGGGGGGGGGGGGGGGGGGGTTGGTGTGCATTTGTTGGGCTTACTTTGGCGCCTTCCTAGGGCAAAGTATGTGGCAGGATGATGTATTTTATGAAATGTATGCCACATTATAATGCTACTCAAGAAATTACCTCAGCACTTCATGTTTGAAATTCATTAATGTGTAACCTGTTCATAATGCGAAACCTTAAAAATCTTATACCTCGTAGACGTAGTTGAGCATATAAATTGTAGAAGTAGAATTATGTAGGCTAATTAAATGTATTTGTTTTTATATTTTTATTTTTACTTTATTTGACAAATGTATCATGCCTGATATAAACTTATCAATAAAAGCAAATATATATATATATTTATTTTCAGAGCTTTGGTGCCAAAGATCCAACTCAGACAGGGATGGATCAAATAAACAGTACAGTGGATATGACAGAGTCTCATACTTGGAAACAAAACTTCGCAGACAATTTCCCATGCAGATTGATGCAATATTAGATGAAACAAACAGTGATATTCCTTACATTTATGCCATCACACCAACCTATGATCGCCCGGTTCAAAAGGCGGAATTGACAAGATTAATGCATACTTTCTTACACATTCGAAACTTTCATTGGATAGTGGTTGAAGATGCTAAACACAAATCTGAAAAAATTAGAAATTTATTGAAATTCAGTGGTATGAAATACACACATTTAGCAGAACCTACGCCTGAAGACTTCAAGATGAATTCGAATGATCCCAACTGGCTCAAACCAAGAGGCGTGCCGCAGAGGAACAGGGCGTTGCAGTGGCTCGTTGATAACAGGAATATTATTTATGTGCCTTCAGTTATATATTTTGCTGATGATGACAACACCTACAGCTTTGAAGTTTTTGAGGAGGTGAGTTTATGGGAACTATTATCAAAACTCGGGAACAAAAATTGAAGACATAATTTGAGTGTTTATTCATTTCTTTTCAGATGAGACACACAGAGAAGGTGTCAGTTTGGCCTGTAGGACTGGTTGGAAAAATGCTGTACGAATCTCCCATTCTTAATGAGGACAACATGGTTTCAGGATGGCATACTTATTGGCACCCAGAACGATCTTTTGCGTCAGACATGGCTGGTTTTGCCGTCAGCTTAGAACTGTTTTTCCACCATCAGAATTCTCGCTTCAGTGTGTATTCAGCACGCGGTTACCTCGAGTCTGATTTCATATCTCAGTTAGGAGTCACTCTGCATGATCTGGAACCCAAGGCCGATTTATGCAAGAAGGTATTGATCACTAATTTCTCTTGAGTGCTTTATTTGTTTGCAGATATGAAAATTGCAGCCCTCTTGTGTGTTTGTATTGTAGGGTATCAATAATTCTTTTGTTTGCTTGATTTTCAGATTTTAGTTTGGCACACACGAACTGAAGAACCAAATCTGAAGAGTGAGAGGAAATTAAACAAGCAGGGCAAAGGGTCTGACCCTAAAATGGAAATTTAGTTCCGCCAATTCTGCTGTCAGTATTAATGAATTTGTTGATGCGCAACACTTGAACAACCTGTGATATGGTCAATTTCTTTATGGTATTAATATTTATTAATTTGTTCTTCGGGTACCTGTGGAAAATACACATATAGGAGGTTGACATAGAAATGAACATTTTCATCAAGATACATGATGTATTGTTTTATTAAAATACACATATGCTCTTTTTGAGAGTATTTTCTCAGCTATATGCTGATCTTACTCGGGTAATTCGTTTCATTTTGATTTTGTCAGTACTTGGTTTTGAATGACACTCACTGGCGGCTGCAGGGGGATTTGGAGAAAAGTTGGGAGGCGAGATGGGTTTATTTTTTTTCTATTTGGAGAAGATCATGTCAACATGGATCTGTGAATCTCATCCCAAACTTTTAGTGGTCAGTTAAACTTGTTTTTTTGACATTGTAAGATCCCATGAAAGACCATGATGTTTTTATCTGATTTTATGATATGTAAATTGTCAATCGCTTTCAATAGACCTCATCAACACAGGTCTGTAAATTTCATACAAGTCTGGAATTGCATAAAGCCATTGCGAGGTTACTCTCTGTTGAAATGGTCTTCAGCTGTCCTCTATTCAATATTTTATGATACATCTTAGTCTTTGTGACTGTTACTTAAGGGCAAAATTCTAATCGTGTCAACTGACATAAGCTTGAAAAAAAATTCACAATATGGTATTTGTGAGATCGTCGCCCCGCAAAGCAGTGTGACGAATAGAGGCCTGGGAAAATATCTTTAGATGTGAATCTGAATCTCAGTGGAATTGTTCAGTAGTCAAATAAGCTGAAAATTTAGTTTGTAATAACTGAATTGGTTGTGACCTATAATGAAGATAAGAGTGTTTGATTTTGTGGAAAATATCTTTGACTTGAGTTAACCGCGTCAATATTCAGTGAAGTTTGGTAATTTTTAGTATGGTATGTTACCTTCTGTGAATGAAAAAGATCTTGTCAACACGGATCTGTGAATCTCATCCCAATATTTTTGTGTTTTCTTTTGGAAAAGACCTCCCCAATAAGGGTCTGTGATATTTCAATGAAGTCTGGTTGTGATGTAAGTTCAACTTGAAACGATTATCAGTCCTATGGTTGATCTTGTATGACGCATCATTTCCAGGCAAAGTCTATGATTAACGCAAGTCTTTACTTTTATTTTAGGATGATGCTTCTGAAAGTGCTTGAATTGTTTGAAAAAGATCTTGTCAACATGGATCTGTGAATCTCATCCAGATGTTTTGTGGTCAATAAGAATTTTTTATTTGAAAAGACCTTGTCAGTATTACGTCTGAATGTCATTAAATCTGGCAATTATATGTGCAATTGCATAAATGCTAATTAAGCTCTGTTTGATTGTGCAGGCCCGGGCTTTGTGTCAAAAGGCCTTATCAATATGGCTCTGTATTTTATTCAGGTCTGGTAATTGTTAAAATGGTATTATATTTTACCTCCTATGAATGGAAAAGATCTTGTCAACATCGATCTGTGAATCTCATCTCAATGTTTTTTTGTGGTAATCAAACTTTCTTTATAAAAGACCTTGCCAATATAGGTAATAAATTTTATAATCGTATTTGTGATGGTTTAAGTCTGTTGATCTTCATTCTTCTTATTGTAAATATTTTATGACCTTTCCTGGCCTACGGTTATCTTTGCCAGGTCCAGAATATCGGCAGCAAATGTCCCAAGAGTAAACACAAGCTTTGGAGATAATGTGAGCTGCATACAGCTTGTAGATATGATCATTGTATATGTATATTGTGATAATTTTGATGAAATATTTGTCTTAAATTTAAGGGGGATCGATCACACTAGCATCAGCTAACTGACGTCCTGAGTCATGTTTATTCAAAGTTTCTCTGTTACAAATTTACTAAAATTTCCTGGGGGTATGGGGTAGTTGAAGGTAAAGATGTTTTAACGTAGAAGGTCAGTGTGGCTAGCAAGTTTACAGGAGAATAATAGGTGTAGAGAGAGAACATCATAAGTCTGCCTATGTTTTCTCCATATCTTAGCAAGCTTTGAAGGAACAGATAGCATTGTCATGTAGCGATCTATGAGTGCCTACGAGTGCCTCAAGTAAGCCTCGTGTATATTTGGCGACGGGACGTTCGGCGAGTGTTTTACAAACGTCTGGCGAGCGCTTGACGGACGTCCGGCGAGTTATTACAACTGACCCACGTACGATCGTGAAAATAATTCATATATGATTAACAGCCACGAGTGAGCAGGTGGTCATATGTAGGTCTTGTACTTGACAGTGTAAGTTTACAAAAGGTTTCCAACTTTGCATTCAAGGCTTTATTTTGATAAACAATAAATATAAATATATTGATGCTTGTAAGTTTGTTGCAATATGATGAGTTTTGATGCATTACAGCCAATTTCACAGTTTCATAGATTAGGAAGCTTAACTCCAGAGGACGTCATGTTGATCCAGGACTCGCATTGGCCTTAACCAGTGGGAGTCCTGGATTCACATTAAGTCGTCTGGAGTTAAGCTTCCAAGTCTGTTGATTGGCTGTAATGACTTTCGTTTGAGTGTTTCAATGAGTAGTGTGTATATGAAAGCAGCTATATGGTGTATGCGATAGGTTGTGTAGTTGGTCAAGCAGCCCAGTTGGGTAGAATACTGCAAATTCTGTTTTCCTTTGGCACATTGGCAGCATGGTCACATGTCTTTCTGATTCCATCAAAGAGCGTGTGGGATGAACAGGGCATTTCAAATCCAGCGCCACCTCCTATGCAGGCGTGGTAGTAGTCGCACTTCTTGTGAGGATACGTTCCAGCGGGATGTGTTTGGCATGGGTTTTCCTGATCTGCAACAAAATGTCCTTATACTTGAGACTATGTTGTATTGTATTTATTGTATCATATTGTATCAGGGCTACCAGCATGATGCTTTGTTAGCTTAAATGACAAGTCCCAGAGGCAGATGTAATGATGCGATGAGGTTTGGCATACATACATACTTGTTTTTTCTCTTATAAATTCCCTAATCAACAGATTTTGGTTGCTGCTGTTGCGTTATATTTTAATTGATTTTTTTGGACAAATAGGTCTTTCGTGACCTCAACATGTCATATATTCATAACATGTTACACATTTACTTGATGGTTAATGTTTTTTTACTTGCCTGGCACTGACAACTAGTAATGGGCATTGTCTATTGTCTCATGGAATCAAACGTGCCAAGACCAGAATTTGAACCTGAGACCATCGGAGGAGCCATTGTCTGAACTTGTGTATATATTTATCCTAGGTCTTGACCATTAAACTACAGAGCTAGATGTTAAATGCTTTAAAAAACTACTAAAATTGCATTGACTAAATCTTTAGGCAAGGCGAGCAGAGTTAGGTGCAGCAGTTGATAAATGCTCGATGACTCAATGGTCACCCAAAGTCATGAATTGGTGACCCTCTGGGGTACAGAAATGGAATAAATTTTACTGGCAAGATTGGAATTACTTTTTTCTGGTTATTTGCAGATTATTTTGCTCTAAAGATGATTTTGAGACCTTTTTTCCTCCTTGAAATGTGTATTTATTATTAGGATAGCACCTACCTCCTGGTGGTGTAGTTGGTGATGCTGTTGTTGTCTCTTGTGTTGTGGTTTTACTTGGTATGGATGATGGTGGAAGTTCAGGAGCTTCTGTTGGAACTCTATTATAGATCATATAAAAGTGAAGATATAGTATTTAATAATATTTAATTTATTGCGGAATCAATGCAATAGAAAGTAAACATTTGGCACCCAATTATAATAAGCAAAGGAATTTCGAGTTATTTTTAATACATTTTGTGTAGCAAATTGTATTATTAATAAAATTAGATTACCTGCATAGGATATTACGGAAGTAGTCATAAGTGCACTAAAATTTGACTTGAATTCATAAAATTGATATTTAGAATTTTGAGTTAAGGTCAATTAGGCACAGGCCGGCAACTTTCCATGAAAAGACTTATACAGGTATCCTATGAAAAACCCACTTACATGGCTGGCTCATCCTCCAGAAGTTCGGCGACCAGCGTGAGAATGGGATATTTGCCCATTCCACAGAAGTTGCCCGTGAAATCGTCAAAGTCCATTGTCCAAAACATTGCCCCACCAAAACCATAGGCTTTCATCCAGTCAACCTAATCAAAGTCGGAATCAAAAGATTAAAATTCTGAGCCGGTTAGCTTAATATTCAGTATATTAGAGAATGAAGAGAAATATGTAACTTAAATTATGCAATGGGATTTATAAGTTACCCATTTGCTGAAGGAACTGGACGTTATGACATTGATAGGCCAAGTCATAATTGTGCATCAATAAAGTGTCTGCTCACCTTGATGGCAATGCTTGCTGTATCCTCATAGCCCATCCATTGTCTGTTGTGGTCGTAATAAATGTAAGGCACTTTTTGCTCATTGTCAAACACCCTCGTTGCTCCTTGTTTCAGTATTTCACAGATCTATTCATAGATAGAATCACAGATAGAATTATAGATAGATTCATAGATAGATAGATACATAGGTAAAGTGCAGCCCTCTTTGACGAATTATTTTACTTGCCTCGGCAAAGACAGAGTACAAGGGACCGCCAAGTTGACGTCCATAGTGGATGTTAAATGTAATGAACAGTGTATTTCTGACATATTTTAGTTGATGTACATGTATCCATAATTGGTATGTTACAGACTTTTGCAAAATGAAAAACAATATTTTGATTTGTAAAGAGCACCTGGAATTTCAATTAATTTGGTAGATGATAAACTCTCTAGCACGATCATTCAGATTCATTCTAATATTATATATTGGGTATTCTCTGACAACTTGTCTTCACAAAAAGGGCAAAATCTTTGTATGTATGTGCTATATCTATCTTTCCACTTAAGCAATAAATGCATCAAGACTTATTGGCATAAATACTTGAAAAATGAAATTAACGTCCACAAATTTGGTTGCACGTATTTGCGTGGATAGTGCCAGAGCCAAACATACAACAATGTTTTAATTTATGTAGCATGAAGTTTCGTGTGCCAGCTGTGTAAAGCGTGTTGAAATATTTATTAGGTTCAATGATACTTGTTAGCGTTTTCGCTGTTGTGTTATTTATTTATTTGGTATTTATGCATTTGTTTACGCCTTTTAGTGACTGAAGAATTTTCAGCGAGATAATCATTGGATCTGCATGTCGTGAACCAAGTAACACATGCAATTAATTTTGTGAGGCGTTGTTTGTTCCCTCTTGGAACTTGTTTGCTATGTCAACTAGGTGGGAGTCATTGTATATCATTATAGGTGAGATGGCAAGGTAGCTGTTTCAATGAATATGGTTAGAAATTCTCACGTTTGATTGGTTTGAAAGCAGTGTCTATCCAACTAATTCTATGAATAATATTGAAAATCTTGTAAAAGAAAACATACAACATGTGAAATTTTAAACCTCACTTGACCAATTCAAACAACTCGGTTGAAATGTCTTTGCTGGTGTTTTGATGTATTTGTCATAGACCAGTTAACTGAGGGAGATAGAATTAGTCCTAATATATTTTTGACTGGTACCTGCAGGAACTATCACGTAAGCAACAATTATAAAATAGCATTTACCTCGTAATTTGCCATGAATCCTCCAGTACGGGTGAATTTACCAGCTGCAGAGGGTCCTGAAGCACAAGCCCCCATTGTAGGTGGAGCTCCTTGGCAGAGAGTAAACCCCCTTCCATAAGTGGCCAAACCTATTATTAGCTTCTCTGGTGGGCATCCTTTTTGGACCCAGTATTTGGCAACCCAGTCCTAGAGTAGATGTGAGAAACTTTGTTGAGTTGGCAATATTTAACTTGGCAATATTTATTATCCCAGTAATAATTACGTGGAATGGAAGTTACTTTTTGCTCCCAGTTGGCAACTGACATGTATTTTAAGACATTTAATTGGTCAGTCTCAAACTTTCTGATGTAAAAAACTGAACATGACAAAAACAGAGTTTGATATTTGCATTGTTAGGTTGTTTTATTGTATGTAGTTATTATCTGTTTGATTGTATATAGTTATTCCCTTGAGATTTATTTTAATGCTTTTGTACTCTGAGTTGTTTACCAAGTTTCTCATGAAACTTGGTAATCTGGAACAGCAAAACAGGGATTCAAATAGGATTTAGCAGACACACCTGAAGTGATGTCATGTTCTGACTGGTTCAAAATTCCGATTGGAATTCGTCGTAATTATTGCTGGGATAATAATTTGACTAACCGATTGAATGCTCTCAGATCAGAACTTCCTTTCGCAAAAAAGAGCAGTTTTTATTGCAAGTTGGTCTTGGCATCGTCTTGCGTATGTTAGATATTATATTTATAAACAGGAGTAGGCCAGACCTCTGACCAATAGTGTTCATCCATGCAGGAATTACTAGTGTATATTAATATAATACTTACAACATTCAGTTGCTTTTGATATGGAGACTCGGAAGCTCGGGGATATAATGCTGAGTTGTGGCCAGTATGGGGATCCCATGCTCCATTCAAATCATAGCTCATGAGATTGATAAAATCCAGATCCCTTATGAAATAGAATTTAGGATATTGTGTTATATGGACGTTGGAAGCTAAATTGTGCAACGGAGTGGCAATGCATTACTTCATGTAAATAGTTAAATTACATTATATGCATTCAATATGCACTATGCAGATTATGTTTTATTCTTGGACATTTTGCTCATCAAATAGGATTTTCAATCTCCTTAAAACCGTTTTCATTGACTTGGAAAAAAAATTCCAGAGGATGATATACAGTAACAGAAGTGAGTACAACCTTTCGGAAGCCTGCCCATACTGTGACATTTAAAAACGTCAGCATTTCGCTTCCATTTGAAGGGTACAAATCATTGAGAGCCATACAAGATTAATAGACAAAATAAGGTGGTAAATGGAAAACACATTTTAGTCACAAAAACATTTAAATTATGTGAGTTGGACTTCATTTTCAGGTATTCAGATTGCATGGGTCCAGTGTAGTTAAAATAGTGAACGTCCAAGCTGTATTACCCATTAGGCATCGGGGTTCTTTTTGTGGGAAAATAAGCATGATAAGGGCAAAAAATGACGGTTCTCTAAAATATGCTACGTTTGTACTATATATTTTACCTTTAGTGCATCAACTGTTTATCAAAGGCTGAATTGACTTCCGTATTGATCATTTTCTAGTTGCAAAATTGTGATATTTAAACTTGTATGAACTTTTTCCTCAGGGTGTACTAATTTTTTTTTACAAAATGGATCCCTCTGTGAAAAATGTCATACAGTTAGTAAGTTCACTATATTTACATTACTGGCTATATACTTGATAAATGTTTGGATGATGAAATCCAATTCAAAATATAGCCATGCATTTTTCGAGTAATTATTCATTTTCCACCACTACCATGTTTTAACATTTTTCTCAATAAGATCCCTGTGTTGAACTAAAGTTCGACTGTTGAACTGAAGTTCGACCCTTCAAATGGAAAAAGCTGAATACATGAATAATACTGAATTAGAAAATTTGCAACTTGCATATCTTAAAAACATATTAGGAGTTAGAAAACAAACACCATCTTTAGCAGTCTATGGTGAAACAGGTAGATTCCCATTGCATGTCAGACAGAAAATTAGAATGGTGAATTACTGGATAAGATTGGAAAGAGCACCTGATGACAGTTTACTTAAGAAATGTTTAAATTTTCAGAAGGAAATTTATGTGAATGCAGTAAATGGAAATAACTGGTTCAGTAAAGTGTGTCATGTATTAAATAACTGCAGCATTGAATATGATATTAGTAACCTCAGAAACTTTGACATTGATAATATCTCTAACACAGTGAAACTAAGACTCAATGAAGCCGAACATGAGCGACTTATAAATGCAATAAATGACAGTTCACAACAACCAAAACTTAGGACATATAAACTATTTAAAACTGATTGTAGAATAGAACCTTATCTTGAATTGCAACAAATTCGCAAAGTGTTAACTAAAATAGCTAGATTTAGGACAAGTTCACATAGCCTGAAGATTGAAACAGGTCGACACCATAAACCAATAATTCCTGCTCCAAATAGAATATGTGAAAAGTGTACGTTAAACTTTGTAGAAGACGAAATTCACTGTTTGATTGTCTGTCCTGGTAATGAGCAACACCGTGTTAACCTTTTTTTGAATGCAACTAAATTTATTAACAACTTCTTGTCTCTAGATGATATAACTAAGTTTACAGCAATAATGACAAACAAGGAACCTGAGTTATTGAATAGTTTAGGAAAGTTTCTCCTTCAAGCCGATGTGTAGAGAAAACCATCTCCTGTATCCACACAGTTATTAATTTAGTTTATTAGTTTATTAGTTATGATGTGCTTGTCATGTTTTGGACTTTAAGAGTGAAATGTTTTTATTAGCGGCTTGTATTTTTTTTTCTATTGTGTATGTGGATTTTAAACACGTATTATAAGTTAACTTGGTGGCTGGAACCTTGATTATTGAAATTTTATTGCTTTCTGTATTTACATTAATGTCTCTTTCATGTTATCTTTTAACTGAATGACATATGTATCACTTATGATATTTTACATGTCAATAAAATCTATATATATAATATAAACCTCTGAAAGATTCACTCTCATCAGTTTAACATGCCATGATTATATCAGTGTTTTTAATGCCAATGTATTGGCAGGGTTGTACAGGGGTGTACTCTCTTCTATATGATACTGTATGCATCCAGGACTCTTATTGGTTGAGGAACTGGCCTAGCCAATGGGAGTCCTAAATTTACATGACGTCCTCTGGCATGTGGTTTCCAAGTCTATGAAATCTACTCTTATTGCCACATGATAAGTTTGACAGCCACCTGACTTTTTGGCTTTTGTTAGATAAAAGGTGAAATCAGGGAGAAGTTCAGTGACATTTGTACTACCTGGCAATCTTGTCGACTTCATAGCCGTTGTCTATTCTTTCTCGTCCTGCTGGTACTGCAGCTGTTAGGAGCAGACAACTTCTACCAGTTCTGACTGCTTCGGATTCAAAAGCTGCTTTCATTTCCTGCACACAACCAAAAGGAATTTTTATTCATCTTGACTTATTAATGATTTGTGAGTGTTACCCAAATTAATGTAGTCTGACACAACCTAGCTGGGTATTTGGTTGAAATGAGGTGCTAACTAGTTTCTTTGAAGTATGGTGGAGAAGCTAAGTCATGACAGCAGTGGTAAATATTGTTTCTTTGCCCTGGTGTTTAGTACATAGACATTCTCTATTTTTGAGGATTCTTATACATTAGATGATTTTGAACCGCACCTGTTTATTTTATTTTGAAACTTGAAAAGACTGAACGACTGATTTTAAGTGTGCAGTGTCCAGCATTGGTTCCCGTGAATGGCAAACTAGTGTTATTTATAGAATATGTCAGGTATCTGTTAACTTAGTCAAATTTGTCTGTTTTTAAGTTGTTACTGTCAATGACAAACTTGACATACGATGGATTTTATTAGCCAATATAATATGATTATGTTACGAGCATAAAGGAATGATAATATGAATACATTCAATAAATAGTATCAGATAAGGCTGGCTGACACAGCAAGCTGTGTATTTGCCAACTGCAAGAGAGAAACATGTTTAGAATTTATAAATTACTTGAAATTAATGCAGTAAAAATTACCTGCACTAGTAGAGTGAAGTGCTGCTTATCTTGTGGTGGACTGCCATAAGATCCAGGATATTCAAAGTCAAGATCTAGGCCATCAAAGTCCCATTTTCGTAGGTAATTGATGACGTTGTCGATGAAGGTCTTCCGGTTGTTCAATGTAGACAGCATGGCAGTCATCTTGGACAAGGGCAATGATGCTCCTCCTACTGCTAACAGTGTTTTCAGGTTTGGGTTGATTTTCTTCAATCCATTGAATCGTTTGAACCTACACCAGTAGAGAAGAACTCAATATAAGTAGAATGTTCAATGTCTAAATGCAGGTGGGTCTGAAGCTTATGACTAGCTGCTAGAGGCAGACATAATGATGAGATGATAGGCTTTGGAGTCCTCACCATGTTGCACATTTACCCAAGAAAAGAGTTATTTGTACAGTATGTTGTGAGAATGATTACACCCCATGAAATCTTTGACAAAGTGTGGAGAAGTTTTACTTATGCATTTCAGTTTGCCAGTTACGCAGTGGTAGAAAATTGTTTCCGCACAACCACTAAAGATTGTGGTTTAATAATTATATTCTTATTTGAGCTCTTGTTTACCCTTTGTTATAGAATATTTTTCCTGTGCACTTGATGAGGCCAATGGTAATTTTGACAATTTAAACACTTTTCTGTCTTGTACTTTTGTTATATTTAATATAATTCAGAAAATGTATTTCCAACACTATATATACACTTGATGAAAGTTATCGTTTTTGAACATATGGGCAGTCATCAATTTTGGGTATACTGGCTTTTGCATGATGCTGTATATACACAGTGTTAAAGGTGTCTGCATGCCAGCTGGTTATGAGTACTGTTGTCATAGCAAAAAATTGATATACATTACTCATGCATAGCTCTATGATAAGAATTGTAAGCATCTAAAACATTTTGATAATCTGTATGGTAGCTGGAACCATTCAATTTGAACCTGAGTTTGTCATAATCTATTCATGTATTTTTGCTATTACAATCTTTGTATTATACATTATTTCATGTATCCTTAATTGTTTTGCTGACGCATATGTCATGAATGACATCATGTTTGTCAATAATAGCATATTAATATAGTAATTGAAAAATTAGGAAAAGTGGTCACAGAAAGTTTTTGGTTAAAAGCTTCACAAACTTCATGACTTACATTTGATGGTCGTTAGGTTCGTAGGGATTCAGCATGTTAGCATCCAAGTTGGAAAATGCATAAATGAGATGTGTGCATAGAGAAGTGTCCACATCTTCTGGGTAGAAAATCCCTCCTACTGGTCTATACTGGGCCCAGTTTGTGTAATAGCAAACTCTGAGGTATCCTGCAAAAAGCATGAGTGATGATTTATTATCCGTTATTATCTATCCAGATGAAGTTAGACACTCATAATTAGTCATTCAATACATGTAAAGTACATTGTGCTCAATTGTGTAATTGACGCTGCGAATAGCTCTTCATTGCTTATCAATTGTGGTAATTTAATCTCCAATTATTTTTCGTTCAAACCCCAACTTTACCGATTAAAACAGCTCGCAGGTACAGGTTTGCTCGCCTGAATTAGTTTTATTCATTAATTTTAGTTTCATTTTTAAAGGCAGTGCCTTGAAAATGTTATTTATGTCTTACCTTTAGCAGTGGTCAGTAGAGCCAAGAGCAGCAAGCAGTGTGAAATTCCTTTGGTACCACCCATGACTGTATGATGATAAATATATGAAATAAATTTTATGAGCAATTATTGTTGGGGATCACAAGACAGTAACGTGATTATCACATCCGTGATATATTTATAGGGTATGTGACATGCCATGGGATGTTTGTTGTGTTACTATTAGATAGACTGGATGTGATAAGGTGCATGATGGACTGGTGTTTGGTGAATATCTCTATTTTGTCATATGAATTACTTCTCATTTACACATTACACAACCCTTAGTTTTTCCTATTTGTTTGGCTTCCCGGATACCACAAAAAACTTTCCCGTTGCAGAGAAAAATGTTATCTGAAGTGTAGATGCTTAACTGTTAAAAAGTAGCTCTTCAATTTACTTTTAACAATTTTTTTATCATTAAAATCGATTGCTGCATCCTTCAAAGTATTTGGTTTGTAAATAGACAAATTATACATTTGTTTACATCTTCGTCACAGGATGTTGAGTCAATAGTCTATAGGATACAGTGGAGATATACAAGAAAATTTGATGTATTAGTGATACATAAAAGGATCTTACCTACTCTGAATGGTTTGGAAAACAAGGGTCGTGCATGTATTCTGCATTTATATACCCAAAGATAACAGGATGAACATAATTTATACCCAAATTCCCCATTTCAAAATGACACCTCAGAAAAAAATATTATGCATTGTTTCACACACATGACCTCTTTGTCAAAGTTAATGGTTATTAATTATAGGTTCAAAGAAGTTTTTGACAACAACATATGCCTTACAAACTATAACATTTTTTTTTTATGTACCATGGCTGGTTAATCAAGGTAGGGGGGCCACTGGCAGAAAAAAAAGCACAATAAAAGATGAAATATGACTTGCTTGTGAGGTTGAAGTACCTTTAACTTGGTAATTTTGTCTCCAGTGTCTTACAAAGGGAGCCACAGAATGCAGATTCGAAATAAATTTACACCGTTTTTCGGTAATATAGCGGATAAAAACAGTTCTGGGAAAGAAATAACTCTGAAGTTTGCTAGATTCCCCATTTAAATTTCTGATACTCCTTGTGACCATAACAAATTGCTACAATGGCAAAATCATCATTGCAAATTTAAGTTAATTTGTACAGAGGGTTTTTATGGGTTAGAAAGTTAGGATTTGACTTTTTGGTAACATTTATAACTTTTTTGTGCTTCTCCATGACCTATAAAAATAAGACCAAAGAACAAGTGAACAAGACCAAAAACAAGTGAATATTTTGGATTATATAAATAATTTCATGCTTTACTTTGTTCCCTGTGGTAAAGCTGGGACTGGGACTTAATATACCTGGGTGTTAAAGTTTGAAGTAATTACATGATATTTTATTGCCTATATACAAAATAGGTAGGTTCTGTTGTGATGGTAGTAACGGCAAATTGAATATGTAGGTGATTTACTGTCAGATAACCCCCTAAATGGGAAAATCGTGAAATGACACATTGTAAATCAAAAGGCTCTCTTGAGAAGTCACTATCATGGGAACTCTTGTGCAATAATGACATGCTTCATTTTTCAAGAACTTCAAACATTTCATGGCCTTGACAGCTGACACGTTTATGGCAGATAAAAGCCCAATGACAACTCCACTTTTGACAAAGTGTTATCATGACAAATAATTTTTGATAACATTTCTTTACTTTCCCCCTTCTTACAGGCTGAAGTTCACGATCTGTTATTATTACATTGTGTGCAATGAAGTTAGAGGGGCAAAAATTTGGTCAATTCTGAAATGATTTATGTTAAGTGAAACAAAGCTTGAATTTTTTTTTGTTATGCTACAGTTGGGGTAGCTCATGCAATTGCACACTGCTCCGAATTGTTCAATAAGAGCTGAGGTTTTCACAAAAACTTCGTCATTCCTGCCATGAGGGCAGGGCACCAAAGTCTGAAAATCCACTATGGTTTGATAGCAAATTCCTGAGATGCTGAATGAAGTTTAAATTAAGATACTAATGATGACTTCTGAAAGGGTTTCAGGATCAGTACTTTCTAGCTCCAGTGTTACTGTGACTCCCGAAAATTAGAAATTTGCTAACTCTGTCTAACTAACCAAGGATGTTCTTTGACTTGACTGACATCTCTTTATACATTTTGGCAAAGATATTTTTCATCCAATTCACCAAACGTGCTCCTATTGGCCTATGTATTCCATGATACTGGTTATCACAACAGTGTTCTCGTTTGACACTAGCTCAAAATAACATTCATGCAAATAGCCAGCAAAGAATTGTTTGTGGTAATTTTAGATATTGAATGTATGCAATATGCTGTATTCATGTACGCCAGGATAATGCCCAATACCATCCACAAATTTTTCACATGTACAGAGTGTACTAGTAAATGTTATCCAGCTTAAGCCCCGTTCCCACATAGCCGAGTTTCTCGTAGTCAACTCGTAGTAATAACAAAAATTACGTAACAGCCAAAATTCGAGGAGTTGGCGACGAATTTTGGCGGAAAAAGTGACCAGGAGTGACTCGCCGAATTACTCACCGAGTTACTCGGCGGGTTCAGCGAGCGACTCGCCAGGTACCAGGAGTGACTCGCCAAGTTGCAGCCAATTAGTGAACGATTTCGAGGAGAGTGTCGGCGAGTTAGAGGAGTAAATCACCGAGTACCAGGAGTAACTCGCCGAGTACCAGGAGTAACTCGCCGAGTACCAGGAGTAACTCGTAAAGTCGACGAGTTACTCATGATACTCATCAGGGTTATTACTTTTAAATTATTAAGCAAATAGCTGTGTTTTATAACAAAAATATATAAATAGGGGCTGCATCTTCTGTTCTTGATCATTCTGTCTGTAGCTGCTGAAGAGAGAGGACCATGGACATGCATCAGACAGAACATCAGAATAGAGTCTTGGTACTACTAGCTGCTCATGCGAATCTGCAACTTGCTGTTGTTGCAGCAGCATTACTTGAGGATGAGGAGAGTAAGAAGAAAGAAGAAAGAAAATTAGCAGCCATGAGGAGGAAGAGGAGGAGGAGGTGTTGGGTGAGGCCCTGGCTGCTGAGAAGACCTCAGATGGGACAGTATGAGCGTCTACTGACTGAACTGATGCAAGAGGACACTTCTAGTTATACTAACTTTTTGAGAATGGAACCAGCCATGTTTCAAGGGATCCTTGGCAAAATAGGTCATAGGATTACCAAAGAAGACACCTTCTGGAGGAAATCTTTGGAGCCAGGACTCAGACTTGCCATCACCCTCCGCTATTTGGCAACTGGAAACAGCTACAGGTCCCTCATGTATGGCTTCAGAGTGGCTTACAATACCATCAGCAAAGATAATTCGAGAAGTCTGTGAAGCCATCATTGCGGAGTATAATGAAGAGGTCCTGGCATGCCCCACAACTCCAGAAGAGTGGAGAGAAGTTGCGAAACTGTTCTATTCAAGGTGGAACTTTCCTCACTGTATTGGAGCCATTGATGGGAAGCATGTGGCCATCAAATGTCCTCCAAAAGGTGGTTCAGTGTATTTCAATTACAAGGGCTTCCATTCCATCGTACTCATGGCTCTTGTGGATGCTGATTACAAGTTCCTCTATGTAGACTGTGGAGCAAACGGCGCTGGATCTGATGGAGGAGTTTTTAATGATACACTCCTGAGAGAAGGACTTGAAGAAGGGACCATTGGATTACCTCCACCTGAACCAATTCTTCCTGGTCACAGACCTCTTCCCTACTTCATTGTCGGAGATGATGCCTTCCCCTTGAGAACCTGGCTGATGAAGCCACTGCCTCTCAGAAACATGACCAAAGAGCAGAGGATATACAATTACCGCCTCTCCCGGGCAAGAAGAATTGTGGAAAACGCATTTGGGATCCTTGCAGCAAGGTTCAGGTGTCTCCTGACTACCATGCCACAAAGAACTAAGACAGTGGAATCCATAGTCATTGCATGTTGCAGCCTCCACAATCTGATGAGAATAACTTATCCGACTGCTCAGAACATCATGCTGGACCATGAAGATCCAATCACACATCGTATCATCCCAGGAACTTGGAGGGCAGCTGGAGAAATCGCTGAAATGCCACCAACAAATAGAGGGCATTCTATGACTGAAGCAGCCAAGAATCAACGGCAGTACTTGGTGGACTTTGTCAATTCAGACGAAGGAAGAGTGCCATGGCAAGATGACATGGTATAAAGATTCCACAAAACAACCCCGGCCTTTTTCAAGGCCACCAAATCCTCCCAAAAGAGCAGACCATGTACACTTCTTGTGTAATAAAAAAAAAAGTTCCTGTCTGACCCACACAAAATATTTTATTGGTTCAGAAGTGCCGTAGTTGTTTCTTGTTCAGAAGTGCCGTACTTTTTTTTTTGTTCAGAAGTGCCGTAGTTGTTTCTTGTTCAGAAGTGCCGTACTTTCATTATTTTCATTGCAGTATAATAGAAAAAACTACGGCAGTTCTGAAGCAAAAAAAGTATGTCTTCTTTGATCAAAATTATTAACCCTGACACAATCACACTTAAGTTAGTAGCAATTTTGTTTGCTAAAGAAATATAAAAACTTAGGTAAAGTGTGATAATAAGCAATTTACTGAAAAGTAGTTAAAGTGTAAATAAAGAAATATTACAAAAAAATGGACCAATATTTGTGCTCTAATGAAAAGGAAATATGAACAAGTTACTTGATGTGAAGAAATTGATTTTGGACTAAAATATTATACTTTCGTGGACAAAGATAGAGAAAAGTTTGGAGGGTTTTGGAACTGTTTTTTTTGATTGATTGTTTATACACAGATATGTGTACAAGGCGTGCTCTTTTGGGAGGATTTGGTGGCCTTGAAAAAGGCCGGGGATGGTTTTAAAACTGTTGTCTTCAAACATTCAAAAACTGGCTTATGTTCAAAGCAGGAGTTGAAGTGGTGGGAATCTCGGATATCATGGATGGAGGTCCGGAAGGAGGCATTGCTGAGGTTCCCGCTGGCCAATTCTTTTCTGGACTTATCATTGGTGGGAAGTGCACCTGATGCTGGGACCCAGAAGGAGGATAGAACTGGTGCTGCTGCTGGTGCTGCTGCTGGTGCTGCTGGTGCTGCTGGTGCTGCTGCTGGTGCTGCTGCTGGTGATGCTGCTGGTGATGCTGCTGGTGCTGCATGAATTGCTGAGGTTGATGCTGGGGTTGATGCTGCAGCTGGAACCTGGCTCTAATGGCATTCGCTTTGAGCTGCATGAATGTGGGGATCAGGTTGCTGTGCAGGTCTTCAAATGCTTCATCATCCATGGACAGGCATTCCATGACAATGAACTCCCCCATCGCCCGGATTCGCCTCTCCTTCAAATCCTTTGGAGGAACGACCATTTGCTGCATAGTCTGCTGGATGACTCCAGTAGACTGTCTGGCAATGTTCACAAGATTTTCTATGCCAGATTGCGGTGGCGTGGACCTTTTCCTTTTCTTGTATGGACCACCCTTCGTCTGCCGGACAGGAGGGATATCCATAGAAATGTCCGGATCAGAAATTTCCTGGGGCCCGGAATCATCAGCTGGAGTAGAGCTCCCTTCTTCTTCCTCGAGATTTTTAAGTGTCTCCCGTGTCTTGACAATTTTCTTCTGAAGGCCAGTGTTCCCCCGGCGACTTGGAATGCGTGTTATGTGGTCCACAAGGAATCCAAAATTCATTATGATCCACAACTTCTTCTCTGTGGGGTTCTTCTTCGCAGTTCCAGATGGTCCCTGCCGCACTAGTTTCCCTGCGACAGTCCGCATGGATTCCATCCAGGTCAATTGGAATCCAGTGCAGGGGACACTCAGTTTCCTTGCCATCTCATTGATGAGGGCCATTTTCTTGCCTGAATCCTTGTAGGATTTCAAGGTCCGGTCATAAAAAATGGGATGGTCTCTAAACCAGTCAGCGATATCCTGCTCATCAGTGGCTGGCAGGAACAACTTTTCCTGTTTTTTCCTGGCAACATAGGAAAGTGTAGCAGGCACTTCGGACGTAGCAGGTGAAGTAGCAGGCGAGGGAGCAGGCGAAGGAACAGGCGAAGAAGCAGGCGAAGGAGCAGGCAAAGGAACAGGCGAAGGAGCAGGCGAAGGAGCAGGCGAAGGAGCAGGTGCAGGCGAAGAAGTAGCAGGTGCTGCAGCAGACGCAGGAGTAGCAACCTGGGGCTCATCATTACTACTGCCAGCATCTGATGACGTTCTTGTTGGCACTGGCAGACGCGTCTTGGCAGTCCTCTTGGCAGGAGATCTTGCAGCAGCAGTCCTCTTGGCAGGAGATCTTGCAGCAGCAGTAGTCCTCTTGGCAGGAGATCTTGCAGCAGCAGCAGTCTTCTTGCCAGGAGATCTTTTGGCAGCAGCAGTCTTCTTGACAGGAGATCTTGCAGCAGACTTCTTCATTTTCTTCACAGGAAGAGCACTCTTCTGCGATGTCTTTGTCGGGTTTTCAGAGTCATCAGAAGATCCAGCAGATAGTTCTGTGTCCACTGCAGGCCTTTTGGCGAACCTGGTCTTTTTCATCGGCATGATAAAAAATTTCTGGAGCGGTCTTTTGGTCTTCTATGTGTGTTAGCAAAATGCTGAATGATCCCCTGATCACTGGTCAATCTTTATATACTACCTAGAGAGCGTACCCCGCTGTGATGACATAACAAACCCAGATACCATTGCGTCATTTGCAGTTAGTCCAAGCGCGTTGGATCTACATCATTCACTGGTTAAACCCACGGAGTGACACTTTAAACCCCCTCGACTGAATTCTGGCACTCCTACAACTCGGCGAATTACTCCTACAACTCGGCGAATTACTCCTACAACTCGGCGAATTACTCCTACAATTCGGCGAATTACTCCTCGCACTCCTGAACATCCAGTCGAGTGTAATACGAGTGAAATTAGCGCCGAGTAACTCGGCGAGTTAGAGGAGTTACTCGGCGAGTTAGAGGAGTTACTCGCCGAGTGACTCCTGGTACTCGGCGAGACATGACCAAGATTTTGAAACTCCTGAAAATCCGCCGAGTGTGCCGTGCAGCACGGCATACTCGGAATACTCGGCAAACTCGGCTCCAAATCTCACGAGTTCGCTACGAGACACAGGAGTTTCTCGCCGAACATCTCTCGAGTGCGAGGAGTAATCGCAGAGTTTAGTAAGAGTTGGGCCTGAGAGGCGTGTTACGTAATACTACGAGTTGACTACGAGAAACTCGGCTATGTGGGAACGGGGCTTTACTCTATGATCAGCTACGCCTCTACATAGCCCACTCAGGTGCTGATGATGCGGGTTCTACGGGTGACTCGGCGGGTTCTACGGGTGCCTCGGCGGGTTATACAGGTGACTCTGCGGGTTCTACGGGTGACTCGGCGGGTTCTACGGGTTACTCGCCGAGTTGTAGGAGTAAGCCGGCGAATAGTAGGAGTAACTCGCAGCTTCCTGGAGTATACTTTAAAAGGCTGCTGCTCCCCTAATATTAGTCCGATTTTCGTTAAATAATAACTAAATTGTAGTATAGTTTATACTGATTCCATACCTGTTTTCGGATCGAAAATATACCAAATATTAAGCGAGTTATTCGTCTGAGAAGGTAGCTAGGTTGGCGGAGGCAAACAGTGGTGCTCTCGCAGACGTCCGCGCCGGGACTGTATCAATGCTGAGCCCTTCTTTAAAAGGCTGCTGCTCCCCTAATATTAGTCCGATTTTCGTCAAATAACACTGGATTGTAGTATAATTCATACTGACTCCATAGGTGTTTTTGGATTGAAAATAGACCAAATATTAAGCGAGATATTCGTCTGAGAAGGCGGTTGTCTGGTGGCGGCTGCTGCTCCATTAATATTAATCCGATTTGCGTCAAATAAATATTGAATCATAGGAGAGTTCATACTTATTCCACACAGAATTTCAGATTGAAAATAGACCAAATATTAAGCGTGATATTTGTCTGAGAAGGCAGCAAGGTGCTCTGTGTATGTTCATGACTTGAATGGTGTGGTCAATATTTTTTACCATTATATATACATTGTTTGGATGAGCTTTATTGCAATTAATTTCTACTCATTCTGCCAACTGGCCAATGGGAAGGACTTTTTCTTTGGTTTTGTAAAGTCAATTAACCTATATATGTAATAGCAATCTGCCTTGACCGTTATGTCAATTGCTATTAGCATTTTGAATAATACAAAGAATGGGGTAAGTCATGCTTTTTCATCATTGATCACAAGCATGAATTGAAATTATTGATCACAAGCATGAATTGAAATTCTGAATTGACCATTATGTCAATTGCTATTAACATTTTGAATAATACAAAGAATGGGGTAAGTCATGCTTTTTCATCATTGATCACAAGCATTAATTGAAGTTCTGAATTTCAACTGATTCTTGTTTATTATGCATATTAAAGAGGGAGATTGTTTTGATCATGGATGGAACATGCAATATCAATATTAATTCCAGTTGGATTATTTTCAGAAACAACAACGAAATATTGATAATTTATATAAACTAGAGTATATCTATCTATAGATAGTTGTTATTGCTCCATAGACATCTTTATCAAGTCGGAATTTTATTGGCAACAAGCAAACAAACATTGTTTTATTTTCGTTTTTTATTGATTACGAATTAATGAATTATTGATAGTAACATATTATTAGGTGAAGATCTTATAACTATCTGTCTATCTACATATCTATACTCTATGAGGTATTACTAACTTTATTAACAAGAATATTCTTGTTTGTGCCTAGTATACTCCATTAATTTTCCCCACCTTAACTATTATATAAATTCTACACATTTCCCTGAATAATTCAGTCTTTATTTGACGAAAATCGAATATGTAGATAGACAGATAGTTTAGAGAGACAGATAGATTTATATGCTTATTATATAATATAGAATATCTAGCTTAATATTTGGTCTATATAAGTACATAAAAGATAGCAAATAAAATCACAGATCAAATCACAAATACTAATTACAATATCAATATTCGATTTAAATTTTACAAAAATATACACAAAAAGATAAGAATGTTCACATGTATAAAAAAATACCAATATACAAATATAATCATTGCCTGGTAATTACAATACAATACATTGTTCTTAATTAATGAAAGCAATTACATCTTTTTGTAATTGTGAATGACAATCAAGACAATGTCATATTACTGTGTCATCTTTGAACAAACTATGAAATGACAGGTCAAAGAACCCCAATTTAGGCAATTAGGCAATTGACACATGTATTGAGCATTTGCTGTATTCTCTTCACCCATTCTTTATATCATTCAAAATGCTAATAACAATTGACATAACGGTCATGGCAGTTGGCAGAATGAGTAGAAATGAATTGCAATAAAGCTCATCCAAACAATGTATATATATCATGGTCAAAAATATTGACCACACCATTCAACTGCATTCTCAGATGAATATCTCGCTTAATATTTGGTCTATTTTCAATCCGAAAACATGATGGAATCAGTATGAACTATGCTACAATACAGTTTTAATTTGACGAAAATCGGACTAATATTAGGGGAGCAGCAGCCTTTTGAAGAAGGGCTCAGCCCTTCCTGCATTGATACAGTCAGGGCGCGGACATCTGCGAGAGCACCACTGTTTGCCTCCGCCAACCTAGCTACCTTCTCAGACGAATATCTCGCTTAATTTTTGGTCTATTTTCAATCCGAAAACACGTATGGAATTAGTATGATTTAAACTACAATTCAGTCCTGATTTGACGAAAATCGGATTAATATAAATGGAGCAGCAGCCGCCGCAAGACAACTGCCTTCTCAGACAAATATCTCGCTTAATATTTGGGTTTTTTTAAATCCGAAAATATGTATGGAATCAGTATGAGCTATACTGCCATTCAGTCTTTATTTGAGGAAATTCGGACTAATATTAGAGGAGCAGCAGCCTTTTAAAGTATATACCTCCCTGCCTACCCTGACGCTGGTAGCAAAAAGCCGGCGGGTTACCCGTGAAAGCCGGCGGATTACCGGTGAAAGCCGCCGGGTTACCCGTAGAACCCCTCAACAAGCCGCCGTGGTGAAATTAGGGACGAATAATTCGCCGGGTTCTACGGGCCACCCGCCGGCTTCCACTGGTCACCCGCCGGCTACCACGGGTCACCCGCTGGCTTCCACGGGTCACCCGCCGGCTTCCACGGGTATTTTTTTTTTTTTTTACACCCGTGAGATTTCTACGGTTGTGCCATGCAAGCATAGGGTTTCGCGGCTTGGCCAAGGGTCCCACGGGTGCTTGCCGGGTATCCCCGGGTATCCACGGGTGGCCGTATTGGGGCTGCCGGCTTGGAGCCGGGTAGCGATTTCCGCAACTATTACGTAATACTACGGGTTCACTACGGCACAACCGGCCCGTGTTACAGGGGCTTAACTCGCCAACTGCGACCAGCGTCAGCATCAGCGTAGGCAGGGAGGGGGGTTTTATATACTTTAAAAGGCTGCTGCTCCCCTAATATTAGTCCGATTTTCGTCAAATAAGACTGAATTGTAGTATAGTTCATACTGATTCCATACATGTTTTTGGATCGAAAATAGACCAAATATTAAGTATTAAGCATGGCTCTTCCGGCAAAAATCGCTAATGACTGCAAATAACTTTGTTAATATTCATTGCTAGACAACGAAATTGTGTATACTGTATTATTTGTATACTGTATTATTTTCATCACGCAACAAAGATTTTGGGATTAGCAGGGCTGTACATTTACCCAAAACCCACACGACACGGAATTTCAGGTCAGCCAACTCGGCATAGGGTTTTTCCTCTGACTGTGAACTAGCTTTCACAGAAAATAACCGATCCTGTGATTGTAATGTAATATTTTCAGAGAAGTCCATAACAACTACTGCATGATCCAGGGGAAGCATGGCTGGTGACAGCGTGATGTTTTCCATGTCCTGTTGGTATATAGCTCGGAATTGATGAGCACTGTATCACAGACAACATACAGATGTTTCACTCCCATTTTCCACCATTCAACTGACAGGTGCTACCCTCTTTGGGGTGGTGTGGAGCAGACAGGGCTGTTGTATCATTTGTATGTGATATACTTGATATACAAGCATGAAAACACTAAATCTTGCATAACATGTGATGACTATTCCAAATTCTCCATAACCAGAAGCTAATACATTTAAAATACATGTTACATTCTATGCCTAGTATGTTAGATATGTATATGATTGCTCCTAAATGTATTATTGTAAACTTCTCATTTATTGACTTACCTAGTTTTATGCACTTATTCCAACTATTAATGTGTGATTAAGAAATCACAGGTGCATTTCCTTGCTCTGCCTAAATCAATATCATCACAGTTTCATTGTTTGTTTCAGTAGAGACCAATCTTGCACATGTCCAGCTCATGATATAGTTAGTTGTAATTGGCTAATTTATGAATATTAATTACTTCCTGTGGAATTGTAAGCAAAAGCAACTTCAAATCATGCATTCATTCAAGTGTCATTGTCAAGGCAACAACTCATGTCAACTTATCATTGTCAAGGCAACATTTCATGTCAACTCATTATTGTCAAGGTATGTGCAATTTTATCATGGTATCATTTAGCAATAGTCCAATTCATTAGACATTTATTATAGTTATATTATCATATAATTACTATACGATTGTATTAGTACTATTAATATACATTTTACTGTAGGTTAATCCTCCTCATGTCACATGACTTGTTCGGCATTCATTGGCTTTGGGTACAGAGTGTTCATGTTGTTGTAACTTCCTTTACATATTTGCATAGATATATATTTGGTAGAATACATATGTAATCATTTTATCAGACATAATTGCATTATATAATCAATATACTCAACTCTCAATACTTGTGCTAATAATAATATTGCAAGACTAAACTTCATATATGATGTGTCTAATTTGGTTAACTGGCATTAGTTGATTGTGGAAATATGCATACACCATTAGACCTAAATGATTCCTTTTCTTTGTTCTTTTTTACTCATACGATTTCTTACGTATGTTTGTTTTTCATTTATTTATTCAGATTACCGGCTATTACTAGCGGTGTAATAAAACCAACACTCAAATAGTCATCTTGTGTCCTCATTTATGTACCGAAGCTAACAATACAGTTTCCAGCTGCACTGTAGTGTAGCAGCTCATATATATAATGAGTTATCTGTCAAGTAAAGCATAAATCAGAAAGCAGAGGATCCAAGATCAAAAGGCTGGCAGCTGCTAGAGTAGAGAATGTTTGTCAAAATGTTATTTGTACATAATTATGAATCCCCCTCCCCCAGTGGTTGTGGTTGCTTGATCATTGGTCATAAATGATGACATGTAACATTTGTCTTTTGACTCTTTTCGCCATGTGTATTAACACTGCCTGAGCCTGCTCCAAACCACCCGCTAGATGACGCTATTTAGGTCAGTGGCACTATTCTTGCAGCTCTTCTGTGATCAGATCCAGTAGCTCAGGTGCAGATGATGACTTTCTAGTCTTTTTCCAGACCTTGATGTTCTTCACATCCCCTTTGCTGTTGGTGTATTTTTGTTAAGTTTGCTCCCATTTGAGCCACGTAGGATCAGGGAGCTCAGGATTTTGGCAGCATATTCAAGTACTTTCTGGCAGTGAGCTTGTACTTTATCTATTCCAAATTGCTCACATTTCCTATCCACACATTTCCTATGAGGAAATTTAGTAAACTTGCATAAGAATAAGTTGGACAGTTCACGGGCTTTTGCTGACAAGTCTGGGTTTTTAGTCCTGCAACTAGGGTAGTTAAGAGCTTGGACATTCTGCTCCAAGTAATAATCTTTCAAGGCATCACACACTCTTTTGTTGGACATCTTCGAGAGTGTGATATTTTGGGGGATTTTTTGCTTAAAGGTTGTAAATCTAAAGCTGTAGCTAGGATTTTCTGCTTTGAAGGTAAGTAGCATTTTGTGACTCACTTTCCAGACATCATTATCGTGTCCCTTTTATTAGGCATCACACGAACTGTTAGATTCAAAGAACTGACACAGCTTTACCTCCCATTTTTTGTGTGTTCCCTAACCATGCAATCAGTGATATTTTTCGTCATTTGTCATCTGTGGTACTGTTTCCAAATTTTGTTGCTAACTCGGCTGTATGGTATATCTGTGAACATTAGTTTTTTCTTGGCTGATTCCATCTGTTTAGTTGGACGACCAACTATGTTCAAACCCAATGTCTGCATCACATCAACCTCTTCGTGGGGTAGATTTTGCAATCACATACAGTGGCACCAAAACTTATTGGGACACCTGCAAAAATCTTTAGAAAATCACAGCATGACAAAATAGGCTTTTCAAGATATGTCATATAAGACTAATACTGATTGTTTTGTTGGATTATGATGATGGTTTTCCTGTTCATAAGCTTTGCAGAAAAATAATACACATAAATGAATTTCTTACAACCAAAATTTATTGGGACACTTACATATTTTAAATGTATTAGTATTTTGTTGGCCCCCCTTTTGCAGCAATGATGGCTTGAAGTCTTCTGGGCATACTGTCAACCAAGTTTTGACATACGTGGGGCTCAATCTCATCCCAGACCCTCTGCAGCACATCCTTCAGCTCCTGGCGATTTCTTGGGTTTTTGGCTTGTCGCCGCCTCCCCATTTCTTCCCATAAGTGCTCTATGGGGTTTAAGTCTGGACTTTGAGGTGGCCAGACAAGTACCTTGACCTTCTTCTGCTTCAAAAATTCGGTCACCTTCTTTGAATTGTGTTTGGGGTCATTATCATGCTGAAACTGGAAGCGGCGACCCAAGATGTCTCTCGCTGAAGGCAGCATGCAATCCCGAAGAATTTCCACATACACTTCGGAATTCATTATCCCATCTATGAAATGGAGTCTTCCCAGTCCCTTGCTTGACATGCATCCCCAAACCATTACATTCCCTCCTCCATGCTTGACTGTAGGCCGGAGACACTCTGTCCTCATGGCTTCCCCTTTTGACCTCCACACTGTGCCTCTCCCATCACATCCAAAAAGGTTGAATTTGCTTTCATCACTCCACAGGATGGATTGCCAGAACTCTGGGGACTTGTTTGCATGTTCTCTGGCAAAATTCAAGCGCTTAGTTTTGTTTTTCTTCGAGATTAATGGTTTCTTTCTGGGCACTTGACCATGCAATCCAGTCTCATTCAGTCTGTTTCTCACTGTTTGAGGACATATATCCGTCTGTGTGGCATTTTTCACTTCTGTAGCAATCTTGGCTGCTGATGTTTTTCTGTTCTTCATTGCCAGCTGCTTTATCAGGCGATCTGTGCGCTGACTGGTCTTTCTTTTCCTGCCTCGACCTGCCACATTTGCTACTGCACCAGTTTTCTTAAATTTTAGCAGGATGTTGTGTGCAGTACTTTTTGGCAAATCCAGTCTTCTTGCTATCTGTCTTGTAGACATGCCTTCATCATTAAATTTGATGACTTTTTCTCGTATTTCTCTTGATGTTTCTCGCAATTTACCCATGATGATACTGTGAAGTGCACTTCACTAATGACTAGATCTGATCAGAGTGTTTCAATTCAGGTGCAACAATTAAGGGGGATTAGTCACCAACCAGCACACACTGTTAATACTATTGTGTTGTTCTTAAGGATTAACTATGATTACAAAGAGAATAGACAAGATATTTATACAAAAGAAACTTCCATCTTAGAGTGTCCCAATAAATTTTGGTTGTAAGAAATTCATTTATGTGTATTATTTTTCTGCAAAGCTTATGAACAGGAAAACCATCATCATAATCCAACAAAACAATCAGTACTCATATATGACATATCTTGAAAAGCCTATTTTGTCATGCTGTGATTTTCTAAAGATTTTTGCAGGTGTCCCAATAAGTTTTGGTGCCACTGTACGAGATGGTTTCTGATCATGCTTGTGATAAATCAGGCAGCAAACGACGAACCCTCTGTCACTGTTTTCTCACTGTGGCTGGCATTGTTGTGGAGGTTTCAGGGCTTTCGGGGCTTTATATTTGATATCTTCACGTGCAGTTTTCGCTTGTGCTCTTTTCTGTCTAGCTCTGCTTGATCTTTTCCACTCCCTCCTCAATGCCTTTTTTAGTGCTTCAGAAGTCTGTCTCCTTTCTCACTTTATCTTTGAACATTTGCTTCTCATTGTACACATATTGTCACCACCATGGTTTTCTTGCTGTACACGTGGCATGTGGGGTATTTACCCCAAAGTGTAACTTTCGGTGTAGTTGCGTATGTCACTTGACTGCCTGTGGTGCAGGAGTTCCCCTTTTTACTCTGTTGCATTGATTTATTTTTTTTGCTGTGTCTCATAGTGGTGAGGGTGATGTGCTAAATATTTTTGATTTTTAATATGTAAGGGTTATTTGTGCACTCTGGTAGAGCGCATTTATTTTGTTTTTTTTATTTGTTCTGGGTTGTTACATATTCTGCATGTTAGTGTTGTGGAGTTGTTGTCTTTGACATCCAGCATTCTGGATCTTGCTTTGAAAATTGTGCTGACTTGTTTTCTTGTTAGTTTTGTCATGAAACTCTATCTTGATGCTGAAAAAATTGATACTACAATCATTGCTAAGACAGAAGTCCCACCAATTCCACCATGGATTCTCCCAGTTCCCAAAGTTATACTAGATTTGGCAGAACTTGAGAACAGTGAAACCTATCCTGTCAAAACCAATTTTATACTTTAAGGTTTAAATACAAATCGTTCAAGTTTTTATACACAGATGGCTCAAAAATGGAAAGTCGAGTAGCCTGTGCAGTCACCTCGTATAACATAATTATAACTGAATGTCGCCTTCCAGATAACTGCTCAGTATACACTGCAGAGTTAACAGCAATTTACTTAGCCTGGTGGAGTTTAGTGAATTTGGCGATTGCTTTTGGTGAATTCGGTGCAAATTTGGTGAATTCGATGCATACTTTAATGTGGAATAACTTAGCATCTATATGTGGCAGGCAAACTTTACATACCTTGTTTTGTTCGCAAATGCAAGCTCTACCAGTTTTTGACGTGCAATTATTATTTTACTGTATCATTATTTTACTGTATTGTGCAAATGAAGCCCAGTTGATGATGTGCATATTTTGTTATTTTTCTATTTAAATTGATTATTTTACTGTAATGTGCATTCTGTTATTTTCTATTAAAAACAATTATTTTACTATTTAACTGCACTGTGGCACACTAGTGTGTGGTTATTTGTTTTCTCAGTGTGTAATGTTTAATTTGTTGGTCCTGTGTCAATAATGTGAAACAACAAAATAAATCAATTAAAAGTTCTACTATTAATTAAAATGTGTATTAATTCAAAAATATTCAAAATCCAAATTCCACAATAGGAAATATTCAAGAATGGGCAATGACAATGAAAGTATATCAATTTATAAAATTGATAAATATACTAAATTTAATAAGCAAAAGACAATAAATCCCAGCTGTATCACAGAAAATATTTACAAGTATTTACAAATTACTCTACTGGACCGTTAAAGCGAAAGTCTATGCAATCATTAATTACTCGAAGTATGTCTTTCTTAATTGCTTTTATTACAATACTTGATTCTTTGAGCAAAGTTTGATATAAACTGGTCTGGTGCTATAATCAAAAGAAAGGCAACATACAAAGTACATGAATGGGCATTTCAGACATTAAAAATAATGCCAATTGATATTCTAGAAAAAAACAACATTAAAATAAAATATAAAATTTATTAACAACTTGAGGAATAAAACACATAGTACTAATATAGGATTTTCAACCTCTTGGTACACACGTTGATCTTGGGTTTGCCCTGAATGGATACACCAGAGTTTTATCCTACTGAGGTTAAAATAATTTACTGACACTTTATGTAGACAATGAAGTGCATGTTGACTCAGCAAAAATATGGTGTTGCTCAATACAACATGACATGCAAATATATACCACAAAAACAACAAAAAAACTCATTAAATAATTAATAAATTCCTTCTTTTTTTTGTTCATGAAATGTTAAAGTTTGTTACTTTCTGATTAATCAGCTGATCATTTCAATAATACAAGTTAATCAAATTTTACACAAATTATCTTTTGTCTCTTTATGAAAATTGTCATAAACAAATATATGATTTTTTTTTTTATTGGTTGGTTATAAATGGGCGGACATAATAAGCCTATATATCTATGGCGCCAAATTTACTGTTTGCCGAATTCACAATTTTTTGCGCCGAATTCACCCGAGGAAATTAAACAATTGGGACAAAGGGTCAGACCCTAAAATGGAAATTTAAGTCTGCCAATTTGTTTGATGCGCAAAACTTGAACAAAGAATATGGTATTGATAATTATTAATTTACTCTTCGGGTACCTGTGGAAAATACACATATAGGAGGTTGACATAGAAATGAAAATGTAATCGACATTTTCATCAAGATACATAATGTATTGTTTTATTAAATACACATATGCTCTTTTATAAGAGTATTTTGTCAGCTATATGCTGATCTTATTCGGGTAACTCGTTTCATTTTTGTCAGTACTTGGTTTTAAATGACACTCACTGGCGCTTCCAGGGGGATTACCTCATCCAACTCTTGTCAACATGGATTCGTGAATCTCAACAAAATAGTTTAAAAGACCTCGTCAATATAGGTCTGTTAATGTATGATGGCATGGATGAAAGTTTTTCTTGAATAAAATTGTAAAATTATTTCATGACATCTCCGTTTCAAGCGTTAGGCAATTCTTCGGTAATCCTTACCAGGTCCAGTGTCACTGGGGCAAAGTAGATGGGGTAACTGCAGGTGCCTCAACATCACAGCTGACTGCAATTGTAATTAGATAAGATATGAAAATTTCAGCCCTCCAAGGCAACTTCTTGCTGCTAGCAAGGGTTAATTGATGACGTGAGAGAGGAGTTCACCCATGTTACACATTTACCCCATGGATGGGGTCTTTTACTTGCCTCAGCATAAACACTACAAGGGTCCGCCAATTTAACTTCTCATCAGAACCACATTCAGCTTCATTCTGCATTATTATTGGCACGGAGTGCCAATACTTACGTTGCTTGTAGGAGGCGTTTTCGCGTAATGCGTCCGGTTTGCCATTTTGCGAGCGGCAAATTCGAACTTACATGTTAATCCATTAGGGCCAGTTCGGGGGAAGGCTCAAGCATGTATAAAGCAGATATGCACTCAAAGTACGGACCTGTCGGCGTTACCAAACAGTTGTGTAGAGCTTCATAGTCTTCGGCACTGATTCCTGGGTTTATCTATCCAGTATATTTCTCAAAATCTTCATTTTGTGTGCATGCTGGCTGCTCGTTCATCTTCGTGTATCTCCGCCAAAGCCACCACTAAACGCCAGGTGTCGCCACTGTGTTATGCTGAAGTATACAGTGTCGTCCTCTCGTGTTTGAATCTTATCACAAAATTTGGTACACACAGAGGTATCAGGTTATTTCACCGCCAATGCCAACTCACCGCTCACCGCCATAGTCAGCTCACCGCCTGTTTTTATCGACGGTGACTTGACTAGAGAAAAACAATGTCAAGTCACCGCCCTAAAAACGTAAAATGTTAGTTTATTGCTATATGAGAGATTCCCGGAATGACGTCACTTTCGCGCATGAGTGAAGCGCTGGCCGCATCATGCTTGGAGATGCCTGCATGCTTTCTTGTACTTTTTTTTAAATAAGTTCGTCAATTTTTATCCGATTTTGAAAATTTAAAATTCCACTTGGCTTAAATTAATTCGGGAATGAGAAAAACCAATAATTAATAGATAAAAATAATTTCATTATATAGATTTTATTTCTCAAAAAAAAAAGCTACAAAAAAATTATTAGACCAATCCTATTTATATGGACTTTTAATAACTTGGTATTTTGGGACCATAATTAATATTTCACTATTCTTTTATTTATTTTCTTTTGTCACACAGCTGTGTTCATGGTCTGTTTATTTGTAAATGTGAAATTGGACAGTAAATAAACAATGACACAACAATAAAAGGCATGTGGGATTATAATTTTTTAAGAACACTTCAGAGAATAAAATTTAATTTTATAATATTTTGTTGATTAAGTTAGTAATGACAATTAACACATGAAGATAAATTTACTTAAGTTGTTAGTGGCAATTAGCAGATGATTGTAATCGGTGGTCGGCGGCCGGCGGCGGTGAGTTAACTCGGCCGGCGGCGGTGAGTTAACTCGGCCGGCGGTGGGCTGTCCCATACAGGCGGTGACTACTAAATACGGGCGGTGAGCTGACTACCCCTAGCTGGCCGTGAGCTGGCAGAAGCGGTGAGTTGACACACAGATATGCGCTCTAGCTTAATGTATACTTTGAGAAATTTGATCAACTTTTCATGAAGTTATGTGCTCCGTTCGTCGTGGTCAGCAAATGTTCGCCTTGATAAGGTCAACTGTCAAATAGTACCTGCGGCAAACTTTGCAGTTACGAGAGCAAATGGATACCGTTTCTCTTCAGAAATGACTTCTATGACGTTCTGCCTTTTATTTAATGTATAACTGCGTGCCAATTTGCACATTTCTATGTGCTCTAGTTTTATTTTGATATGCTCATTTGATATACTCGTTGATATACTTGTATGGCAATTGGTTAAGTTATTCTTTTGGTCAAGAAAACAGCTGGATTTGGAGAAATTGAAAGTTGGGAGACGAGATGGGTTAATTTATTTCTATTTGGAAAAGATCATGTCAACATTGATCTGTGAATCTCATTCCAAACTTTTAGTGGTCAGTTAAACTGTTTTTTTTTTTTTTTGACATTTTAAGATGCCATGAAAGACCATGATGTCTATAACTGATTTTATGATATGTAAATTGTCGATCTCTTTCAAAAGACCTCGTCAACACGGGTCTGTAAATTTCATACAAGACTGGAATTGCATAAATGCAAGCCATTGCGAGGTTACTCTCTGTTAAAATGGTCTGCAGCGGTCCTCTAGTCAATATTTTGTGATACATCTTAAGTCTTTGTGACTGTTACTTCAGTGCAAAATTCTAATCGTGTGAAGTGACGTAAGCTTTAAAAAAAATTCACAATATGGTATTTTACCATCTGTGAGATCATCACCCGGCCAAGCAGTGTGAAGAATAGAGGCCTTGAAATATTTCTTTTGATGTGAATCTGTGAATCGCAGCCAAATTGTTCAGTTGTCAAATATGCTGACGATTTATTTTGTAATAACTGAATTGGTTGTGACTTTTAATGAAGATCAAAATGTTTGATTTTAAGGAAAATATCTTTGAGTTAACCTCGTCAATATTCTAAAGTGAAGTTTGGTAATTTTTAGTATGGTATGTAACCTTCTGTGAAAAAATCTTGTCAACATGGATCTGTGAATATCATCCCAATATTTTTGTGTTTTCTTTTTGAAAAAAGTCTTTTTTTTTATGTCACAACATATTCAACTTCAAAGTAACAGGACTGGTCAAGGAAACTTTTGGGGCCCTATATTCAGTAAGCGTTCTCAGTTTGGTAAAACATTCTACATTAGGCCTGAAATCCGTGCACAGCATTGCTGTGTGGAAAAAGCTTTACTTTTTTTGTTAGGATGATCCTTCTGAAAGTGCTTGAATTATTTGAAAAAGATCTTGTCAACATGGATCTGTCAATCTCTTCCAGATGTTGTTTAGTGGTCAACTAAACTTTTTATTTGAAAAGACCGTCAGTATGGATCTTGAATTTGCAATTGCGTAAATGCTAATTACGCTCCGTTGGAATGGTTTTCATTCTTTCTCAAATCCAATATATTTGCGGGCTCAGGCTTTGCAACAAAAGACCTTATCAATATGGGTCTGTATTTCATTTAAGTCTGGTATAATTGTTAAAATGGTATTATATGTTACCTCCTGAATGAAAAAGATCTTGTCAACATGGATATGTGAATCTCATCTCAATAGTTTTGTGGCAATCAAACTTTCTTTTTAAAAGACCTTGCCAATATAAGTATGTGAATATCATTCAATTTTATAATTGTAATAGTGATGGTATATGGCTATTTGCCAGGTCCAGAGTATCGGCAGCAAGTGTCCCAATAGTAAGCACAAGCTTTGGAGATAATGTGAGCTTGTAGATATGATCAATGTATATGTAAGATTTGTGAAAATTTTGATGAAATGTGTCTTAAATTTTAGGAGAATTAATCAAACTAGCATCAGCTAACTGATATCCTGAGTAGTAGTTTATATTGATAGCTTGCGTAATACAAGTTTCTCTGTTACAAATGTACCAAAATTTCCTGGGGTATAGGGTAGTTGAAGGTAAAGACGTTTTAACCTAGAAGGTCATTAGTGTGGCTAGCATGTGTACAGGAGAATAATAGGTGTAGAGAAAGAGAACATAAGTCTGCCTATAAATGATGTTTTCTCCATATCTTAGCAAGCTTTGAAGCAACGGATAGCATGTCATGTAGGATGAGTCTCAATAGTGGAAGATATTGCTCCTTACTAAATATGTAAGGCTCTATAATGTGTCTCACGTCTGCGGCATTAGTAAAAACATTCTTTGGGCCAGGTGCCTTTAGCATTTTAGATCTGGCGGCCAACATTTGACATGCATGGGAGGTGAACGCTAGCTCAGTGGTAGTGCGCTGGGCTTCCAATGAATCTAAGGTTCAATCCCCGGTCGAGCCTGTGTTATTATGGTCAGCAAGCAGCTTCAGGGTACTATCCAGGTCGAGTTCAACCATATCACAAACTGATGGATAATCAGTGTTATTAATCACCAGTGGGGTTCTTGAGAACCCTGGTTAGATATTAATCTGTACTAAGGACTTCATCCTGGAAAAGGAAGGATACTGCACGGGGACTTGCATTTAATTTAGCTCTAATAGATATGATACTCTGAAAAACTTGCTTTTCTAGACTGCTCACTAACTCTTGTCTGAAATGTTTTTTGCTGATTGATTTGGTTTTATAAAAGGTTTCCAATTTTACATGCAGTGCTTTCTTTTGATAAATATATTGATGCTTATAAGTTCGTTACAATATGGTGAGTTTTGATGCATTACAGCCAAATTCATAGACTTGTAAACCAGTCTCATAGATTTGGAAGCTGAACTCCAGAGGACGTCATGTGCATCCAGGACTCTCATTGGCTGAGAGACTGCCTTACCAGTGGGAGTCCTGGATTCACATTGCGTCGTCTGGAGTTAAGCTTCCAAGTCTGTGAGATCGACTGTAATGACTTTTGTTTGAGTGTTTTAATGAGTAGTGTATATATGAAAGCAGAATTTGAAAGTTGTTCATATTAGAAATCGTTGCACACGTTTTTGAATTTTCTGAGGGTTTTTTTCCGCTCTTTAAATTGCCTCTTTCACCTCGTCGTACCAAGGTCTAGGGCTACGATGGTGATTGATTTTAAGTGATTTTCTTATATCTTCAGATCCAAACAAATGTCTACTATAGAACGGCAGCTGCAATTGAATTTAAACAAATTACATAAATGGTCTAAAGAAAATGGATTTAAATTTTCCAAATCAAAGACTGTATGTATTCAATTCTGCCATCTTCGGACTTATCACCCTGAACTGACTCCTAAGATTAAAGTAGTTGATCAGAATAAGTTTCTAGGAGTTATCCTAGAATCTAAGCTATCATTTATCCCACACATAACATCATTGAAAATGAAATGTCTGAAGTCACTAAATCTCCTAAAAGTTAACTGGGGTGGAGATACCACTGTACTTCTAAGACTCTACCGAGCAATTACACAATCTCACCTAGACTACTTGCTTTTATGGTTTTGGGTAACATTTAGAGATCAGTGAAGTTGGCTACCCAAACCTAGCTACCTGACAGCTACCCGGCAGCTACCTGAAGGTGTAAAGTTAGCTACCCGAACCCAGCTACCTGACAGCTACCTGGCAGCTACCCAAACTTTCCATGTATATAACTCAAAAACAGTTGAGTGTAATTTTTCCGTTTTTGCGCCAAAAGATACTTAGGGCAAAGGTTTACGTTCTAGAATTTTTTCGGAATTTTCCGAGCACGTCGAAGATGTAATAAATCAAAATAATTGAAAAAATGACGTTTTTTACCGTAACGCAAACAGTAGCTTTTTGGAGTGTCCGGTTGAGAAAGTGCCAGTAGAAAACAAAAATTAACTTTTGTGTCTAACTTTTAGCATAGACAAAACTAGTCTTTGCAACCCTTAAAGGGGTCAAATTCATTAGTACTTTCGGGTAGCTGCCAGGTAGCTGGAATTTGGCTCGCCTTTTTTTTGCCACCCTCTCGTAAATGGTTTCACGGATCTTTACCGTTTTTGACACAAAGATACATTCGGCATAGGTCTACAATTTAGATTTTTTCCAGAATTTTCCGAAGCGTTACGGCTCTGAAACATCAAAAAAACTCAAAAACAACCTCTTTTGCCGTAGCTGCGATTGTAAATTTACCGGTTGACCGGTTGGGACAGTACTGGTAAAAAACAAAAATTAATTTTTGTATCTAACTTTTGCAATATGTAAAACTGACCTGTGCACCCGTTAAGTGGGTGTAATTAGGCCTTAGATTCGGGTAGCTGCCAGGTAGCTAGCTTCGCTATCGCATATTCCTCGAAAACGGTCAAACGTGATTTTTCCGTTTTTGCGCCAAAAGATACTTAGGGCAAAGGTTTACGTTCTAGAATTTTTTCGGAATTTTCCGAGCATGTCGAAGATGTGATAAATCAAAATAATTGAAAAAATGACGTTTTTTACCGTAACACAAACGGTAGCTTTTTGGAGTGTCCGGTGGAGAAAGCGCCAGTAGAAAACAAAAATTAACTTTTGTGTCTAACTTTTAGCATAGACAAAACTAGTCTTTGCAACCCTTAAAGGGGTCAAATTCATTAGTACTTTCGGGTAGCTGCCAGGTAGCTGGAATTTGGCTCGCCTTTTTTTTGCCACCCTCTCGTAAACGGTTTCATGGATCTTTATCATTTTTGACACAAAGATACATTCGGCATAGGTCTACAATTTAGATTTTTTCCAGAATTTTCCGAAGCGTTACGGCTCTGAAATATCAAAAAAACTCAAAAACAACCTCTTTTGCCGTAGCTGCGGTTGTAAATTTACCGGTTGACCGGTTGGGACAGTACTGGTAAAAAACAAAAATTAACTTTTGTATCTAACTTTTGCAATATGTAAAACTGACCTGTGCACCCGTTAAGTGGGTGTAATTAGGCCTTAGATTCGGGTAGCTGCCAGGTAGCTAGCTTCGCTATCGCATATTCCTCGAAAACGTTCAAACGTGATTTTTCCGTTTTTGCGCCAAAAGATACTTAGGGCAAAGGTTTACGTTCTAGATTTTTTTTCGGAATTTTCCAAGCATGTCGAAGATGTGATAAATCAAAATAATTGAAAAAATGACGTTTTTTACCGTAACGCAAACAGTAGCTTTTTGGAGTGTCCGGTTGAGAAAGCGCCGGTAGAAAACAAAAATTAACTTTTGTGTCTAACTTGTAGCGTACACAGAACTGCTCCACTCTCTTTCATATTCATACTCTGGTTAATATATTTTTTCCTACATCTTGATGCATTGTGTAGTTCTGCAGTCACTGTAAGTAAAGTTTTTATGACAGCTATTTTCACAGATCTAAATCTAAACAATTTTTATCATTTTAAGCATAGTCTGATTGATGAAAGTAAAAAGTTATAGATAGATAGCATTTCCCGCCATTTTCGGAGGGCTGCATCTTGTGGCTAGAACCTCTTCTGATGATTCAAGTCAATGTGATCGGCGAATAATGCCAGCGTAGGATAAAATTACAGCCCAAAAACATTAAGAAGCTGTCGCACAGCTATGTTCGCCTACATACTAAGCCACAATGCGATACTCCCCCGGTAACTTTTGCTTTCATCTGGAAACCAAAATGTTGACAAGGACATCATGGACATCACAAACTGAGAACAAAAGTTCTTTCCCCCTTTCATACAATAATTCATACTCAATTTATACCCATAGACTCATTTAATCTTTAAGAGTATTTGTCCATTTTGTGAAAGTCATTAGAATTACAACACAGAGGAAAACAAATCCAAACAATTAGGATATTTTTATGCTTTTTGTGAAGCAATCTACAGAGGTGAGTATGAAGATTCAAGGATCCCGAGCAGAGACAGTTACAAATGCCGCATTTGCACTTGCAAACATTTGCACTTACATTTGCATTTTTTAAACTGAATATTTACATTTGCATTTGATTTTAAAACATTTGCATTTTTTCAAATGTCTTTCTAAATGCTAGTTTAGGTAAGACTTGAAAATAAGCACATACTAATATTGTAAGTTATAATTAATTACTTGTAATATAACTTACACAGATTTAAAACTTCACAAAGTAGATAGTTCATTACAAATTGATAAACAATTATTAGCTAAAAAGTCTTCACAAAAGAATGAAAAAGTGGCATTTATTGTATAGGTTAATGTTGCTCAAATTGTCAATTACTCAATCAATAAGAGTTGTATATACATCAAGTTTCTCATATTATTATCTGCTATTAAAGTGTGCATTGAAACACTGAGGTATTTTTAGTACACATCATGTCAGACATTTACCCCATGGTGTCTTGTGTTACCTATTTGATAAGCTGTCCAATGTATTGATGATCTCTTTTCTAATATCATTTATCTTATCTCATTTTAAATGATGCATTTTATCAGATTTTTACGGTGGCTGGGATAGGACATGCACTTTTTATTTTTTATTTCGTTCTCACGAAATAGTATTGATGCAGGATTTCGTTACTAATTTGTTCAAACGAAATACTTATTTTGTTTGGACGAAATATTAGTCCCTACAAGATCCTTACAAGATCCAAGAAGTGCTGACGCTGGTTTTCCAGTGAACCCATCAAAGTTACCTTCTTTTTAACAGAATAAGACACAAGAAAAATGCACACTGTTAATTTAGTAATGGCTTGGAGAAATTAGACCAGGAGAGGACACTGGGGTACATCAAAGGTAGAATTAGGCCCCCCCCCCTCCTCCCAACCCCCTCCAAACATTTCCAACCCCACCCCTGCAGTTTCGTTAAGTGCATTTGATTGAAAACCTATTTCTAGTCATGCTCTTCTGTTGTGATACTGAGGCCTATCTGTCTGTCTATCTATCTATCTGGGTTGTAGATAAATTAGGTTATCCCCTACTGAAGAGAAAGGGTGTAGCCACATGGGGGGGGGGGGGGCGATATGGGGTCAGATCCCCCACACCCCCACCCCAAGGCCCTTTAGAAGTTGGAATGAAAAATTTGAGAATTTCACCTCTGCGGCATGTTAAGCCAAAATTATATACTATTTAATGTTATTATTTAGTTAGTGTGAACTTAAATAGTGTTATAAGTTTCTTTTTCTTTTCAAAATTTTTAAAGAGCTCAACCTCTTCAAAATGTTAGCTCTGGTTGCGACCCTCCCAAGGGAGTTCCACCACTGGTCAAATGACTTTGATTTCATGACTTACATTATGTAGGCCTATAAGCATGCAGTCCCCTCTTGTCTTGTAGCTGCAGTCAATTTTATTTTTTCGATTTAATAACCTGGTATTCTGTTTGTCATCTTTTTCTACTTGTTGTGGTGTATATATGTATGCAGATAAAGATATCATATAGTGTGCTTGATAGGATAGGATAGGATAGGATAGGATAAGATGCTTTTTCCCCCATTCCAGGCAATCTTCATGTGCAACTTCTCAGCTGAATGGCATTTGGAGATGTTCCCTTGTACTTGCCTAAAAGGGCTGCACTAAGTTCACTTTCTGCTATCTATCTATCTATCTATCTATCTATATATATAGATCTTTATCAATCAATCAATCAATCAATCTACCTATCTGTCTATCTATCCATCTATCTATCTATCTATCTATCTGTCTGTCTGTCTGTCTGTCTATCTGCCTTGGTATTAGACTCAGATTAGGGGCAACAACTGACACCACTTGTACAATGTGTTATATATGTTATTCTATCATTGACTGTTGAATGCAGGTCAACTTACTTAGACTGAGTAATTCTTCTGGCCATATATCAGCAACAGTTTAACGTATTTTTCGTGAGTACGAAATACTATTTTATTCTCACAAAATAAAAAATAAAGAGTGCATGTCTTAACCCAGCCATCGTAGATTTTAACTATTTTATGGTATGTTTTGATGCAATTTCTCTCTGTACAAAGAGGTTAAATAACTACTATTAAAATTATAATTCTTAAGCTATTTTTTCAAAGGTCAATTTAGTCATGCTAAATCTGAACACAATAGAGAAGAGGAATTTCCCTTCTACTGACTGTCACCCTTTCTTATGTAATTCCTAACAATAGGGGCTCAGCAAAACAGTACATTTAATTGACTATTGTTGACCTAGAAAATGTCCTAGATTTAGACCTCTATTTTGCCAAACATGTGGTCTTTGTTTAATCACCCAGTGAAACTGAGTAAAATATCAGGTGCAATACTTGAATACTACACAATAAATAAATATTGTTAAACATTACCTAAACATAACATTTTGTTCACTGCAACATTGGCATTTATTAATGAATGAGTGAGAATACTACATAAGCGTCTTTACCACAATGATTTGATTATAGAGGGATAATATAATAATATAATACAGTGGAAATTCCTAATCATCACTATAGTTGGCCACTTCCATTTTTAAATCTTTAATTTAAAAATAATTGTTATATATCTTGATACTTTTTTTAGGTGTATTACATTTGAAAAAAAGCATTTAAATGTGTTTCTAAAAGTTCATACTTGCATTTGCATTCTATAATTAAGATGATGAAAATGATTTAAAATTTTTAAGGTACCAAAGGTAGCAGTTACCAAATGCATCCACCAGGCGAGCTAAAGTCTTATGCATCAGATCGAATTTGGCTTTTCTTACTTTTCACACAAAAGAAAATCCATAAAATAAATAAATTTTCATTATGGATTTTCTAATTGTCTGTGAAAAAAACTGTCATAAAAAAACCTCTTTACTTACAGTGACTGCAGAACTACACAATGCATCAAGATGTAGTAAAAAAAAATTTAACCAGAGTATGAATATGAAAGAGAGTGGACCAGTTCTGTGTACGCTAAATGTTACACACAAAAGTTTGTTCTGTTTCATTACGGCGCTTTCTCAAACGGACACTCCAAAAAGCTACCATTTGTGTTATGATAAAAAACGTCATTTTTTCAATTATTTTGATTTATCACATCTTCGACATGCTCGGAAAATTCCGAAAAAAATTCTAGAACGTAAACCTTTGCCCTAAGTATCTTTTGGCGCAAAAACGGAAAAATCACGTTTGACCGTTTTCGAGGAATATGCGATAGCGAAGCTAGCTACCTGGCAGCTACCTGAATCTAAGGCCTAATTACACCCACTTAACGGGTGCACAGGTCAGTTTTACATATTGCAAAAGTTAGATACAAAAGTTAATTTTTGTTTTTTACCGGTACTGTCCCAACCGGTCAACCGGTAAATTTACAATCGTAGCTACGGCAAAAGAGGTTGTTTTTGAGTTTTTTTGATATTTCAGAGCCGTAACGCTTCGGAAAATTCTGGAAAAAATCTTAATTGTAGACCTATGCCGAATGTATCTTTGTGTCAAAAACGGTAAAGATCCATGAAACCGTTTATGAGAGGGTGGCAAAAAAAAGGCGAGCCAAATTCCAGCTACCTGGCAGCTACCCGAAAGTACTAAAGAATTTGACCCCTTTAAGGGTTGCAAAGAATAGTTTTGTCTATGTTAAAAGTTAGACACAAAAGTTAATTTTTGTTTTCTACTGGCGCTTTCTCAACCGGATACTCCAAAAAGCTACCGTTTGCGTTACGGTAAAAAAAGGCCATTTTTTCAATTATTTTGATTGATCACATCTTCGACATGCTCAGAAAATTCCGAAAAAATTCTAGAACGTAAACCTTTGCCCTAAGTATCTTTTGGCTCAAAAACGGAAAAATCACGTTTGACCGTTTTCGAGGAATATGCGATAGCGAAGCTAGCTACCTGGCAGCTACCCGAATCTAAGGCCTAATTACACCCACTTAACGGATGCACAGGTCAGTTTTACATATTGCAAAAGTTAGATACAAAAGTTAATTTTTGTTTTTTACCGGTACTGTCCCAACCGGTCAACCGGTAAATTTACAATCGTAGCTACGGCAAAAGAGGTTGTTTTTGAGTTTTTTTGATATTTCAGAGCCGTAACACTTCGGAAAATTCTGGAAAAAATCTAAATTGTAGACCTATGCCGAATGTATCTTTGTGTCAAAAACGGTAAAGATCCGTGAAACCGTTTGTTCTGTTTCATTACGGCGCTTTCTCAAACGGACACTCCAAAAAGCTACCGTTTGCGTTACGGTAAAAAACGTCATTTTTTCAATTATTTTGATTTATCACATCTTCGACATGCTCGGAAAATTCTGAAAAAAATTCTAGAACGTAAACCTTTGCCCTAAGTATCTTTTGGCGCAAAAACGGAAAAATTACACTCAACTGTTATATACATGGAAAGTTTGGGTAGCTGCCAGGTAGCTGTCAGGTAGCTGGGTTCGGGTAGCTAACTTTACACCTGCCGGGTAGCTGCCGGGTAGCTGCCGGGTAGCTGCCGGGTAGCTGCCGGGTAGCTGCCGGGTAGCTGCCGGGTAGCTGCCGGGTAGCTGCCGGGTAGCTGCCGGGTAGCTGCCGGGTAGCTGCCGGGTAGCCAACTTCACTGATCTAACATTTAGATTAATATGGGACAATGGTAATGAAAATGCTTGTAACAGCATGTTATATTTGCAGGGCAATTAAACTTTATAATTTAAATAATATTGTAAAGTTATGTAAACATAAACATTGATCAGACAGTCATCCACCCTATCCACAATATACTGTTCTAGTTTCCATTGTATCATATTCACAGTTTCTGAAGTGTCAAAACCATACAATCATGTTCTCAGTTTATGCTTAAACAATCAGGTCAACTTGTAACAGGAAACCCATCTTTCAATTCATTCTGAGTTTAACAGTCAAAGAACCAACAGTCAATTATTAATAGTCACTTTACTACATATTCACTCAAGTCACTCAGCAACAGTAACCTATCTTTGGATGGCTCAGAATGCACTTTGTTGTAAGTATTTACTTTCCTTGTTATTAACATAAGTATCCTAGAAATGTGATTAATTATTAACAGTTAACAATGTATTGATATTTATCAAAAGTATAATGTGTGATATTTGTAGTATCATTATGCCCTCGAAGGTCCTGGGCCTCCACGTGGCGAGGGTGGAAACACTTGGGGTGAAGTCCTCTATCCCCAGTGGCTAAAACAGGACAGTGCGCATTGCACAAGCTGCTCCAGCTATCCAACGCAGACAATTATTGATTTTTTACATGTTTCTGGTTTCTACTACCAACTATAGATAATCAATCTTACCCTAGAGAGCCTCTACATAGCCCACTCAGGTGCTGATGAGGCGTTAAACAATAACACTAACTAACTTTGTAGTATCATTATGTCAGTGTACCTGTAATTGCATGGTTATTATAAATGAAGAGTTTAAATGTATCTCTGATGTGCATTATTACATGACTTCTTATCAAATTATTCTGCAAGATATTATCAATTTGTCATATTTCGATTTACAGGTTTTGCTGTAGTGAAGCCGTAGTATGACGTAACGGTTATGCAACAGCTTTTTTCGCCGGGTTGGGGCGGGGCATAGCTCAGGTAGCGCTCTGGGCTTCCAACCGCTGGGCCCCAGGTTCGATTTTGGTCAACCTAAGTTGGATGGCTGTTTCATCCTTCGTCACATTGCCATGGTCCCTGCCTGTCCTAATTAGCCCAACCGGTGCAGAAATACCTGACATAAAGCCCAAATCACACACACACACTTTTCGCCAGGTTGGCGACGGATTCTGGCGGCAAAAAGGGGCGGGGCATCATCTGCCGTGTGAGTCGCCGGGTTCTACCTGTGACTCGCCGGGTTCTACGTGCGACTCACCGAATGATATTTTGAACATGCGGCAGCGGAGGGGGTTGTATATCCTTTAAAAGGCTGCTGCTCCCCTAATATTAGTCCGATTTTGGATCGAAAATAGACCAAATATTAAGCGAGTTATTTGTCTGAGAAGGCAGCTGGGTTGGCGGAGGCAAACAGTGGTGCTCCCGCAAACGTCTGCGCCCGGACTGTATCAATGCAGGAAGAGCTGAGCGCTTCTTTAAAAGGCTGCTGCTCCCCTAATATTAGTCCGATCCATATCTACATATCTATCTATCTATCTATCTACATATTTACCTATCTAACTATCTACATTAAAGAATAGCGATTAATGGGGGCGTTTTTGACAAGAACATTCTTGTTTTTGCCCAGTATACCTTATTAATTTTCCTCACCTTATCTATTATATAAATTCTACACATTTTCCTGAACAATTCAGTCTTTATTTGACGAAAATCGGACTAATATTAGGGGAGCAGCAGCCTTTTAAAGTATATACAACCCTCTCCCTGCCTACGCTGATGCTGACGCTGGTAGCAGTCGGCTAGTTACTCCTACAACTTGGCAGGTTACTCCTGGAAGCCGTCGAGTTACTCCTACTACCCGGCTTACTCCTAGTAAACCGCCTGCTTTACTACAGGTCAAATAAGGGACGGATAACTCACCGACTTCGACGGGTAATCCGCCGTCTTATGACGGTTTTTGGACACCCGGGAGTTTGCCACGGGTATGCCATGCAAGCCGTCAGGTTTGAGATGGGTAGCGCGTTGCATAACCGTTACGTAATACTACGGGCTCACTACGGCAAAACCGGCTATGTGAGATGGGGGCTTCATACCAGTAAATCTGCAGTGAATAAAAGTGCAAACCATCAAACATTGAGCCTCCATTGATGACACAGCATGTGAATTTATGAAATACTGATGATACTCAGGTGCACGCTGAAAATGCTTAGAATCGATAGCATGTGAATCTCATTCAAGATCCTGATATAAGTTAATTTCATTTCCCGGATGGCTTTGGTTTGTGTCAGTTGGATGATACTCAGATGCCATACTGAAAATACTGTTAAAAGAATGTGAATTTCATTCAAGATTTCTGATATCAAGGTATACGTTATTATAGAAATTAATGGATGCACTGTCATTTATTTATTTGTTTGCACTATTACTATTATAATCATTATTATTATCAATTTTAATTTCCTCAAAACAAAATAGTAATATTTACCATTTAGGACATTTTTTTCAGACTTGTTTTAAGCTAGCCTATTTGGCGTGCCACGTGAAATGAGGGCTTACAGTTGGTGACATCAACACATTAAATTATTTGATAAGGCTTTGTCAGTGTGTATATATATATACACTTACAAAGCTTTTTCAAATCATTTAATATGTTGTTGTATATATATACACACACTTAAAAGCCTTTTCAAATCATTTAATGTGTTGTTTTACTGCAGATTGCATGTTATGATGTTACCCCCAAAGAACCTCAAGGTTGGACGATTCACACAGTTTGCATTTGATAACCTGGACTTCCAAGAGTACACAAAGGATGAACGGACACTGCATGGCACAATACACGTCATATTCCAGTACAAGGATCCTGAGGAAGACCCCCACACCAATGGCAAGTGTACCTCTGCTAAAAACCCACCGAACATCCCAGGAGTCTTCTCAGCCATTTCAAGCAAAGGAGAGCCACCTGAGTCTCACAGATCGCCACAGGAGTCGTTCCTTGGTTGGAATTGAAACAGAGCCTCAACTAGCAGAACCTCTTGACCACCTGAGCATCCTCTGGCGTTTAGTGCATATCTGCCCGACTGTTCTCTTGGAAGACCTGAAACCAAGCTGCACTGCTCCAAAATGGAGTTAATTTCAGGCAGTTCTCACTCCAGATCTCACCCCTGCAACTGTGATCAGCTATGGTCCTTTATTGCCTCAATCACCAACGGACCCAGGTGTGGTTGAACAGTCTGTTCAGTACTGCATGAATGCCAAACTTATCTTGCGTATGGGTGGCTTCCATATTGCTCAATTTCCTGGGAGCAATTGGGCATTTGATGCAAGCCATTGGAATCGAAGACATGGTAGAAGCTGATGTCTGTCTCATGGAACAGCAAACAAGATCATCAGTGGGAAAGACTACTATGCAATGCTGCGTGCCTACACTTTAGTGCATGCAGCCATGTTCGCCCTACACTGGGAAGCATTTGCCAGATGGTTGCTCATTTCTGTTCTTGCTAGCAATGTCCAGCTACTTCTAGATGCCCTGTCAGAAAAAGATGTAGCGAAGGCATCTTCTGCCTGTGCTGATGCAACCGACCAACTGAAAAAGCTGTCACGTTTGATGCTGAGTTTGATGAAGCATGTTCATTACCTACCACAAAGCTATGGCTAATGTACATCCACACTGAGCGTGCAGCCATGTGGGAGGAAATGCCCTCGAAGGTCCTGGGTCTCCACGCGGCGAGGGTGGAAACACTTGGGGTGAAGTCCTCTATCCCCAGTGGCTAAAACAGGACAGTGCGCATTGCACAAGCTGCTCCAGCTATCCAACGCAGACAATTATTGATTTTTTACATGCTTCTGGTTTCTACTACCAACTATAGATAATCAATCTTACCCTAGAGAGCCTCTACATAGCCCACTCAGGTGCTGATGAGGCGTTAAACAATAACACTAACTAACTATGTGGGAGGAACACCTGGCTGAAGTAGAAAAGATGTTACACCATACCTTGTAGCTGCTGGCCACTACAAGCCCTCTAGGGTCCTGGGCCTCCACGCGGCGAGGGTGGAAACACTTGGGGTGAGGTCCTCTGTCCCCAGTGGCTGAAGCGGGACAGTGCGCATTGCACAAGCTGCTCCAGCTGTCCAACGCAGACACTTATTGATTTTTTGCATGCTTCTGGTTTCTACTACCAACTATGGATGATCAATATTACCCTAGAGAGCCTCTACATAGCCCACTCAGGTGCTGATGGGGCGTTAAACAATAAAACTACCTACCTACCTACCTGGCCACTACAAATATGAACTTCCCATCCTTCACTGTACGTCAAACACAAGTTCGTTTCAATGGTGTCTGGACAGACATGGCACTTGAGAAAACCTACAACCGTGACGCCAAGACAAAACTCTTCACTGGCATCAGTCAGCAGCCATGGGCCCTGGAGAAATACTTGCGAGCTCTTTCAGTCCTGACAGCAGTGTAAGAGCAGACAAAGGCCATGGTACACCTTGATCTGGATGACACCAATCGCCATGAGGACTCTCAACAGCCAAAACACAAAGGAGGTAGAAAGTGTGAAGAAAATAACAGATGTCATCAACGGTCACATGATCAATGTGAAGAACAGGAGCTAATGAACATCTCAACAGGCCACAAAGCAGCATCTCCAGATGCCCGTGAAAAAGAACTGGAGGCATTGACTGCAGCAAGAGAAACCAGTGAGAAAATATCCCCAATTAAACTAGTCACATTTGCAGCAAGCCAAAAAAGTCGCTCTCCACGACAATCAAAGCCAAGAAGGTCTACGAGGAAGAGAGTGCAGTTGTCTGAAACCTGTACATTGTGCAAGACTTGGATAAAGGCAGGAAGTTGGAGGTCTTCAGTCATGAGTGGACATGTTAACCAGCCTCCCTGTTTGAGCCAGACCCATCCCTTGACCAAGGTTATGCTATGCGTAAAGGGAACAAGGCCAACTACTTAGCTGCAATGAAGACATCCCTTGGTAGCTCATGGAGGGAAGTGGACAGACTGCCACCGTCTGATAAACCTATTGTAATGGTAGTAGATGCCATGGCATTCATCCAGCATCACCAACATCTTGGGAGCAGCACCATGAACTGCAAGTAGAGTACCTGAAGCAGCTCCTCAGTAGTGTCCCAGACGACGGTGACTGCATCCACTTTGTTGGTGATCGATATGATGTCTCCCCGGCTGAAAGTCTGAAAGGTAAGGAATGAGAGAAGAGAATGAAGACCTGCCCCAGCAAGATGAAAGAGTACAAGCCACATGATGCTCGAGATCTCGCCATTCCTGAATGGAAAAGCTTCGTTCACAGTCCACTGAATAAAGCAAACCTGCTGAACTATATTGGAGATGCATGGACAGCTCAAAGCAAGTCACTTTCTGCAGGATTCACAATTATTCTTGGCAGAATCTTCCGTGATCATGGTCGCACTGTCCTGTTGTCAGCAGATTGTCAAGTTGAGCTTCGAGAACTGACCTGTGAGAAGCATGGGGAGGCAGATACCAGGATGTTTTCCCACATTGCATACTATGTGCAAAACCTGCACCACAAATGGGCTGTAGTGGTGGCTACTGACACAGACGTGATTATGATGTGCATGTACTACATCACACATCTGGATAGCCTGCAGGAGCGGTGGGTGAAAAAGATGGATATCTACCTACCTGTCCATGCATACTTCTCAGCACCTACATTCTGACTGGATGTGACAGTGAGCTATCTCTTTAGAAGAGGGAAAAGGCGTGCCTACAAAACTTCTGTTGAAAATCTGGCAGGCCTTCTGCCCCTGTGCAGATACGGTGACCCTGAAGGAAGCCTGGATGATAAGGAAGTTGTTGTGACAGCAGCCAGGCAGTACAGGGTGTCCCTGTATGACACTCCCTTAGTTGGTTGTGTGGGTTTGTATATTTTGGTTTCACATGGTGTTGTGATTTGTAGTTGAATTAACTGGGTTAGTTTTTCTAGGCTTCCCACTGATTTCTGAGGTTAGCCTGTTTATGTTGGCATACATTATTGTCAGGTTGTTCTTTTTGTTTCTGTGTCTTCTGTTGCTTCTTGCATATCTTTTTTCTTGAAGGTTTAGGGGTTTTTTGGGTTTTAATATTGTCTGGTTGGTTTGTTTTCATTTGTCCTTTTATTATTTGTGGTTTTGTCTGGTCGGGGGTTTCTATATTTGTCTCCAAATTCTACATTTGTCTCCGAATTGCTCTCAGAAGGTCCTGGGCCTCCTCGTGGCAAGGGTGGTAACACTCGGGTGAAGACCTGTATCCCCAGTGGCCAACACAGGACACTGCACATTGCACAAGCGTCTCCAGCTTCACAGGAGGGTGTGTACCATACAGGGGAATACCCATGATAATGATGGATAATAATCGATACCAATATTGGAATACAATAACATATTATGGTCAAAATCGAACCCAATTCACAACATTGAAAAGATACAAATAGGATACTTGAAACGTATTTTAGGTGTTAGAAAACAAACAGCCACACTAGCCATATATGCAGAGACAGGCAGATTCCCCCTTCATGTAAGACAAAAGGTGGACATAGTAAATTATTGGGCAAGACTATCAGCGCTGCCCCAAGATTACATCCTTCACCAGTGCCTTAAAATCCAAGAATCTCTGCATGCCAGGGGACAAATTAACTGGTATTGTAATGTAATACATATCATCAACAAATGTGGCGTAACTAACTTGGAATCAGAAACATCTGAAGCTTTAGCTAACAGAGTAAAATTAAACCTTTACACTTATGAGCTAAGTAGAATCCTTAATGAGATTAATGACTCCGATCAAAACCCTAAATTGAGAACATAAACTCTTTAAAACAAGCTACCGCATTGAACTATATTTAACTATTAACCTTCCCAAGAAAACTTACAATAATATAGCCAGGTTTAGAGTAAGCTCGCATAAACTTAGGATAGAAACTGGTCGACATGAGACGCCAAAAATACCATCAGACAACAGAATATGTGCTTAATGTCCAAGCAGTGCGATAGAAGATTAATTGCACTGCCTCCTAACCTGTAGCACAAATATTATACAGAAAACCCAATTAATAACAAAAGCAGCTCATGTGATTCCGCATTTTTTCATCTTAGGTAGAACAGAGCAATTTAAAGCCATATTATCGTGCAAAGAACCTAAACTGATACATGCACTAGGTGATTTCCTTAATAAAGTTTAAAAGTTGATTTAAAAATAATAATAATAAAAATTTAAAACATAACCTCATCTCGCTGAGCTCCCTGACATTACCGTGACATTTTTTGTACAATTATTACCTTGATTAACTGGGACCAGAAACTATTACTTAATCACATAGTTACTTATTCAATTAATGTATATATATATTTAGCTTTATCTTAACCATTCCTCAATTTTCTGATCATGTATATAGTTTATGTTATGCTATTATTTCATAACCATTATTAATTAATAACAAAAGCAGCTCATGTGATTCCGCATTTTTTCATCTTAGGTAGAACAGAGCAATTTAAATCCATATTATTGTGCAAAGAACCTAAACTGATACATGCACTAGGTGATTTCCTTAATAAAGTTTAAAAGTTGATTTAAAAATAATAATAATAAAAATTAAAAAAAACAAAGAATAAATAAAATAATAAAAATTAAAAACATAACCTCATCTGGCTGAGCTCCCTGACATTACCGTGACATTTTTTGTACAATTATTACCTTGATTAACTGGGACCAGAAACTATTACTTAATCACATAGTTACTTATTCAATTAATGTATATATATTTAGCTTTATCTTAACCATTCCTCAATTTTCTGATCATGTATATAGTTTATGTTATGCTATTATTTCATAACCATTATTAATTAATAACAAAAGCAGCTCATGTGATTCCGCATTTTTTCATCTTAGGTAGAACAGAGCAATTTAAAGCCATATTATCGTGCAAAGAACCTAAACTGATACATGCACTAGGTGATTTCCTTAATAAAGTTTAAAAGTTGATTTAAAAATAATAATAATAAAAATTTAAAAAAAAATGAATAAATAAAATAATAAAAATTTAAAACATAACCTCATCTCGCTGAGCTCCCTGACATTACCGTGACATTTTTTGTACAATTATTACCTTGATTAACTGGGACCAGAAACTATTACTTAATCACATAGTTACTTATTCAATTAATGTATATATATTTAGCTTTATCTTAACCATTCCTCAATTTTCTGATCATGTATATAGTTTATGTTATGCTATTTTTTCATAACCATTATTAATTAATAACAAAAGCAGCTCATGTGATTCCGCATTTTTTCATCTTAGGTAGAACAGAGCAATTTAAAGCAATATTATCGTGCAAAGAACCTAAACTGATACATGCACTAGGTGATTTCCTTAATAAAGTTTAAAAGTTGATTTAAAAATAATAATAATAAAAATTAAAAAAAACAAAGAATAAATAAAATAATAAAAATTAAAAACATAACCTCATCTCGCTGAGCTCCCTGACATTACCGTGACATTTTTTGTACAATTATTACCTTGATTAACTGGGACCAGAAACTATTACTTAATCACATAGTTACTTATTCAATTAATGTATATATATTTAGCTTTATCTTAACCATTCCTCAATTTTCTGATCATGTATATAGTTTATGTTATGCTATTATTTCATAACCATTATTGTTCTAAAACTTGAAATTGCATGTATTGTTAAAATTGTAGTTGTTCAATTTGTAGTATTTGTTTATTGTGTATGACGAATGTATCTGACCATGATTCCAAAACGTCAATAAAACATTATATAATTCAATTAATGTATATATATTTAGCTTTATCTTAACCATTCATCAATTTTCTGATCATGTATATAGTTTATGTTATGCTATTTATCAAGCAGCCAATCAAGGACAATCTGAAAATTGCAGGAGGCGCACAACCTTTGTGGCACTCCTGTTGAAATGATCCCTCATGGGAAACGCAACACTTGCAAGGGAGTAGTACTACCTACCGTGAGCAGTTTATTCTCTGACAAAGAGCTTCAGGATTGGCTAAGCGAAAAAGGAGTGCGGTATGTTCACTGTCTGCCAACCAAGGCAGGTTCTTCCCAGCTCTTTGTTGTGGTGCTGATGAGGCGTTAAACAATAACTCACCCAGCTCCTTGTTCTTACTTTTGAAGGTACCAACCTGCATGATCGAGTTCCAGTGGGATTTGAGTGGTGTAGGTTTGCCCTTATATTCCTAATACCAGGTCTACGCTGTTTTCAACAACTAAAGGCAACCCAAAAGATTACCTTTCCCCAGGCATGCCGATTAACAGAACAGTCTGTGGGTCCAGTAACCTATGCGCAGTTGCATGTGTGTGCTCTTTGTCAGCACCTGAGTGGGCTATGTACAGGGTGACCCAAAAAAAAGTTTTCACTCAGTTGATTGTTTGTATAATAGCCAATTAAGGTTGCTTTAACTTGGTTTCACGCTACAGTGATTGCTTAAGGTCTCTTAATCCAGTTGCTAATCTCTTTTCACTCAACTACATGTGCTTGCTGTGAAAATGAAGAAAACTCTAGCTGTACCTGAATTACTGCGTGCCGGTCTGTCTCCTTCTGAGGTTGCAATACAGCTGGGAATATCAAGATGTGCAGTCTACAAAATCAAAAAGAAGTTAGAAGATACTGGAACAGACTCAAGAAAACCTGGATCTGGTCGGCCCCGGTCGGCACGGACCAAAACCCTGATTAACAAGGTTAGACGACGCATCAAGTCCCATCCTGTGAGGTCCATGAGGAAGATGGCATCTGAGCTTGGTGTGAGTCGGTCCTCGATGCAACGGCTTGTCAAGAATGACCTCAACATGAAGTCCAGAGTCAGGGTGAAGGTACCACTGCTTACTGAGGCTCAGCGGGAAAGTAGGGTCATCCGGTCCAAGGCATTGTTGAAGAATGTCAAGCATGCAGCGGCAGGTCGTGTCATCTTGTTCTCAGATGAAAAGATCTTCACTGTGGATGCCATATCAAACCGCAGAAATGATCGATGGATTGGGGCTGATCCTACAGATGTTCCTGACAATGTGAAGTATGCCAACACCACAAAACATCCAGCTTCAGTCATGGTTTTCGGGCTGGTGTCCTCAGATGGCAAGAAGATGCCTCCAGTTTTCATTTCTTCGGGTGTGCACATCAATACAGATAGATATCTGTACATTCTGAAGGATAAAGTCAAGCCATGGATCCAGGCCAACTACCCTGAAGGGAATTACGTATTCCAGCAAGATGGTGCCCCTGCCCACACTTCCAGAAGAACCCAGGAATGGTTAGATGCCAATCTGCAGGAATTGTGGACCAAGGATATGTGGCCACCCCAGAGTCCGGATCTCAATCCACTGGATTTTAGCATATGGGCAACTCTGGAGGACAGTGCCTGTAAGAAGCCCCACCCTTCAGTGCCAGCCTTGAGGAGGTCTATTGTGAGATCTTGGGACAAGATGACAGCATCCTACATCAAGAAGACCTGTCAAGCATTCCGCAGGCGTCTGCAGGAAGTTGTGACTCTCAGGGGAGGACACATTGAGAAATAAAATGTCCAGTATTTGCTCTTTCCAATGCTGTATAGTTTGTGATTAAATTCTCATTGGGAGCTGATATCCATGGTGTTGAAGTTTTATTTGCAAGTGTAAACTTTTTTTTGGGTCACCCTGTAGAGGCTCTCTAGGGTAAGATTGATTATCTATAGTTGGTAGTAGAAACCAGAAGCATGCAAAAAATCAATAAGTGTCTGCGTTGGATAGCTGGTGCAGCTTGTGCAATGCGCACTGTCCTGTTTTAGCCACTGGGGATAGAGGACTTCACCCCAAGTGTTTCCACCCTTGCCACGTGGAGGCCCAGGACCTTCGAGGGCATGCGCAGTTGCATCATTACCATCTATTCCCAGGTCAACCCAGTGAATTTATCGTTTAAAAATACCCACAATACAGAAGATGAGGCTGTGCCGAGGAGAAGGCCTCTTAATGGCTAGAATTGGTCACAGACTTTGGTAGACACCTGTTTATGTCAGGAAGGACCCTGCAGGGTCTAATTTCTGCCCAGCTGCAAAATCCACAGTTGCAGCAAATGCTAAGGGCGGGGGCCTAGCTCAGGGGTAGCGCTCTGGGCTTCCAACCGCTTGGTCCCGGGTTCGATTCTCGATCGAGCCTAAGTTGGATGGCTGTTTCATCCTTCGTCTCATTGCCATGGTCTCTGCCTGTCCTAATTAGCCCAACTGGTGCAGAAATACAGGACATAAAGCCCTAATCACCCACCACAATGAAGCAAATGCTACAAACTTTGCAGCACATATTTTTGAAGTTTTTTGCTGCACATCTTTGCAGCTGCACCTTATTTCGCAGCCAATTTTTGCCCTCAGCATGACCCTATCACAAGAGGTATGGTAAATCTATATTTTTTCATTGAAATTGTGGTTTTTATCAAAGATGTTAAACTCACTTGATGCTATGTTGCCAGCTGTGGCCTCCCCCTTCAACCCCTGGCCCCCATGTACGACATGGACATCATTATCTAGTTAGTTGCAAATGCATTACATTTATCTGATAGTGTGCTACATGTACTTTTAGATCCAGCATGCCGACAGTTCTGGTTAGTGGCAGGTGGCATCATATAGCAGTTGTCTTAGTTTGTATAGGCTTAATTTGACAGGCTGTTTTTAAATTAAACTAACTGTATGGGCATCCAACTGGGTCTCTTCACCTCCTCCCTGCATTTTGAGTTTCCGAGTGGGTCACATGGTGCCACTAGGTCTCCTCACATCCTTGCTTTTTAAAAACTAGTTAGTCCCTAGAGGGGTGTTGACTGGTCAACTCAGTGGGCACACGGGGTGCCCGGTAGGACTCCTCACAGAGATCTCGCAGTTCAGGATGAAATTCTCACCACACCAGAACAAACAGTAAACAAACTTCATCAGTTCTTTTCTAAAAGACCACTGGTTTAAGGTGCAAATAGGATCGACGATGTCAAACAGCCACTTACAAGAAATGGGTGTCCCACAGGGTAGTATTTTGTAACCTACATGTTATAACATAAAGATGAACAGCATTGTAAAGTCTGTACGAGAAAACATTATGTGCTCTCTCTATGTAGATGATTTTCTTATATCTTCAGATCCAAACAAATGTCTACTATAGACTGGCAGCTGCAATTGAATTTAAACAAATTACATAAATGGTCTAAAAAAAATGGATTTAAATTTTCCAAATCAAAGACTGTATGTATTCAATTCTGCCATCTTCGGACTTATCACCCTGAACTGACTCCTAAGATTAAAGTAGTTGATCAGAATAAGTTTCTAGGAGTTATCCTAGACTCTAAGCTATCATTTATCCCACACATAACATCATTGAAAGTGAAATGTCTGAAGTCACTAAATCTCCTAAAAGTTAACTGGGGTGGAGATACCACTGTACTTCTAAGACTCTACCGAGCAATTACACAATCTCACCTAGACTACTTGCTTTTATGGTTTTGGGTAACATTTAGATTAATATGGGACAATGGTAATGAAAATGCTTGTAACAGCATGTTATATTTGCAGGGCAATTAAACTTTATAATTTAAATAATATTGTAAAGTTATGTAAACATAAACATTGATCAGACAGTCATCCACCCTATCCACAATATACTGTTCTAGTTTCCATTGTATCATATTCACAGTTTCTGAAGTGTCAAAACCATACAATCATGTTCTCAGTTTATGCTTAAACAATCAGGTCAACTTGTAACAGGAAACCCATCTTTCAATTCATTCTGAGTTTAACAGTCAAAGAACCAACAGTCAATTATTAATAGTCACTTTACTACATATTCACTCAAGTCACTCAGCAACAGTAACCTATCTTTGGATGGCTCAGAATGCACTTTGTTGTAAGTATTTACTTTCCTTGTTATTAACATAAGTATCCTAGAAATGTGATTAATTATTATCAGTTAACAATGTATTGATATTTATCAAAAGTATAATGTGTGTTATTTGTAGTATCATTATGCCCTCGAAGGTCCTGGGCCTCCACGTGGCGAGGGTGGAAACACTTGGGGTGAAGTCCTCTATCCCCAGTGGCTAAAACAGGACAGTGCGCATTGCACAAGCTGCTCCAGCTATCCAACGCAGACAATTATTGATTTTTTACATGCTTCTGGTTTCTACTACCAACTATAGATAATCAATCTTACCCTAGAGAGCCTCTACATAGCCCACTCAGGTGCTGATGAGGCGTTAAACAATAACACTAACTAACTATGTGGGAGGAACACCTGGCTGAAGTAGAAAAGATGTTACACCATACCTTGTAGCTGCTGGCCACTACAAGCCCTCGAGGGTCCTGGGCCTCTACGCGGTGAGGGTGGAAACACTTGGGGTGAGGTCCTCTGTCCCCAGTGGCTGAAGCGGGACAGTGCGTATTGCACAAGCTGCTCCAGCTGTCCAACGCAGACACTTATTGATTTTTTGCATGCTTCTGGTTTCTACTACCAACTATGGATGATCAATATTACCCTAGAGAGCCTCTACATAGCCCACTCAGGTGCTGATGGGGCGTTAAACAATAAAACTACCTACCTACCTACCTGGCCACTACAAATATGAACTTCCCATCCTTCACTGTACGTCAAACACAAGTTCGTTTCAATGGTGTCTGGACAGACATGGCACTTGAGAAAACCTACAACCGTGATGCCAAGACAAAACTCTTTACTGGCATCAGTCAGCAGCCATGGGCCCTGGAGAAATACTTGCGAGCTCTTTCAGTCCTGACAGCAGTGTAAGAGCAGACAAAGGCCATGGTACACCTTGATCTGGATGACACCAATCGCCATGAGGACTCTCAACAGCCAAAACACAAAGGAGGTAGAAAGTGTGAAGAAAATAACATGTCATCAACGGTCACATGATCAATGTGAAGAACAGGAGCTAATGAACATCTCAACAGGCCACAAAGCTGCATCTCCAGATGCCCGTGAAAAAGAAACTGGAGGCATTGACTGCAGCAAGAGAAACCAGTGAGAAAATATCCCCAATTAAACTAGTCACATTTGCAGCAAGCCAAAAAAGTCGCTCTCCACGACAATCAAAGCCAAGAAGGTCTACGAGGAAGAGAGTGCAGTTGTCTGAAACCTGTACTTTGTGCAAGACTTGGATAAAGGCAGGAAGTTGGAGGTCTTCAGTCATGAGTGGACATGTTAACCAGCCTCCCTGTTTGAGCCAGACCCATCCCTTGACCAAGGTTATGCTATGCGTAAAGGGAACAAGGCCAACTACTTAGCTGCAATGAAGACATCCCTTGGTAGCTCATGGAGGGAAGTGGACAGACTGCCACCGTCTGATAAACCTATTGTAATGGTAGTAGATGCCATGGCATTCATCCAGCATCACCAACATCTTGGGAGCAGCACCATGAACTGCAAGTAGAGTAACTGAAGCAGCTCCTCAGTAGTGTCCCAGACGACGGTGACTGCATCCACTTTGTTGGTGATCGATATGATGTCTCCCCGGCTGAAAGTCTGAAAGGTAAGGAATGAGAGAAGAGAATGAAGACCTGCCCCAGCAAGATGAAAGAGTACAAGCCACATGATGCTCGAGATCTCGCCATTCCTGAATGGAAAAGCTTCGTTCACAGTCCACTGAATAAAGCAAACCTGCTGAACTATATTGGAGATGCATGGACAGCTCAAAGCAAGTCACTTTCTGCAGGATTCACAATTATTCTTGGCAGAATCTTCCGTGATCATGGTCGCACTGTCCTGTTGTCAGCAGATTGTCAAGTTGAGCTTCGAGAACTGACCTGTGAGAAGCATGGGGAGGCAGATACCAGGATGTTTTCCCACATTGCATACTCTGTGCAAAACCTGCACCACAAATGGGCTGTAGTGGTGGCTACTGACACAGACGTGATTATGATGTGCATGTACTACATCACACATCTGGATAGCCTGCAGGAGCGGTGGGTGAAAAAGATGGATATCTACCTACCTGTCCATGCATACTTCTCAGCACCTACATTCTGACTGGATGTGACAGTGAGCTATCTCTTTAGAAGAGGGAAAAGGCGTGCCTACAAAACTTCTGTTGAAAATCTGGCAGGCCTTCTGCCCCTGTGCAGATACGGTGACCCTGAAGGAAGCCTGGATGGTAAGGAAGATGTTGTGACAGCAGCCAGGCAGTACAGGGTGTCCCTGTATGACACTCCCTTAGTTGGTTGTGTGGGTTTGTATATTTTGGTTTCACATGGTGTTGTGATTTGTAGTTGAATTAACTGGGTTAGTTTTTCTAGGCTTCCCACTGATTTCTGAGGTTAGCCTGTTTATGTTGGCATACATTATTGTCAGGTTGTTCTTTTTGTTTCTGTGTCTTCTGTTGCTTCTTGCATATCTTTTTTCTTGAATGTTTAGGGGTTTTTTGGGTTTTAATATTGTCTGGTTGGTTTGTTTTCATTTGTCCTTTTATTATTTGTGGTTTTGTCTGGTCGGGGGTTTCTATATTTGTCTCCAAATTCTACATTTGTCTCCGAATTGCTCTCAGAAGGTCCTGGGCCTCCTCGTGGCAAGGGTGGTAACACTCGGGTGAAGACCTGTATCCCCAGTGGCCAACACAGGACACTGCACATTGCACAAGCGTCTCCAGCTTCACAGGAGGGTGTGTACCATACAGGGGAATACCCATGATAATGATGGATAATAATCGATACCAATATTGGAATACAATAACATATTATGGTCAAAATCGAACCCAATTCACAACATTGAAAAGATACAAATAGGATACTTGAAACGTATTTTAGGTGTTAGAAAACAAACAGCCACACTAGCCATATATGCAGAGACAGGCAGATTCCCCCTTCATGTAAGACAAAAGGTGGACATAGTAAATTATTACAAGATTACATCCTTCACCAGTGCCTTAAAATCCAAGAATCTCTGCATGCCAGGGGACAAATTAACTGGTATTGTAATGTAATACATATCATCAACAAATGTGGCGTAACTAACTTGGAATCAGAAACATCTGAAGCTTTAGCTAACAGAGTAAAATTAAACCTTTACACTTATGAGCTAAGTAGAATCCTTAATGAGATTAATGACTCCGATCAAAACCCTAAATTGAGAACATAAACTCTTTAAAACAAGCTACCGCATTGAACTATATTTAACTATTAACCTTCCCAAGAAAACTTACAATAATATAGCCAGGTTTAGAGTAAGCTCTCATAAACTTAGGATAGAAACTGGTCGACATGAGACGCCAAAAATACCATCAGACAACAGAATATGTGCCTAATGTCCAAGCAGTGCGATAGAAGATGAATTGCACTGCCTCCTAACCTGTAGCACAAATATTATACAGAAAACCCAATTAATAACAAAAGCAGCTCATGTGATTCCGCATTTTTTCATCTTAGGTAGAACAGAGCAATTTAAAGCCATATTATCGTGCAAAGAACCTAAACTGATACATGCACTAGGTGATTTCCTTAATAAAGTTTAAAAGTTGATTTAAAAATAATAATAATAAAAATTAAAAAAACAAAGAATAAATAAAATAATAAAAATTAAAAACATAACCTCATCTGGCTGAGCTCCCTGACATTACCGTGACATTTTTTGTACAATTATTACCTTGATTAACTGGGACCAGAAACTATTACTTAATCACATAGTTACTTATTCAATTAATGTATATATATTTAGCTTTATCTTAACCATTCCTCAATTTTCTGATCATGTATATAGTTTATGTTATGCTATTATTTCATAACCATTATTAATGATGGCAAGAAGATGCCTCCAGTTTTCATTTCTTCGGGTGTGCACATCAATACAGATAGATATCTGTACATTCTGAAGGATAAAGTCAAGCCATGGATCCAGGCCAACTACCCTGAAGGGAATTACGTATTCCAGCAAGATGGTGCCCCTGCCCACACTTCCAGAAGAACCCAGGAATGGTTAGATGCCAATCTGCAGGAATTGTGGACCAAGGATATGTGGCCACCCCAGAGTCCGGATCTCAATCCACTGGATTTTAGCATATGGGCAACTCTGGAGGACAGTGCCTGTAAGAAGCCCTACCCTTCAGTGCCAGCCTTGAGGAGGTCTATTGTGAGATCTTGGGACAAGATGACAGCATCCTACATCAAGAAGACCTGTCAAGCATTCCGCAGGCGTCTGCAGGAAGTTGTGACTCTCAGGGGAGGACACATTGAGAAATAAAATGTCCAGTATTTGCTCTTTCCAATGCTGTATAGTTTGTGATTAAATTCTCATTGGGAGCTGATATCCATGGTGTTGAAGTTTTATTTATGCAAGTGTAAACTTTTTTTTGGGTCACCATGTAGAGGCTCTCTAGGGTAAGATTATCTAAAGTTGGTAGTAGAAACCAGAAGCATGCAAAAAATCAATAAGTGTCTGCGTTGGATAGCTGGTGCAGCTTGTGCAATGCGCACTGTCCTGTTTTAGCCACTGGGGATAGAGGACTTCACCCCAAGTGTTTCCACCCTCGCCACGTGGAGGCCCAGGACCTTCGAGGGCATGCGCAGTTGCATCATTACCATCTATTCCCAGGTCAACCCAGTGAATTTATCGTTTAAAAATACCCACAATACAGAAGATGAGGCTGTGCCGAGGAGAAGGCCTCTTAATGGCTAGAATTGGTCACAGACTTTGGTAGACACCTGTTTATGTCAGGAAGGACCCTGCAGGGTCTAATTTCTGCCCAGCTGCAAAATCCACAGTTGCAGCAAATGCTAAGGGCGGGGGCCTAGCTCAGAGGTAGCGCTCTGGGCTTCCAACCGCTTGGTCCCGGGTTCGATTCTCGGTCGAGCCTAAGTTGGATGGCTGTTTCATCCTTCGTCTCATTGCCATGGTCTCTGCCTGTCCTAATTAGCCCAACTGGTGCAGAAATACAGGACATAAAGCCCTAATCACCCACCACAATGAAGCAAATGCTACAAACTTTGCAGCACATATTTTTGAAGTTTTTTGCTGCACATCTTTGCAGCTGCACCTTATTTCGCAGCCAATTTTTGCCCTCAGCATGACCCTATCACAAGAGGTATGGTAAATCTATATTTTTTCATTGAAATTGTGGTTTTTATCAAAGATGTTAAACTCACTTGATGCTATGTTGCCAGCTGTGGCCTCCCCCTTCAACCCCTGGCCCCCATGTACGACATGTGCATCATTATCTAGTTAGTTGCAAATGCATTACATTTATCTGATAATGTGCTACATGTACTTTTAGATCCAGCATGCCGACAGTTCTGGTTAGTGGCAGGTGGCATCATATAGCAGTCGTCTTAGTTTGTATAGGCTTAATTTGACAGGCTGTTTTTAAATTAAACTAACTGTATGGGCATCCAACTGGGTCTCTTCACCTCCCCCCTGCATTTTGAGTTTCCGAGTGGGTCACATGGTGCCACTAGGTCTCCTCACATCCTTGCTTTTTAAAAACTAGTTAGTCCTTAGAGGGGTGTTGACTGGTCAACTCAGTGGGCACACGGGGTGCCCGGTAGGACTCCTCACAGAGATGAGAGGATATGAGCCTCAATATTTTCGCAATTGCTGTTGGGACTTAAAAGTTCTAGACTGTACTGATGGCATGATTCAGACACAGCAAAATTCTCTGCAACTATTCCTCCCTGCACAGATTTTACTACAAAAAACCTGCTGCACAGATTTTCCTGCAATATTCACTACAGCTGTAGCTATTCCTGCAGTGCAGATTTTGCTGCCTGATTCTTGTAGATTTTGCTGCAAGATTTGCTGCAGCTGTCCCTTGCAGCAAATCTGCACAGTAGGAAATTATATATCACTTGGAGGACCCATGTCTGTTGTGAACTGGGCCAGGTCATCGTGGGCAGCAGAGTGTTTGCTTTATGTGGGTTGTGCAACCTTATTGTAGTGGATTTTTTTTTTTTAGATAATTCCTCATTAACACTCAACTAGGTGCAACTAATTACATGTAACATGCAACTTGTATCCATTGCAGAGTGATGACTCAAGAGTAAATTTAGCTAAAGCTCAGTTCCTCTGTTAAAAAGTATAGGAATATGTGAAGCCAGACTTAAAAAATATATGAAGTCAGACAGATAATAATGGAGAAAGTACACATTCAGTGAGTCAGAAATCATTTATTTTCATGAACATCACTTAATTTCAGTAACCCTCTTAGCAGGAGGAAATAAAGCAAAGAAATAATAAAATAAACAGTTTAAAATGCCACAACAATTGGGAAGACATATAGTATGCTTCCTGAAGATAGTGTCTCTGCCATTTATTTACATGAGAAAGCTATTGTGGCTTATCTTATAAACAGTTGAACCCCCGTAAAAATAGTCAATTCATCATACAATTGTATGCTGAAAGTTTATATAAGTTATATTTTCCAAAATGGATATTGTCAATGGATTTCTACAAGGATGGCAAAGCTGTACTATTCACCCAAATAATGTATCACACTGAGAGTAACATGCAGTTAAAGTTCAGTCAAAATAACCTGGAACTTATTGATGAGTTTATACAGGCTGGTGATTGTGGCAGAATTTCAGAACTGATAGGAAAGCACAGGACATCCACAAAATAAGCAGATAATGGGAGACTCATAATTAACAGAGGAAGCCACCAGCGAGATGGTCCAACCATTGTTTAATGATGTAATCATACAATTGGGTCATTGAGTGCTGCTGATGACATCGCATTTAGATGACATCATCAAACAATGGTTGGATCATTTCCCTGTGTTAATAACGAGATGCTCATTATTGGAAATATAACCACGCTACATGCAATAACTGACATAGCGCAAGCTATATTGGTTAAGACCTCACTAGATACTGCACAGCAAAAATGGCTAAAATATTACAAAGGTAGTAAAGTAAAAACCAACATTACTTTAGCATTATAAATAGTCATAAATGGACAGAATACTTTTTGGCCTTGTCAAGTAGTTCACAATATATGATCACATTTAAAGTTTCATCAAACAAACCCCACATAGAAGAATCTAACTCTAGATAATATAGAATAATGATGATTATGACAACAGTAACTCATATATTCATCTAGCTTCAGAAAATTACTCAAATAATTTTTCCCACTGAGAAAGTAACACCATGAAACAAGATATATATCTACCCACCAAACCGTATCGACAAATTGACCAATTAGACTGAGCAACGGAAATAAAGTACAACACAACAATTCATATTACATGGATGTAGAATCAGCAAGCTAAATATTACAGATCAAGATTGAATCACATTCAAATGTATGCGTTTTACTCAGTTGATGAACGCCTATTATACGGTAAAAAAACAATTAAAAAACCCATCACACGTGTCAATTATTACAATTGATAATTAAGGTATATGATGAAAAATTGTCGTATATCTCAGCAAGAATTAATCATGCAAGCGATGACAAGTGCATACAGACACTTTCAAGCTGTAATTAATTAATAATAAATACAGTGAATGAGTGGGAACAGCATATAACATTCGTGATTGAATCAACACATGGGAAGTCACATATTTGTGGTTAGTTTTCATTTGCACATATTCATATAAAATATTCAGCACTGTCAATGTGTTTTAACTATTAAATCCTTCCAAAAAAGGGTATTATGTAAACATGAGGAATAACAAGATAATAACAGGCCTGAGCCTCAATATTGGAACTGTTTTGTCAACTGCTTAACACTGCACAAAACCGGTGTCCACAGAAAGGCTGTGGCGGTAGTACTGGAGTTTAAGTGTAAAGAGTTGTATCCTTCAAACCTTCCCTTCTCAAAGGAAAGCTCTTTCATGGAAACTCCAGTAATAAAAGATTATGGCCAGCTATATACCAGTTAACAGTGTAATCATTATTTACAGGCAATTGACAAAGCTTTCAAAGGAAAATAACAGCATGGAATTGAGAGCCACCTGTTGATGTCATGAGACATACAGATCTAACCTTCAAAGTTTGTAAAGATTGATGTAATATTCTCAATGACTTTTTAACAGCAGCCAGAAACAGGCCCCACACACATGCATTGTGCGTTAACACTAAGCTGTGCTTGGTTTTTGCATTCAGCTGTGAGATCATGTGATAAACATCAACATATAACTGTACTAATGGTTTAGATTACTAAGTTGGTCATTTACTGACATTTCGTAGCCAGTACTGGAAAGAAAAAATTATGGGACCATAGTGAATTATTTTTCAAATATTTATCATCTCTCTGATTAACTTGGGAACTCAGCAGAATTCTGAAGAATCAAACTATTCTTGAAGGCATAAAAAAAATCTTGGAACAAGTATCAAACCATCAAGACGGGTCAAAATGGGCATTTTGTTTCCCATTCACACAACAAAAGAGTTCACAACTGGTTTAAAACATAAGCAAGCAATTAATTTTCAGTTTTGTATCTTTTTTCAGTCACCAGATAAAGGTTTTTACTGAAAAAAAAGGTCATCCTCACAGGAATGTCTGCTTAACATAGGGAATGCAGAGTGCATTTTAGCCTTTTGGTCAGATTTTTCTTTAAATTATTCGAACATCTGCATGTGTAAAATGCAACATAAGATTTAAATGCTACCGTTCAGATCCCTGGTCCCAGTTAGATGATCCTACACCTTTATTAGGCATTGAAATTGATTGAAACGAATCAAAAACTTAATTTACTGTTGCATGAGCACTGTCACATATGACTCACAAGTTATAGCTGTATCAGAAATCTTGTTCTGATTGTACTAATTTTTCCTTTATTTGAACAGCCACTGGACAGACAGACTTATGCTTTGTACATTCCCCCCAACCACTCCATTTAATGAGGTCAAGAAGAAAGCGTGAGTTTTTACAAGTGAATCCTAACAATCAAAAGCACCCTGAGATAGTCATATTCTCAGCTATTGATTTATATATCATGAGGCACCTTTTTCAGTCACATTTAAAATTCACACTTATGTATGAAAAGAACTTTGTAAACTGTCTAAAATACATTGAGAGTTCAAATCTATAATATATATGTGGCTTGCCTTATAATATTCAGAAAAATTACCTAATAACAACGGGGTACCACAAGGTACTACTCATTAATTATTACAAATATACCATTTCTGCCTACAATTAGGACAACAAATTATTGGCTACAAAATTACATTTTTTAACATGGCATTTGAACTGTTGGCATTACATACCATAATTTGGGACAACTTATAGTGGCAAGATTTAACATGAAACGTGTACAACTAAGTATGCTTCAAATAATATTTTGCTGAAAGGAAGTCCATCTCTTTGCTGGTCTAATCAATTTGTAATTATTCAGCTCATAATATCTGCTAACCAGGTATATAACAAAAATATACTATGTGTAATATGTGATGTAGTCAAAAGACGATCTAAATAAGAGGTATATGAGGAAACTTTCCACTGAATTGAAAAAATTTGTAACACATTGCCAAATATTCCCAAATTATGGTACCAGCTGTTGCATGCAGGTGATTCAGCTGTGTAAATGCAATAGTACATACATTCCATAAACACATTTCATAATTATGTACATGAATACCTATTTAGCAGTCATTTGATGTACCCTTAATACTAGGTCATTACACTAACTTTGAGACTCATTATGATAATAATACCAAATTTAAGGTATTTAGGCAAAAATATTGGAAGATTTAAAAAAAAGTAGATAAAACCAAGTTAACATGTCAACTTAAACCGCCTAAAAAAAAGGTATTTCATACCAAAGCCAACTCCTACTAGCCAAATTTCTTCCATACATAACACAGAAAATCCTCATAAAATAGAGATAATGGAAAAGAAAATTTTACGCGTCTGTAAAAATCAGTCATCAAACATGTCAGTCAGTCATACAGTAGAAACAATTCTTTCACACTGTTCCTCTGAATGCTGATTGTCGTCAGTTGAAATAATGTCTAGATGAAAGAAGAATGTGGACACAGTGCTCGCATGTGCTAGAAATAATGTCAGTCACTAGTGTAAAGAGGATCGGTCATCATGGCTATTTCGTGGCGTTTGCTCCAAGACGTTTTGCAGTGCAACGGGCGTCAACCATTCCTTGGGGATGGCCTTTTCTATGAACGGTATACAGGAACTGACGTAGGCTAGCCGGTTCACCCAGCTGGGCGGCTCCTTACCGCACATAATCTGAAATTTTGGTGCACATATTCATTGAATAAACATTAGAGAATTAAAAGTAACGGGCTCCAGAATGAGATTTAATTTGTGCCCACAAGGTAATACATCTTGCAATAAGATTCAGCTGATGCCTGATCCAAATTTTCAGTATTAAAAAATATTTAATATTCACATGATGCACAGCAAAGAAACACATTTGCATTACTGGTGCAGAAGTACATTGATATTGCCTGTATATTTTGAGCACAGCTTTGTTCCACAAGATAAATGAAGTAGGACAAACACAAGAAGTTAACAGACCTGTGTTAGAGCTGATGTAAAATGATTGCAGTTCTTGTTAAGCAGGTGGTATTGGTCACCTCGAAATTCTTTCCCTAACTGCTCCATTATATTTTTGACATCTTCGGGAGTAAAGTCTGTAGTGCCAAGGACAATTGATTCTCTGCAAGGAGGAAAATACATTTTCATGAATTATACACAAGGTTCCAGCATTTCATGAAAACAGGATTTGTATAACGCTTAAGCAGGATGCTGATGCCGCCACAAAATGCTGTGAATGCTATATCTCAATAGTGGTATCTATCTATCTATCAGTTTTCTATTTATGAAAAAATGTGGACATTAGACAAGCGATACAATATTTATAATTTCTTTGATGGTTAACAATATCAAAAATGTAAAATTTGCCATACTTGAATTTGAACTGTTCACCAAGATCTTCAGCATCTTTCGGTGCAATTTCAAATACTCCTGAGAAAGGAAAAGGGTGACCACCATAGGCGTACTCTGAAAAAGTGAGCGTTATAAATATTTATAAGATAGTACAAGATATCGTACAATAACCAATTTGAATTGCAAAAAAACTTGAATGCACAAATTGCCATTTCACATTTTGCATTGTCTTTATAGAGCAATACACATAATAATCATATGATAATCGTATTGTATATGAGCCTTGTTTATATCACTCACCTATGCCATAAACTTCTATACCAGAATGAAAGACACCGATTCCTAAGGAGGATGTGTATTCATTGATCCAATACTGCAAAACAACAACAAAAGCTCATAATGAATTTTAAGACTTGTTACAGACTGTACTATCTTGGTTGTGGAAAGAAGAAATTTGACTGAGAAAAAATGAAATTCTAAATTTATTGAGTACATGCCAGATTTAAACAATTGCGGGAATCATCAGTTCCCTCTTGTGAGAATTACGAAAAGCGCCGTTTTGTCCACAGATGGCGCTGCAGTCGCCTCTGCTGTTTTCTGTTATTTTGGGGGTTAAGTTCCAGAACTAGCACATATTGTCTACTTTTATGTTTTATTTACGAAAATAAGTGTTATACCCAGTAAAAATGTCCCATATATTTATATGCAAGAACACACAATCAAATCAATTTCGTTTTTACCACCATGGGGCCAATGCAGTGAAACTGCTGATTAAGAAAATTGTATTCTCTTAAACTGTTGGGACTCTAAAAAAACTAATAAAAAAATTGGTAAATGCATCACCACTATGACTCTAGCCACTTAAGATATTATCATGCCCCTTCCCCATGTATTTCACCAAAATTTATGCTTCTGAAGTGTTTGGGATTTTTTAGAAGGGGGTGGGACAAACATTCAATGACATACAGCTTCATTATGGATGGTGACCTATCCTCTTTTTTTTTTCTTAAAAGATGTTAGGATAACTTAACTTAGTATTCACACAAAAGTGGTGAAACAGTAGTGAAAATGCATTTAAACCCATTCTTATGCTTGGAAACATATTAATTTCAATTTTCTCATTGAATTAACATGCAATTGGTATTTGTCAGACAAATTTTTTTAAACTATGGTGACCTCCCAATTTTCTTTCATTATTTTTAACAAGAACCCTTGCTTTAACTTTGTACAAAATTTAATGGCATTGTCAGTGGTAGAACTGAATACCCACATTTGTCTTTATAGTACTTTTAACTTGCTGTCGATACCTCAAGGAAATTCTAATGACAAAATGCTGAAAAATAAGCGGTGATTGCACCACAATTGCATAAAACTAGTAAATTAAATGGACTTCTGGCTGTTTCTGCACATACGTCAATTAAAATTGTTTTAGAAGGAAATTTTTACTCATACATTTGCAATTATTACAGTGTATGACACTGTCAGTAATTGGGATAGTCAACCCTTATTAAGCTTAATGGTAAACTATCTGGACTAAATTGTGTGATTTGAACAGATTTCCTGATGATTAATCAGCTAACATAGGACTGTGATTCATATAGTGCTGATCTGGTTTTATCTTCGGACAACCTGAGTCAATAACATGTTTAAATGAATTACACACACTTTATCTGATGACAGTGATGTTCCATTAGGATTAGGGAAATTATTTGTGGAGTTATCATGCTTGTGAAAAAGTTACAATAGGTCCTAGCTAGTGTAATAATTATGCAACAGACCATGTTAAACACTTCTGCAAAAAAACACCATTCATTTCATACAATTAACACCTGCTGCTGGTGTTATGAACTTATGACTCATTTCATGATTTGGTCACTAAGACACTATATCGCACATATCAATTTCCATACACTAGAATGTCTTACCATATCGTAAACATTGATTATAACAGGTTCTTGAGCCATTGCTGGACGGTCTTAGTGAAGAAGCAAGACTCATAGACGGAATTTTGAGGAGATACTTCAGAACTGTCACTTGATGCGATGGACAATTGTCAAAATCCACAACTGTCAAAATCCATTCACTGGTTCAGGCGCCATCTGCCATCGCGTTTTTTATGATGATTTTGCAGAGATCGCGGCACCCATGAGTAATTAAAGCACCTCTGATCCACAAATTGTGTCCCTTAATCCTGAATTTATGAAATAATCAACAAAGCACATCAGAAAACCATCCTTCCGCTTACTTCATTGAACGGGCCTGGACAGTGCGTATTTTGCTGAAAACGTCACAAGTACACATAAAGTGATGACGTTTCAATTCCTTTCCTTAAAAATATGATTTTGCGGAACAGACGTATTGTAAATTTAATTAATGGCGGCCCTAATTTTTATATAAGTTTGCCTGTGTTGTCTTACATGAATATACTGTCGAGTAGCCGACTATATCTGTAAGCTTCTGTATCATGATCATCTAGCAATGATCGAGCATGGATCGAGTAAGTAACAGTTGCGGCATTGTAATTAGGTGATTGTTGGCCCTTCACAAACTACAATATGATGGTGAGTGGTCATTTTGAGTTTCTAGAAGTTACAAGTATAGGTATATGTCTGAAAGATAGGCCAAAAAAAGTTCATGCTCATTTAACGGGTCTATAGTTCGTCTGTAATTAAATAAACCGGTCTGACTGCAAGCTGATAAGCCGCCATTATAAACATAGGCTACGCTGCAGCAAAACCCTCATTGAATCCCACAAAGTACACAGGCACTGTTCACTGTTCAGTATCAAATGGGCAGGGCGTAACACTTACGTGTCTAGTTGTGTTTAATTTCTTTTTTACTATTTCCGGAGCAGAACTTGCACACTACTGTACATATACATGCCTACAAAAATTAAGAATATGTCCTAAAATTGTGTTGAGATGCTTTTTAGGGGTTTCATGACCAATAATGATGTATAATATTTATAATAAGAGGAAAATTTATATGAAAAATTGGTACTCTTTAAAACTCCCATATCAAAGGCACTATGAACCCAAAAGTATGCTTTGACTTTAATTTTTTCCAAAATATTAATGGAAATCTGGATATAAATTGCTAAAAACTGTGTTGTTTCCTGCATGTCCACATACTAAGCATCCCATTCTTCGAAATGATAGCCATAAGATAATTTAGAATTAAAATGTATACAATCATAATTTACTATTTGATCATTTGATGGCCATATTATTTTTTTCTTCTTGTATGAGGCACTAAATAATAGATGAAAATGAATTTAAAACCAAACTGTCATTACTCTGCTCACAACTCATAATTGCAATATTATTTTATCATATCCAGCGTGGATTCAAAGAGGATTCAAAGGCCTAAAGTTTAAGTCATGTTAAACTGTCAGCTGCTCAAATTGTATGAGAGCTTTTTGAAAGAGCTGTCTGAGTAGTATGCGAGTTCTGCTCCAGAATTATTGAGTTTTATTTTTTGTGAATACTACACAGAAGGACTGAGAAGGTGTTTGCCTAACTGGAGTTTATAAACTATGACATCTTGGACACTAAGTGCTATTTCGCATAAAGTATGAAAACCTCTATAAGTCTGTGCCATCTAATGACTTTCTCATGGAGAAGGTGCACAAGTGCAGAGTCTAGATAGCCAAGTGCTAGCCTAAGGGTCTTGAACACCCCAATCAAAGCCTTACCCCATCACCATCTTAAACCAGGACTTGAACCAACGTACAATATTGCACTGACTGGTATAAAACATTTACCAGAATATATCATGACAAAAAACAATAGGCCTATAGAACTTGAATAATAAGGGGAAAATTCTTTCTTTTTTTTTTTTTTCTCCAATCCTCAGGTTTGGGGGGGGGGGGGGGGACAATAATTTGTCATATCTCTAAACCTCAAGTTTGAAAATAATTTTGAAAAAACCCATATTTACATATTTACCCTGAAACCTCCATATCAAATCCTACATGAGTGAAATTTTGCATACTAAACAACTGACTTATAGTGTTAGTAAAATAGATATTTATTCTTCATATACCACAAATGAGACATGACATACCAAATGTACCCTAAATAGCTCTTAATAATAAGGAAAAAAGAGTCAAACTGCTATTTCTCTGCTCAATACACAAAGTATTTGCTCAATACACTCGGGTAAATTTACACCAAGCCCCTTCTGTATCCAAAAGTGGCACTTTAACAACTATATAATGTGAGCTAATGTGGCTATCAAACCTGACAGGGTTATGTAAAGTAATTCCAAACATGACACATGTTTCATAAATACTATTGTCATCTTTTAGTAGATTGTTAATGATATTGTTTTATTTGCCTAAAAAAAAAGACTGTTAAAATTAATATGCAAATAGTATAAGACCCAATCTTATATATACTCGAAATGCATGGTAAATTATCTGACTACAGAGAATTTAAACTCCATGTATTGAATCATAGAATTCTATGATTGAATGGTCACAATTGATGCCATTTGCTGAGGGTTTGCTGCGGTGCGGCCCATGTTTTTTTTTTAAAATTCAGTTTCATTAATATCACTGTATCCTGGTCTTGGATTTTGGCTACACTTTAGTCAATTGTCCCATGTCGTTCTATAAATTATATCTACACCAGCTTTGGACGAGTCCGTCGTGATGCCGTTCCGCTGCACCGGTATTTTACAGACTCATCTGCACCCACAACAACTATGGCCACTCACATGAGATGGTTGTCGAGGAATTTCAGGCAGCTAGCCGTGCTACGACGGAGATATGACCAAGTGTCAAGTAGACAGTTACGGGTATGACAGTTATATCATTTTGTCAAATTGCAGTATCTGTATTGTTGCTTGCGTTTCAAGAATTTCCTTTTTGACATTGCTTTGGCCTTGTCAAAAAAATCATCAATTGCTTAACTATTATGTTATACTCATTGGTCAAAATGTCATTTTTGTGAGCCGAATTACATTTTGTAAAGTCCTTGTCTTGAACTAAAATGCAATGACATACTGCTGAATGCCAGAATGCCATGTTGCAAATTTACTGGCACACAAAATGTTAATTAAGATACTATCAATATACCAAATTATTTATCGCTTTAAAATATATCAATGGCATAATAATTTCTCTTTGAACAGAAGTTGAGTTCAGCTACGTCAAGTCCCTCCTTCAGCAATGAAGAGCGTGCCAAGTACCCTGGCTCCAGATCGTCATTTGTTGAGACCCTGGAATTTTTACAACCCGATGCATTTGAAGGCATTCCAGTGTACAGAGTCATGGACAGAACTGGGGTGATTCTCAATCCAAGTGAAGATCCGAAGGTAACATACATTTTTTCAAATATATCATTGACGTCACTGATGCGCCAAATCATCCCTGAAACCTGCCACAACTTGGACACTTGGTCCAATGTCATTTGACAGATGTTGGCCCATGATGTTAACAATTGTGTTTTATTCCATTTTTGGTCTTATCTACAAAGCACTAATAAACTTTTAAGCACGATTTTTGAGAGAGGCCTTTGGAAACTATAATTCACTCTTTCAGTATGTTACATTTTTGTTCACACTTGAGAAAAATCTAATTGTCTGTACAAACTGACCTGAAATAAAGCAGTTTGTATAAGGCTCATTTAAATGACAAGAATTGAGAAGCAAGGATGTTGGTATGCTAATTGCTGAGTAATTTTATGAGCAATAAACAATAAGTAGGACCTACTATACTATTGCTATTCTGAATGGCTTGAATTAGGTTAAGTTAATAGTGTATTTTAATGTGTATAATCAAGTTTTCTGTTTTGCACTGTAAAGGTCACTGTCGATTCCTGTTCCAATTCCAGCTTGATAAAGACCAGGTAGTGAAGATGTATCATGCAATGACTCTGCTGAACACCATGGACCGAATACTTTACGAATCTCAGCGACAAGGGAGGATTTCTTTTTACATGACAAATTACGGAGAGGAAGGTACTCATGTCGGGTCAGCAGCGGCTCTGGATGATAAGGATCTGGTGTTTGGGCAATATAGGGAGGCAGGTGAGAATGCATGGCCATTTCCAGTTGTCACTTGATGTTAGTTTGAAGAATTGTTTCGCATTGAATTTAAGTGTTGTGGTAATTTATGTGTTGGTAAAAGTTGTAAATTTGTAAATTATTTATTTTATATAACGTGGTCCACGTTATATCGAATACATCTTCAGATATACTGCTCAGGGAAACAAAATTTTAATTTGGACTTTCTATTTAAAAAATAAAAAAGAGGGGAATTATAAAATTGGACTTAAAATCGCATAGATCTTTGAAATGAAATATATGGAATCGAAATGTGTAGACTGGGCCATGATTAGCAGGTGTTCACATACCACCTCACGGTTATATAACAGAGCACTTTTGAAATTGGTTGGACAAAAAAGTCTTCGTTTCGTCTTAAATAAATCTAGAGTGTTCTTTTTTAATGTCTTTTGGGAGGAGGTTCCACCACCTTGGAACCATTGCACTGAATCATCTTGCTGCAAATGTTTGTCTTTTGGAATACACTTTCAGGTGTCCTGATGTACAGGGGATATCCGCTTGACAGTTTCATGAACCAGTGCTATGGTAACGAGGCAGACGTAGCTCAAGGCCGACAAATGCCGGTTCATTATGGTTCCGCTGATCTCCGTTTTATGACCATATCTTCTCCACTTGCGACTCAGATGCCACATGGTGTGTATTGATATAACATGTGACAAACAATTATCACAAAGTGCCTTGTTGCTGGTCCAATGCTGGAGTGCAGCTGAATTATATGTCAAGATGATTTAATAGCTATATTTTTGGGATGTATGTTATGCTTCCAAGCCAAGCTCACCTGCATTACCTTATATGCTAAGTGCTCACTGCTTAACTCCTTTCTGACCTCGTAAGTTGAAACTATTATAATTTCCTTTACAGCGGCAGGAGCAGCCTATGCTTTCAAACGAGCACAGAATCAGCTGTGTGTCATTTGCTATTTCGGAGATGGGGCAGCGTCAGAGGGTGATGCTCATGCTGCTTTTAACTTTGCTGCGACTTTAGAATGTCCTGTCATATTCTTCTGGTATGTACTGTTTTTAAAATACCTGGTTGATTCCAAAATAAGTTTCGATACATTATTGAAACAAAACTGATTTCATTATATTCGATGCAATTTGCATTTTCAGCAGAAACAATGGTTATGCAATATCAACACCAACTCATGAGCAATACAGAGGCGATGGCATTGGTAAGACTTAATACTTGCATTCTTTGAAGATTATATTAAAGATGAAAATATGGTCTTGCTTTGCAATGAGTTAGGTTTATCATATGAAGAAATGCCAGCAATATCAGAATGATATTACCTCCATTTCTTTGTTTGTTATTATCATAAGGTTTACAAAAGAAGAGTAAAATGAATATGAGATAACTGAACTTGTTGTTATTATCAGCACAGGCTGACACATTTTCGACCACACACACAAACAGTCATTATTATTATTTTGACAGCTGGTCGAGGTCCAGGCTATGGAATGGTTTCAATAAGAGTTGATGGAAATGACGTCTTTGCTGTTTATAATGCCACCAAAGCTGCTCGTAACCTTGCAGTCAGCCAGAACAGACCAGTATTGATTGAAGCAATGACGTACAGGTTAGTAGTGACGTACTTTTCAAAATTATGGTTTCCTGTACGGTGGAACTCCCAATTAATTTGATCAAAGAGTAGTTTGCCATTTACGAAAAAAAATTGAGTACAATGTAAATAAATTTGTTGAATCTTTGTATGAAGCTGCTGCATAATTTCTGTGGTATGAGAACCAACATTTAGATATTTAATTGGGGTCTGTACTTTCCTACAGGATAGGACATCACAGCACCTCAGACGACAGCTCCGCCTATCGTTCAGTTGACGAGGTGTCATACTGGGACCAAGAGGATCATCCGATCAGTCGTCTCCGAGCTTACATGATGAGGAACGGATGGTGGAGTGACCAAGAGGAGAAGGATTGGATGAAGAAGTCCAGGAAGGAGGTAATTAGAATACAAATATTATAAAGAAAAGATATTTATAAAGCGGAACGTTTTACCCAAGTTGAAAGGTAAACCATTTCAATGATATGGGACACTAATGTAGAAAATAACAAGGGTCTCTTCCTGGCCTTTCATACATTGAAATAGACGAAATGAAATCTTGAATATGTTTATCAGCTGTTTATGTATGGCATAGCAGGGCAAATAAATCAAGTCTTGAATTTGAATCCATAAAGTCTTAGGAAAGCCTTGGAGCACCATTTCCTTAACAAGAATGATGCATTTTTCCAATTTGAAATTGTGACAGGAAGATAAGGAAATTCTTGGATGTTAATTTGTAATTTGTTGTGTCTAACCCTCAGGTACTTGAGGCATTCAGCAAAGCCGAGAAGAAGCGTAAACCAAACCCAGAAATGCTGTTCCACGATGTTTATGATGAAATGCCAAAACATTTGCGTGAACAGATGGAAGAGATGAAGAAACATGTCAATGCCCACAAAGAGAACTACCCTATGGACGTTTTTAAGCCTTTCTCATCATAAATAATCACTGGCATAATTTGAATTTAGCAGAGCACTGTGCTTTATTTTGATTAGTTATTTTTTTTGGTTATTTACAAGAGAAATTTTTGCAAAAGATCTTGGTATGGCCTTAAGTACTGTTTCAAAAGATATGCTGCTAGTCATATCCTTAACATAAACACATGTGTGGCAAGTATTAGTAAATGACTGTAATATTGTGAAGGAAATGGTTAATCAAAATATTTTAATGTTAGATGGTTAAGCTAAGATCAAGCTCTTCGCTGTTTATGATTTATGAAATCTTTCAGTAATGAGCAGGATCCACAAAAGCATCAATAGCATTTTATATCTGTTCATGAAACTCTTTGAGTGTGTACCTACTCCATTATGGCAGCTTTTGCAGCACTCAAAACATCATGTTGATATTGTTTCTCTTCCTGTATTAAAATCAGTCAAGCAAGTTATTAAAGAAGTCAGATGGGCCTTACTGAGAAATAGGTGTGTTGCTTGTCAATGACTATTATGAGCAATATTCACAATTAACACACTGCCTTGAGATTTAAGTAAGCTGTGCAAGATATGCGTAACATGAAAATTATTCATGGAAGGTTAATGATCTAGCATCACAGGAGTGATGATTGTTGTGAGCAATTACCTGGCTCTATAAAATTTATAGTAAATTCACATATGGCCCATTTGAATTAAGTGCCATTCACCCTGTAATTGAAATGTGCATGGCTAAGGTTTAAATGTAAAGAAAATAAACATTTTGAATGCATGCATAGTGTGTTTACTTAATATTTCCAGTAATATCTTTGTATGGTGATAGGCAGGCATAGGTTGTTGGCAGGTTTGAGATAGACGCGCAACTTGGCGCATAGCTGTGAAAAGCAAATATCTACTCAAAGGATAGATAAATTTAATGTAATTGACTGGGTGAAATATTCAGACATCCTTAACCATTTAAAAAAAGGGGGGGGGGGGGCGGGGGTGGAATACCTATATATTTTTCAGATATCTGGGGAAAACTGATATCAGGGAGGGGGGTGGTTGACCAGTATTTTCTTAATATCTTAATGTAGACAAAAGCGGGGGGTGAGGTTGGGGGTGTCAGTCAAAAACGAGATATAGGGATAGTCTAAAAATTTTCAGCTCGCCCCCCCCTTTTTAAAAAATGGAACAGCCCCAAGTCATTTAATGTGACAAGCAAAGTTTTCCATTCCATTACTCCCAATAGCAAAGCTGACAAATACCCCAAGCAATTTTTTCTGCCTATGGATGGGTTATATAGGGTGTCCCATTCAAGCATCAGTGCAAGTTAATTCAATTAACAGTAATAGTGTAGTTTAATTGTTCCTGCCAAAATTCAAGATGGGCGAACGTGTAAAAAGGTCATGGTCAGCCGTCTGCTTCCCTTCTTGGTTGTAAGAACTCTAGGGCTTTTTATTGTTGCGCAGGTCCACATGTAATTGGGTACAAATTTTAAATATTGAATTGCCATGTAACTAGCTTAAATTCATTTGGTTTGCATTTGCGCAGTGCACAATTTGCATTTTGAGGACATGGAATCCTGAAGCTCCATAGATCGAGACTAACACTAATTAAATATAACAAAAACATAAGTTTAAAACAATATTGAAGGCTTTTTATTAATTACACTTATCAATACAAGAACAAAACTGTACATCCAGCAAAATATGAATGTTCATTCCAAGTGAAGACATATCATCTATTTGAAAACCATGTCATATACAGCATTGGACTTCCAGTTATTAACACAATAATTCAATTATATATCAAACAAAGGCATTCAATTAACCTTTCAAAGTGTACTGCTTTTGTCGGAGCACTAAGTCCACTGACAAAAATAATTTAAAGGAAGAGAATGGGGATTTAAGAAAAGACCACAGATTTCTGCTTCCTATTTTCGAATGTCTCTTACTGCATTGAACGATATCATCCCATTATCCAGGTTCTCACTACACAGAATTAGATGCAAATTCATATTGCATTAATTATCAAACTACAAATAAACAATATTCAACATACATAACAAAATACTGTGTTCACAATAAGTAGTTAAATTGGGTTAGGTCGAGGCTAGCCCTGTGGGACTGGCTTGCGTTGGTGCAGTCTGTTTGGGCTATGTAAGTGAAGAACATCTATAACGACATCATGATGTCCCTGTGCCTTGATTAGTTCACATTGCCATTATATACTCTGATTAACTAATTGAACTGGAATAAATTAACATTTAAATCAGTCTAGTTAAAGTGTGGATTAAATTGTGTAGTGGAACAGGATTATTATCTGCATTACGACTCTAATTCCCCATCCTATTTTCCCATTTCCAATTATAACAAAACAATAAAAGGGAGGTCCACCTAGCCTGCAATATAGATGATTTGCAAATTTGCCATGGGAATGTATAATACAAGTGACATAACAATACGCTACAAGTAAAGTTTAATAGTCAGTCCTTCCCAGCAAGTGCAGAGAGATTTACAAGGACCGAGGATATAACGGATATAGGCTATATCTCCTCACCTGCTGCCAGACTTCACAAATTACGATCATGCATAATTCTAACTCTCATAAAGTTTTTCAATCTACTTTAACTTTAAACTGTCTTACGCACTAGCTTTGACATCTCTCTGCTATACAATATTCTCCAATCATAAAGGTGACAGAAATTATTCTTTGAAACCAACTAAATGGGGAAAAATAAACCAAAATATGTCTAGTATATTATTATCATACTTCATCAGTATTTCTGCCGGCTTGTGAGTAACTTTAATTCGTACAGTCAAGCCTTGCTAAATATATGCTATTTAATTTAAACTAGTTCACATAATTACAATAATCATATATGATAATGAGGACATGCTCATAGTAATTGAATCATTCACAAATATATCAGTATTTAAGAGAAGCAATTTAAGAGAAGCAGCACTAATGGCAAACACAATTGTTTTTTAGAGTTTTCTTGTAAGCAGTTAAAATTAGGTTGAAGAACAAAAATTATTGTGCAACCCGTCAACTTGTGCACCTTATTATTTACCAAGCTGACTACAATGTAGCATTCATATATCATATATAATGAAGTAACTAAGGCAATAAATTTACCTTGTAAATAATTACACACCATCAAGTACCAATTCTAAAGCACCAGAGTTTAACCAGTGCACTTGAAAAACTGAAAACTTCTTGACACGTCCATTCTAATATATGAAATAAGCAAACCTGTCAACTATCCTTTATGGACTTTCTTGAAAGCTAAAGATACATTCCGAATTTCCAATATCAATCAGTAATATGGCAACACTAGTGTATACAAGAAATACATTTCAATGTCAATACAGGCAGCAATCAAGACAAATGTTAGTATGGCATCACAGAATTAATTTCTTATGAATGCAGGCGATTTAAATTTACCAAATATTAAAAGCACATACAATATAATCCACCAGTTCCATACACAAGTTGCAGAGGACTGGCAAATAACAGGCAGTGACTCAGTGTCATAGCACATTACACTAAACACAGATTAAACAGGGCAGGTTTGAACAGGGAATCATCATTATATGTTCCTTACAGATAAGCTAAGTTAAATGTGGGATTAAGTGCTAATATATTATTAATGCATCACCTCTCACAATCACTCCTTTGAAAGTACTTTTGCAACTTTTTCTGAGTCAGTGTTATTTTAAACTTTAATAACATCCCAGCCTTAGAATCTGGTTCTGTAAGACATGAATGTTTTTATAATTTTCATGGTTAGTCAACAATATTACTACCACTAGTACTGCAATATATGATACTGCAAATGAGTGAGATTAATTTTCCGAGGCGTAATATACAATATACATCACTTATATACCTATATGAACATGTCATAGCCACAATTTTGTGTTGATTAATCGCTATGCAAATGGATTTCGTAATTGTGAGTAAGCTATACATTTTTTGCTGAGAATTAGTTTAGAAGCTACCCTACACAGCTGAACCTGACAACTTCTTTTGGTTACGACTATCAGAGCGTTTGTCCTCCAGTGCAGGAATTCCATGGGAATCAATTCAAGGAGGGCTGACTGGATGATCACTTTGTCACAATTGCTAAAGTCTTTAGGGCACATAAACAGCTTGCTTTATCGGTTCACAGATGAACACAATTCATAGCTTCCAAACTGGCCTCATAATTCAAGGAAATCCCGGACAAGTATAAGACGCCTCTTCTCTGCAATATCCATTTGGTTCTCTAGGTCCTGCGTGAGAAAATTCATAAATAAGTCCACGCTTATTGCAAGACAAAATGGTCTGCATACTATGCCAACATGTCAGGAATTGTATGCCGTTTTGTGACAAACACATGTATCATATAGGCAGACCACATTTTAGTGATTAAATATTATGCTGGTTTACTTCAAATGGACCATCATGAAAAAGTGTGAACATCATGGTAACACAAGTACATAGTGACAATAGAAGTATGTCAGACAAAAACTACTTGTGTTGCTCTGATAAACAAGCCTTTAACAGCAATACAAAATTTTGGATATATTTAAACCTAGAACCAGACCTTGTTTAATTATGCAAAAACAATATACTGATGAACTTACCCCTCTATCAGTGATTTCTGCACGCTCTACTTTCCAAGACAAGTTTTCTACTTCAGCTTCCAACTGAGCTTGTTGGTACTCAAACTGCAAATAACCAAAGTCTTGTTTAAAATATCATCGAAAAAGAAACACAACCATTTAAAGCTGGTATTTCTTACGACAAAAACACCACATAAAATAGCCTCACCAATTGTTTCCGAGGTCCCTTTGGCAGATAATACGCATACGGGTATGTGAACTGTAAGGTGTAGCGACACTGAAAAATGAGAAATTTAAGAATGACAAAATCAATTTCTTCCTATCAATGATAAAGCAGCAATTCCACACAAAATGGTCATGACTTACAAGCAAGACCAGTTAGTCCAAACCTAAAAGTTTTACTTTGCGAACCATTTTTTTCTGCAAAAGCATAGCTGCCTAAAGCAGATTTTTTTATGACAAAAGTCATGCAATCCACATGCATGTAGTTTGCACTCTAATATGCCATGGCAATTGTTTGGGCATGAAACAGCAGACGTTCCTTAAAATAATTTCAATAGAATGATATTCTACTCACCAGGACTTATTGACTATACTTAGATATGTAGCATTGTGCCAGCAATATCAAAACGCGCTTAGTACTAGTTCAATTTACAAAAGAAAGCCTTTAAAGACTGACTAACCTTCTGCAGAAGAGTGGCCGCATCAAGTAGGTATTGCCAGTCAATCCAGGTGCCGGATTCATTCATGATCTTCTCCTGGATTCGATCTTTGATCTTGTTCAGAGTTTGCTCCTCAAGTTTAAGACTCTTAGCATGATTCTCCCACTGCAACAAAAGAAAATTTTCAATCATTACCACACAGCCAATCACAGTTACTGTTATGTTTTACAGAATTTCAATGAACAGGGAGATATGATTCAAGATTACTCGACAGTCGGGATTCTTGAGTTGACATGCACATATACCAGATCCCTCTAAATAATAAATACATTCTAACCGGGAGGGATCAAACGTATTACAACAAATCCAATATTTATCATTTTGATTCTTCATACGAATTGGTTTTCACTGCAAAAACACATCTATATAATCAGAACTTACCCTCTCGAAGTAGAAGAGATACTTTTTCAAGGCCTCCCTGGCTTGAGCATGGACAGACTCATTGGCTATGTTTGGATTTTCCTTGAATCTACTGCATTCATAATACTCGCTGCCATGTGTTTTCCAATCTGCCAGAGACAAGAAACCGTTTCTATGACAAGAGTGCACACAGTTCACAATGAATGCAAGTGATTCATATTTCAATGTGACTGAGTCTTGGTATAGTAAATCAATTAGTTAAAACAAAGAGGTAACTGAAAATCTAAGCTAGAAGTGACTCACCTCCCAAACACATCCAGCAAAAATCATGCTTGCACTTGGTGCATTGCTGAAAAAGAAATATTGACAATTAAGTTCTCAGATTACTATCTTTGAAACTATATTCTTAGTACCAATGGAAAATACTTGCAACAGGAAACCTGGGCGGATTGAAAAACTATATGTTTGTTTCTGCAGATTTTGGGGAAGAAAAAAAAAACAAGTTCAGTTGGTGCAGCGCTGTAACGTCAGGTCGTATCAGTTGGAAATCAGAAACAAAAAATATTTTTCAATCTACCCGATTCCATCATTACCTCTAGATACTACAACTACTTATGATAAACTCAACCTACCATATGATTGCAACCGCCATTCTTCTCAATACACACATGACATTTAGGGCACTGAAAGAGAACACAAAGTTTAGTGTTATGAAATTGATGTTAAAAGTACTGAAAGTTAAAATCTGGGCATTTTTACTATCAGTCTGACTTACATCTTTAGTGTGAGCACTGATGTAGTTGGCAGTCTCTGAGTCATCAGCGCATTTGGTCAACCACTTCTTAATCGTGTCACAGTCAGTTGGAGCATGGTAATCAACACCACATCTGAAACTTAAATTTAAAGAAACAAGAAATTATTATGATTCCAAGTTACATTTACTGGTAAAGTCTGTAAATGTGACAAATATGATTTGGATTCATGCTACATCTATTGAGAAAAACAAGGATGATTAACTTACCAATATACAGTGGCACAAAGAGAACACACCACTCGTTTAGCTTTGCAGATAGGAGCTCGAACAATCACAGCACAGCTGGGGCCAGGGCAGAAACGAAGTTCAGGGTGGCTCTTGACTTGGTCAGTGAAGGAGAACATCTGGTATTTTTCACGGAGCTTCGTATTTGTTACCATAGACAGGACAAAATCCTCCGGCACAAGAATGGTGCAATCACGGCCCATGCATTCCAACCCTGAAACACGCAAAAATGAAAAGAGTTAATGAAGAGCCAGTCATCTCTAGAGCTCTGACCAGATTTTAATCTTAAGAAATGGGTGGGTCCTGTGAGACCTTTTACATTATAACAGGTGCCGCTATTACAGGCCATCACAATGTATACACATGGCATGTGACATCACAGGTGAATTTTGCTAGTGATTTGCAAGTTGTGCAGTTTGTCAGTACATGTCTGTATACCCTGTACCACCTCCTAAGTCACAAAGAGAGCACAAACCTGTAGTAATGCCATTCTGTATCTGCACCTGGAAATGCATGACCCAACAATCGCGACAGAACAGATGGCCACAAGCCACACTGCGGAGCGACTCATTCGGCTGTCTCTGCATGCAGACGGGACAAATTTGATGCCGGGCTACAGTGTCCTGCTAAAACAACAATAAAAATAGAGTAGAACACATGTAATCAAATTATTATGATCCTGCGGTTAATAATAATTTGTATACTGACGACTAACTGGTTTCACATAAATGCTTAACCTAAGTTGCAACAATGAAATCCAATTACTCTCACCTTTACTATAGTACTGGGCTCAGGTTTTAGCCTACAATCAGATAGAATTTTGGCAGGATTGGCTTTGTACTCATTGACCATCTTCGACACGTCCCAGTTTGAAGCGTACAGCATCATTTTAGCAAGTGAGGGTTGAATCTACAAGAGCCAAGTTGAAGTTATAGTGGATGATGCACCATTGGGTATTCATTTGACCACAGCAGCACAGGTGTTCGTCGACAAATTTAATGATTGATATGCGCGATATACTAAATTATAAGAAGGTAGCGCACTCCGCAAGACTTGGGATGCTCTGCTGCGCAGAAGACGGCTTCTGATTGGCTAGAGACAGTCGCGGACTTCAGAGGAGTCACTTGCTTTGTCATGCAAATTCAGAACAGCTCATTCTGAACGTTTCCAGTCCCTATGGGAGTGTGCTTCTTTCTCTTTTATTATTGTATGCTATAATGTTCAATCATTAAATTGAGTAATAATTTCGCTGGCTGATGCCAGTGATTTAACAAAGAGATTTTAAGAAATTGTTGATCAAATCCTGTGAAAATATATCTCATAAGGAAAGGACCATATTTGGTATGCTATGCTGCTTGACCATGGTAATGTAGCAACTATTTAAGAAACTCATCTTAGGTTCCCTTAAACTTTGCACAAATTTGATTTCAGACTACAGCTAAAAATGGGCAGAAATAATCAAACCAGTTTTGATGCCTCAGATTATGCAGTTGCATAATATAATTATCAAGAAAATGACAGACAACCAAGGATAGTGTGGATAGTGACTATCCTTAGTTGCCTGTGTTTGAATTTTACACTGAGTAAACACATATACATGGTCTAATATACTCACATGAATTGTAGTACACAAAGCTTCCACTTTCTCATTCAGCATCCTCTCCACGTCTTCCACTTGAAGAAGTTCGAATTCAAAATATTCCGGGTCTTCCTTCTTGTTGTGCTCCATTTCTTGATCCTCTCCATTGTTGTCATAGTAACCATAAGTATCCTCTTCATCATCGGAATAATCCAGATCATGTTCCATCTCGAAATCCGCCTCCTCTGACCCCTGACTCTTCATATCTTCAGTTGACATCTTGGCTTCAGTTACCTGTAATTTCAATGGCGAGTTAACACAGAGCATGACTATTCATAAACAAAAGGTTGATGCTATTCGCACTGCATGAGCAGAGTGGATTGTCTATTACAGATATTCACACTTTGTGTGCAGCGTGAATAACTTGTTCTGGCTATTGGCATTGTATACGAAGTATGGATACTTTTGATTTAGTAGAAAGTCCATTTTTTTGCAGCAGAATCTCTACTCCACCAGGGCCTCCTAGTTTATGAACCACCCGTGCTAGTGAAGAGGCCACCCTTCGCTCATGGAACTCATCAGAAGTGGGCCAAATTAACATCCGCAGTATGAGGCAAGCCTTCCTGCCATGGGACCAAACTTCATGGTAAAAGGTCCCACATCCTTTGCCAAGGAAACCCTTGTTATAAGTTTTTCGTAAAATGGTAAATTTTCCTTCCCGGCTAGCTATTGGCACTGCATAAATGAGTGTCAATAGACACTCGATCCTAAAAATAGACTTGGTAATTATGTTCATGGTGCAATGATCAGGTTATCGACCTGTTACTTCATTCATCCTATGTCATGATATTTCAGTTATTTTATTTATTCAATTGTTCATGGGAGTTGTAATTTTACATCAATTCTTTCTAATTGCTTCTCCATCTGCCAAAGCTCATTAGTTTATTTACCATAAGTAACAATGGTAGAACTGTTGTATGGACTAGTGGAAAATATAAGGCTTCACTGTGTGAAGAAACTGCATGCGGAGTCGATTCCAGTGAATTTCCACTGCAACTTCGTCTCAGAAATCAAAGCCATAATGACAAAGCTTTTGTTAGAATGACGCTGTGATCAATTCCTGTTATCTTACCTAAATTACTAATCAGTGTTGTGAAATTCACTGAAAAAACATCGAAAAATCCACAATGAATCAGCGCTGTAAAAAGCACATAAAAACACTGAATATGCGCCGATTCACTTCAACCTTCGCTTTGTTGACAAATTATCGAAACGCGCAGAAAAGGCTCGCAATGGACCTTGAGAAAAGTTGAGAAATTCCCCAGTCCAAAATCATCACCAGCTTCGATATAAACCAAAACAACCTAACGTACATCTATTAAGCTGCAGTAGCCCCAGAATTGGCTTTTCCACTTCAGACACGACCGATTTTACTTCCTAATAGCCTCTTCACTGTCAACAATACAATCAGGAGGCCATTTTCTTCCGGATGTGACGTCAAATTGTATTGCACCAGTCACGTGGCAGCGTCCTCGTTTCTGGGGAGGTCACTTTCATTTATTGGCGGAAAATTCAATCTGTGCAGTCTCGTATTTTGTATACACATAGTGACATACATTTTTTGTAAAAAATTCAAGTGCTCGTGGCTCTGACAGATTGAGTCCCCAAATATATATATATATATATATATATAATATGTAATGTAGTCTGCTGAACACAGGTTTAAAACTCTTAGTTCAGATCGTTGTAGATAGGTTGTTAAAAATAAATTTAGGGTAGCAGAGATCGCCTTATGCTGTCACCAAATATCAATTTACAGGATACTCATATGTGGACAGGTAGCTGTTTCATAGTCCTAATTCCACAGAAATTAAATCAATAATAGAAACTTTATCCATCTACTTTACTAGGACCCATACTCATGCATCAAAGGTGTAAATATATATGCAGATATACGTATCTTTTTGTAGTGCAGGGAAAATTTAATAATAAACAAAAACTATGAATTTCTGATATTAAAATATCCATTTAATAAATTATGAAAAAGGTCAATTATAGAGGAGATATATATATATATTATAGGCTGATTCTCTGCAAACAGAATTATAATGGAAGCCCAGCATCCACGGCGCACACACTACTATATTGGTTCAGGATATATCTGAGGCAGTTAATATTATTATAAACGAAAAAGATACACAATTTGGTTCCTTACACTTTAATATATAAATTTCCTTTCACCTTAATTCCAACAAAATTCACACACAAAAACATTTTGCTAAACAAATACATCAGAATTTGCATATATATATAATTATATTTTATCATAATAACAATCAGTGGCACATGATCTGGGGACAGGGCTGATCCAATATCTAAATAACATTTTTCAACAAATGCATCATATTAAATGGTCATATTAAATGACATGTAAAAAATGCATCATATTAAATGACATGTAAAAATTGTGAAAAAAAAAAGAAGTTTTTCACACCCTTAACTGGCAATTTTTCGAGGGGGGGGGGGGGTCTGTGCTCTTGCGTCCACTGCATGGACAGCCCTCCTGTGCATAATCTGAAAACTCAATTAATTGTCCATAAATAACACACTAAATATGCATGTACATATGTGCCCTATAGCCACTGCATGGTCACTGTTCTGCATAACTGTATACAAACTATATCAACTTACACTAAATTGTCACTAGTTAATACATTACATACCAAAAGTTTCTTACCTAAAATAAGTAAATCAAGATAGGTCAACATCAGAAATATCTATGTGCCTGCTTGCACGTAACATACACTGCTAAAGCTCCGCTTCTTTAGTTGGATTTGGCCCAGGTTTTCAGCCTCGGTTTTTTAGTTGTTAGGTGAGCGAGCAGCCCCATTGTCACGCCAAACACAGTATTTTTACTAATTTTATTTCTGGCCTTAATAAATATTTTAAATCTATACCATGTTTTGTTGTGCATAAAATGTTGATAAAATATAAGTTGACACCAGTATATATGTAAGGCATTACAGCAGTATAACTATAACCAGCATAGATAGTATTCTTGTTTTTGAGATCATATATATATTTGACTTATTCAATAACATACAACTGCAAGTAATATGTAAATAAACAAAATTTAACATAAGAAGCTATTAGACATTAAGCACGCACATTTCATGATATAGTGATTTAGTCAGATCTTTTGATCTTCCACTAATATATATAAGAAACTGATGATAACTCATTTGCAAAAATAAAGGGAAAAAGTACAATATAGCGGACCCAAATTCATGACCTTATTTAACGAGCCTGGTTGCCATGCCTATGACGTCACATGCCTGAATTCAATGAATGACGTCCCAAAAATTGACCGTTCTTTCATTTTCAAGGCAAGACATTGTTTTTTCGTTTTATCATGGGCTGCTGCCCCCAAACCCCCGCTATGCTACGCAAATATTTTTCCTCTTGTGTGCTAGAACAAAATTTGGATATTTATTTATATTTCATTGATGCCAAATATGGGCATAAATTTGGGTCCGCTATACTGCACTAAACCCAAATAAAGACTAAAGTCTCATTTTCAGATTCACTAATAGATATAACAAAGTTTTCAATGTCTGTCACCTAAAAATTCAGAACAATGCATGGCAACAATTCAACAGTATCTTTCTCAAATATAACTGACAATCTATACATGTAAAAAAACTGACACAAAATAAAAGAAAATTGTCTTTTCTCAGATCTAAAATACAAAATAAAAGAATAAAAATGCATGATATTTTCAGATCTTCCACTTATATACATGTATTAGAAATAGATAAACAACACATCAAAAATAAAGACTGAAAGTAATATTTCTTTTTCAGATCGAACTCATAAATATAGCATAGGTTTCCTTTGTAAATGATATCTATAACCTAAAAACTATATCTATGCAGTCAGAACAATGGTAACAAATAAACATGCAGTATCTTCCTCAGATATAACAGACAATAAATGTAAAAAATTCCTCAGATTAAATGTTACGTATGAGTTTCATTTTATATAACATAAACGTCCATAAACTGTGCAAAATGATACCTTTTTTTCATATTCATAACATGAAGTGCTCCAAACTGCAGCAATTAACTACTTAAACCAATTAATGAAATCAATGTCTCTAAGGAAATACATAGCATAGGTGAGAGTATAAATTGATACATTGGCAGTCAAGAAGGTGTTGGCGGGTGGATTAGGGCTTCACGTCCTGAATTTCAGCACCTAATGAGCTAACTAGGACAGACAGGGACCATGGCAATGAGATGATGGATGAAACAGCCATCCAACTTGAGAGTCAACCAGGAATTGAACCCGAGACCAAGTGGTTGGAAGCCCAGTGCGCTACCACTGAGCTAGGCCCCACCATGTCATTAAAGAGGTACTTCATGTGTAACTTGGCTTTATCAGATCAATAATTTTGGCTTCATCAGATCAACAATTTTCATCACGTTGTTCATCCTGAAAATAAAATAATATAAGAGATAAAAGAGGGCGCTTCTAAAGATGGACATGACTATAGGTGTATACATGTGAAATTTAAAACAGGCATTTCATTTAGTGTTCACACAAAAACATGATTTTAAATTTTAACAGATATTATTTAGGGTGTTTATTTAAAAGTGTGGGGGGGGGGGGGGGGGGGTAAGTGGGCTGGAAAACTTTCGCACCACTTATCACTGCATCCCCCCCCCCCTCCACCCCTTTTTAAATCAATGTTGCCCCAGTAATTAAAAAAATATATAGGCCTATATATCAAGAAAAAACCACCCAACAACCTACCCTCCCCACTTCTTTTGGATGTTATCTTTTGTGTATGTTATCTTGCATCTTTCACATCACATTTTACTAATAATAATTTTAGTTAATAGGAAATAATACTGCACACCTTTTGATTATCTTTCTTGAGATCTGCTTTGGGCGATGAATGGTCGTTATTAGCATCCATTGTTTGTTGCAACATTTCACCTTTCTCCTCCACAGTTCCTACAAAATAAAAACAAAATGATTTCCTGTATCTAACAGTACACATTTTTTACCATATGCAGTACGACTCATATGGAATTGTCCATGTATCGCCGACTTTCAGCGAGACACGGAATGTCATGAATTATAACGGGGCGTTTTGCTTGGGGTGTTGGGATACCTAATTGCTTCATGGGGCCTTTCTCGGGACTTTTGCGGACCTGCGGGGACTGTCGGGGATTTACCTTGATATTTCTTTTAACCCCATCAAACCCTTGGGCCCTTTAAGAGCAGGTGTTAGATATCAGTCTATAAAAACAAAAAAACCCAGCAGCTTCCGCTGATTTTAGAAATATATTCAATTAACAACATGATGCCCAGTGTGCTTTGTTTGACCACTGTTAATAACTCAATTTATCAAACATTAGATAATCTATTTCAAGGTAATTATACAATCATTTTTAAAGGACAGGTTAGAAAAAAGAAACAGGTTCACATTGGGTTGACTTATGATTTCATATTTCTTTAACTCCAATGATGTAAAATAAGCCCTTGAAATATGTGAAGTCATGCATTTTACCCCTGGGTTTCAAGTTATCTAAATGTGATAAAATGATGTGGCTGATTAGGGTAAAGGACCTTTGACCACCATGCACAGCAGCCCACCATGCTGATATGCGTGACAAGGGGCAAGGAGGCACAACGAGCCGCTGCAAGCCGAAACCAGCCGCACATTAATTATAGACAATAAGTCAGGCATGCCTTTCAGCATCGCGCCGACTTGTGCTGAATTTCGGGGTGTTTTGCCGTGATGACGGCGAAACATGGACAGTTCCATATGAGTCATACTGTATGTACCTTGTACAATTTAGAGATGTTCACTTCTTTCCCAACACAAGTATATGCATCACTGACCACACACTTTTAATGAAGTCTTAGAGGTAGAAATTTATCAAAAACAACAAGCAGTTTTATTTAATTTAGTAAACTATGACTGTCCTCATCAGCTTCCCCTGCGAAAATATAACTTTTATAAAAGCTGGCAAAATTTTTTTTTAAATCAGCAGCAGCTGATATTTCCTAAAATTAAGGTTGTAAATATTATATTTTTTCATATATAAAGACATTTGGATTAGAGCAAGCCGGTTAATGAATTAAATGATACCTAATACCATGAACATAACATAAATACACAGAATATTAAGTTCATACTGGGACGGTGGGACCCACCTATGTCTTTCAGTTCATTCTTCTTGCTGGGACTCTCCTTCTTCATTTTGTATCCCAAATACTGCTGGACACTGAAGTATGCGATTAAGGTTATCACAGACGCAACAGCACAGCCCCTGAACATCACAATGGCCCCGAACGCTTCGTACAACTGTCCCCCGAGGACACTGCCACATCCTTTTCCTATTATCATGGTTATGAAAATAATTTAATACAAAAATAAACTTCTAAAATTTACATATATGTTATACTATAAACAAACATATTATCTCAGTTGCATATATATATAAGAAAAAAAAGAATTAATCAATATATTTTCCTATCTATAGCCTGTAAATGCTTCCTTGATAAAACACGAAATTGGAAATTTAATAATAAGAACCACAACTGAAACTCTCAAATAAGTCAATATGATCCACCAATTAATGAACAATTTCACATTACATTACTAAATTTTACATTAAAAAAAGATTCTTTGGCTGACCTACCGACCCTGCATTTTAAGGACTATGAAATCAAAACCAAACTTTTTTTTTCATTTGGTCTAATTCGTGCCCTGCAAGCCTCAATTAATTAGCTACTCACCAAATCCAAAGTGTAGGCCTCCGATCAGTCCTTGCACAGTGCCATGCATTCCCGCCGGTGTTATAATACTCCCATAAGAGGAGGCTGCAGCATACATCAGGCCAAATGTGATGGAGTGGAGGGGCTCAATGGCAAGAACAACCCAAGGGTTTTGTAAAATACTAAAACAATAAAAACAGTGGTGATAAAAGTTGCCATGTATATCATATATATATCGCCCAGCAAACCAAGCTATATTACTTTACACAGCATGCTTAGTATGACAATGACAATGACAAAGAATTTATTGGCCCCATGGGAAAAGTCAGTTTCAAAAAGAGGTAAGGAGACCCTTCGAAGACAATTAAATGTCGTACTGGCTAAAGTAGAACAATTTGTTCCGAGAAATATTAATAAATTTTGGTTGTACTTTATTCTTTCAAAATTTTTAGAGATACTAGGCTAGACATGGATCAATTGTTATCAAATAGCTGATTATATTTTTTTATGTACTGGTGTTATTTTTGCAATTTTTAACAGTGAAGGAAATATTTCACATTTAAATGATAGTGTGAAGTTGCCTTACATCATTTTCAACTTTATTTCATATCATACTTCACAGCATGGCAATAATTTACCAAATTGGAAAATTCAGAACAACTTGTTAATATTATAATATACATATATCTATGCCTGTCTAAATTAAGCATTTCGTAACAACTTATGTTTTACAGGCTGGGTGCCTATTTAAATAGATAGTATGGTGAGGTCCTTTCAGGCTACCAGGAATATAAAAAAAATGATATTTATTACCTGTATCCAAGAAATCGCAAGGCGTAGGCAAAGCACACAATATACAGACACCGCACTTGGCTTATGTGTTTCATGATGATTCCAGAGAGGAAAAAGATCAAAATTTCAGGGAGGCAGTTGAGGAACATGCAAATGCCAAAGAGGGTTTTGGTTGCACCAAGTCCATTCAGGTACCAGAATAAGAATGTTTCAATGACTCCAGTGAACATGCCAAATATGAAAATGACAACAAACAAAGCAACAATGTCCAAACGACTGAGAAGTGCCTGAATATTTGACATCATTGAATGGCAGGCAACATTGCTGCTGATACGATACTGGCAGACAACTACGGCAGTCACCAGAACCAAAACAGCAAAACTTATGAAGGCGATAAGAAATTCTTTGCCATTGTTGCTGTGAAGATCCATGACGAACCCAGTTACCAAACCATGAATGGCAAATCCAATCGTCCCCCAAAGACGCTGCTTACCCCACTTTCCTCGTTCTTCTCCCAGAAAGTCATATGTCATGGCATCGATAAGTGAGAAGATAGGGGAAAATGCAACAGTGGCTAGAAACATCAAGACAAAGAATCCCCAGAAGGTAGTGGAAAATCGGATTTCATCAATAGGAGGTTCAACACATTTCTTATTTCCATAATTATTAGCCAGTTTCTCACAACTTAAATGGCAGTCAATAACCAAGGGCCTTTGGCAGTGCAAGTTCTGGAAATCAGATTGATTATAGGTGAAGTTTGTCAAACCATAGAAGTTGCAAATGCCCTTTTCCATATTTTCAATACAATGAGAGTGATCCAGTGACCTAAAAGATATTATGAATTGTGTAAAATTTGTTTCGCGGCTTGGACGGAATGTATTATCACAGAGTTTTTGTTCTGCTTCTGTTTCAAGGCACAAACTTTGTTCGTGCTGCACTTGGCATTGCAGGGAGCAGTCTGAGGCATTGAGGAACGGATCAAACAAATCCCATACTTTGGTCTTGTTAAAAAAGTCACTATTGGTCAGCCGGCATTGTTCATTTTGATGTTTTATAACTCCGCAGTATTTTATACGAGATTCAACGTCACATGACAACTGAACAGTCGTATTAAAAGTTGAAGTAGAAGGGACTCCTGGAACAGCTAGAAGACATGCGTGAAAGGCTCCGGTCAATATACAAGCCAACATCAGGATTTGCTTGTGTTTATGGAATTTATCGGCAATGGCTCCAAACACAGGACGCACCAACGCCCCAAGAAAAGGCATAGTTCCATAAATGATGGATGTTTCTGAAGGACTCAGTCCAAGGTGCTTCATATACAGTGCAAGATAGGGTAACAGGCTTGCCACAGCTGAAAGGTAATGAGTATAGATTTTCATACTCATAATATTATTATATAATCAATTAAAAAATCACAAACTGATTGATTTATTGATTGAAGAATCAACAGTAGTTTTATCTCACTCGATTATATCAGAGGTATACTTCTAACTTCCCAAAGGTCAGATTTTGGCTTAACCATTCATGATTTTAAATGTATATACATATATATATATATATATTTTTTTTAAAACAACATTGAAACATTTTACTTCTCATGTTTTGGTGCAATGCCAATAGCAACGCCATGACATGCAGCTGACACTCACCAGCTAAAACGAAATAGTAGGATGTCTTGACAGGCAGGAGGTGCATGTTAATCTTTAAACTATTAGGACAAGCCATTGCGTCCCTCAACAGTCCTTCCACAGCAGTGTATACTGTCTCCTTGCTATCTACAGTCCCGCATCAGTATAGGTCATGTGCTGCCAGCATCTCCTAGTACCTTCGTTGACCGCTAGGTGGCGTACGTGAGCTCCATAAGGGAGGGGGGCACTCTCCAATAAAAAATAAAATAAAAATCCCTCCAAAAAAATTCAAATTCCGCCACCGCAGCGGAAATGGCAATTAATATCTTAAAAATTATAAAATGCCCATTACGGTAAATTTAAATTTACTTATGTGACATGTACGTAGTATGAGTCTATGTCGGTAAAATCTTTGATGACACATGCATTTGGAGTAGAATTCATGCCCCTTCTTTTTTTTCAAGATCCATTTTCAGTTGACTTCTAGAGATAAGCCTATAAGCTAGATGTAACAGCTTCAATTGCATAATTTGCTTCATCAATAATGTCATGGTATTGATTAACCATGATATTTTTATTGACTATTCGCAACAAAATCAAACATATATGGTAATGGACACTCGATCTTTGGTTTAATAAAATCTCTGACTATGTAACAATCACAGTTCACACAATTAATTGCAGCCCCACAACAACTTTCAATGCTAATATCTTGGTCAATACTGACAAAAGATGTAGACCTGTATTTTTAGGCTTAATTTTTCATATATTTTGATCAGTTGGACCATCTAATGTATGACGAATCTGAGCATAAATTCCTAGGAAAATAAAGCCTCCAATTGAGATCCAGGTAACTCGTGGCAATATACCAGCAAACAGGCTGAAAGGGAAGCCAGGATTCATTCTTAATATAGTATAATTTACATAATTTCAATATGCAAATAAAGTGTATTGTACCCAGTTACAATGTATATACATTCACAAAATTATGTGAAATGACAATAAAACAGTATACACTAACCCATTTAATCCTCTGTCTCGATAGATTATATTCAAAAGAGTAGCTGTCGTTGCAGTGGCTTCCTTGGAACCTGCCTGAGAATGTAGAAAAAACAAAAAAATATGAGTGCATGCAAAAAAAAAAAAAAAAAAACATGAAAAAATATGCATCATTAATAAGGAAAAATGCAACACCTTAGCCAGCATTATACGAGTTTTCACAACATCCAAAGGTGTAGTTATGGCTGCTGCTACTGCCCCAGCACTTGCTCCTGCAACAGCTGACTGCCATGGTAATACAGGATGACCCTGAGATTGCGACCACTTAAGCTGTAAGCGTGAGAAATAAATTTATACACTAGCCATATTATAGTACAAAATCATCAACACAGAGAAGAATTGATCCTAATGATCAGTATTAATAAATTGAGGTTTACAAGAAAATATACCTAAGATGTTTATATTATGTTACCTTGAGATATTCCCATAATGGAAATTGGATAAGTGAAAATGGAATTTCTCTTAATACTGTGTTAAAATAGCCTCTATAAAATCCTCGAAAGCCCTGGAAAAAGCAGAATATAATTTTCAATGTCAAATCCCTTCATATGAAGCAGTTTTCAGAGGGTATATTACATTAAGTTCTGTAAAATATCACCAGCTTACCTCAACTTGGAAGGTTCTTAACGCATGTTGTCTTGTGGTTAGACTCATCTCTGCTTGTGCCCGTTGCTTGATGACTTCCGAAGGAACCCTCACCAAAGAAGCCACCTGCAATACAAAAACCAAGTTATCACAATCTGTCAATCAGGTTAACATATCTTACATATAACGCAATATATAAAGCTACATTATTCTAAACTAATAAATAACTACATACCACTTCTCCCGCAGAAGCAGCTGCCATGTGAATGACAGGAAGTAATTTTTCATTCTTGTGAGCTTTTTTGCCGAGAGTATTCTTTACTGCCTCATAGGTACAAAAGAATAATGCAGCTGAAAATAAAATATTTTTAGTCAAGAATTAAAACTTCACAAAGTTCAAGTAAAACAAGAGTAGAGCACTATGCAAAATGTCACTCAATCTTTATTGGCAATTGCAATTTTTTTTGCTTCTGAATGAATAAGAAGTATATTATTGAGTGCAGGTTCTACAACCTCTAATGTTCAGATCCCCATGTAGTGTTTTGAGGTGCTAGTAGGCTTGTTTTAACAATATTTAAATTTTTTGAATCTTTTTAAGATTTTCAATAGAAACCAAAGCTTAAAGCTAAGAAGTTACCACCAAAGATACACTGAGTGTATAAATTCAACATGAGATGTACATCAGAAAATATTCACCACTTGGTACCGAACCAGCTGCAGCAGAGCCAAGACCTGCATAAATACCCTGGAAGCCCTTAGCCTTGAGAAATCCTTGAGAGCTTTGTAACCGTGTTTTGATTGTGTCTAGCGGAAACAAAGTCAAGTCCACAGCTAATCCTGCTCCTCCACCAGCCTTTTAACAAATATACCAGAATTACTACATTTCATAAACAGAGATGAAAAAAGAAAATATCAGGTCATGTGTTATTTTTGATCAGCATCAAAACATTCATTTCTATCCCAAGTCTTGTACATTAATTTTTTTTGTCTATTTCTTGCAGAATACGAGATCAGACGTATCAGGGGCAAGATCTGTACATATTTGCAAAAATGTGACATCCATAATAGCTCATAATGTTGTGTGAAACTTCAGAAGTATACAGATTATAAATGAACAAAGCTTAAACGACAAAACAAAAATTGCCCCATATACAGTGTGTGTGTTTATATATATATATATGTGGTATATCAGCATACTCACAATTAATGCAGAAATGTAATTGGACTCTTGCATGACCATGTCATCTAGAAATGAAAAACAAAAATTTCATTATTTTCTTTTGGACAATTTTTATGAGCTTTTATCGCTCGATCATTATGATGCAATATCCAACTTGTATACAAAATTATATATATATATAGCATCTAGTTTCACTGGGTGAATGAGATAAAACTTTATACTGTATACATGTCAGTTAATTAAAACTTTATGTTTAATAAACACTATCATGACATAGGAACTCTCTATTACTATATTAGACTCTACCGTGCAATGTCTAATCAAGACTCACGATATTTAATTATATAGATATTGGACTGAAGTGAGGCCACCCTGGCTGGTACCAAAACCTACACTACATGCAGTGAGACAGTCACAATGTCATTGCGCACATGGTCATGGGCAGTGTCAGTGAATCGGAGTCCACACTGGACCACACATAGCTACACATCATGACAGACACTTAACACCCAGTATCCTAGATGTACATCTCCTCACATACCTGGACTTCATGTTTTTAATAAGTTGACTGACACGCGCTGCTTTTGTCACTGATGGTGATATAGCTCTATGGTTGGTGTTTGTTGACAAGTCAAGTAAATATAACGAAAGATGGCGCCACGTTACTTTGAAACGGGCTGCAGGGGGCACTTGCCATCGCAATTGCCATGACAACCATCAAACAAATCCTTTCCTTGTGTTGATCACTTCCAGAATTTGCCATTTTGTAAACAAAGACATCGAGATCAATTATGGAACAGGTAAGAGCTGTTTGTACAGATTTTGATTTGCAGCATAGTAAATTACCCCCTAAATACTTTTTGGCTTTATACTAAATTATAGCCAGTGTGATGGGAGCTGCATTATTGGAAATGCACGAGTCTGACAGTTTGAAACTGTGAAACTGAAACTTGAAGGCGATGTATTTTACTTGAAGGCGATAAAATACATATATAGTTTATATACACACATATGGAAATATGATCATAACTGTCTCTGTCTGCATACAACAACGTACAATAAGGCCCGGCCAGATAGTATATCGCTTAAGTGCAAAATACTATCAAGTTATCAGACTATATATTATTGTACTATAACAAATACTTATACATGTATTAATTTATATACATGAAATATTGTGTTTCTTTCATCAGGTTGGGACAAGAGAACCATACATGGGTGGAGAGACATCAGCTGGGAGTGCTGGTGGACTTGCAAAAGGTGCAAAAACATCAGAATATTACAGGGTTCAAGAAATACCCACTCGATTTGACAATCCTGGTAATAATTTACGACTGTACTTTTCATTTACATGTGTGGCAATTTTCCATCACTAGCAAATGTTAAATACTATATCTATTTTCTACTATGCTTCATTTTGTGCACAAAAATTTTTTCCATGCAACTACACACCACATAACTTTCAGCTTTCTACACAAAGACGTACACGCTAAAATCTCTTGCTTGTGAAGAAAAATGCCATACACTATCTATGCCCTACTAACTTTTATTGGTCATTTCAATATTTTAGGCAAATGTTGTTAAAGTTTAGTTAATCCTCTTTTTGACATGTACATTGGATATTGAAGGATTCAATCCAACTGTAGAAAAAGTTCAAACTGCAGAGGGTTGATAATATATCATTGGAAAAAAGTTGAGATATCCTGTAAGATGTACCATAAATTTTACTGAGCACTGCATGGTAAATAGTCTGGTACACTTGGGTTATTGGGTTAAATATCAGTATTGTCTCAATAGACTTCCGAGTTTCAAATGCAAGCTAATGCATCATTTTAAAGTTATAGATGGATTCAATGTTCATAGAAACCATATTTTATTTTCACAACAGACTGTTTCCAAGGCTATCGTGAGACCAACACTGGACATCCAATGTACAGAACTACCAACTCGTCGTACGGAGCTCGGAAACCAACGGTTCACACTGTGCCTACACAATTTCATGCAAAATCACAGAAATTCTCAGAGGTAGGCTAAATTGATTTTGAGAACATAATTATTTACTTGCATCACAGTTTTTAATGCAAGTGTACCTTATGCAAATATACTTTTGTAAGTCGATGTAAAGATTGTAACACTGAATCTTTTTTTTTTTTCAGCATCTAGGCAACTGTGGTATGTTCAGAAACCATTCATTGAACTGTTCACAAGACAAGAGCATGGTTCCAGACCATTAAGGCATTAACATACCACAAATTATTTCACTGGTGTTTTAATTGTAAAATTCCATGTCATGTTCCCTCATAATTAAATCATGTGGTGTGCAGTAAGCACAGTATTGTTGAAGTTCAGCCCTATCAAGCATTTCAGCAATTAAAATAAATTTTATCTGTCGCCTAGTGCATTGTTTTTTTGTTTTCTTTCATGGTTGAAGGACAAGATACTTTTGTCCATCAAAGGCATTGGATCAACTAATAACATTAGCTTTTGACTAGGCCTATGTCCTCTCTGCCATTCTGCAATGGACACATCTAAGGCAATAGCTTGGCCTAAATTCCAATAAGAGTGAGGTCAATGTAGTATTTGCTGCCATGGCCTGCATTGAAATAACATGATGGACCTGACCAAATGTTTGACCAACATTTTGCTAGTTCTTGATAAAGCAAGCTTGACCTTTAAGTTTCAATAGGGCTAGCCTAGCCCCTCCTCCCGTCAGCGGCATGGTAATCCAGGGCTACGGCTGGCCAGTTCTCATGCGACCTTGTACCTGGAAGTACTTAAATAATGCATGATGTCACCACAGCCCAATTATTGATGATGGCATCTAGTATTGTGTAATGGTGACATCATGTATGTATTGTACTAGCATTTCTGGTTACATGAGAACTGTCCAGCACCTTTGAATTTCATCACTTCCTAAGCAAAAATTATCTCACAAAAATGTACAGAAAAATATACATAATTTTATTTGAAAGTTTAACATTTTTCAGAATTAATCATGTAATTTGCCAATTTAGTCTAAAAGTACAGTAAACATGTCATATCAATTCCAAAGTGGCAAAGTCTGCTAAATATACACGTAAAACGTACCCCATCCCCATTAAAATGTAAAATGTCCACATATCAGGGAACATTCTGAACACACATCAAATCTGAATATTCAAAATTCACAATATGAATGAACCAATACATATATATATATATATACAAATGTGAATGTTATACACACCCGAATCTACATAGGCCACATTTTTACACATCTGTAGGACAAAAAATGGACACATCAGCAACACAAGCTCTTGCATTGAAGAATTATTTGCGTTGCATCATAAATCCAGCATTCTGTCTGGCTGTCACTTCTTGTCCTATTGCCAATCCATACTACATTAATAACTGCCTCATATTTACAACAATGCAGCTACAGATGCCGCATATCACAGTTCCTGGCAGGTAACAATGTATTACAGGTTGGCTGAAGTTTGCCCTCTGCCCAGCAGGGGGCGTTTACCGTCCTCATCCTCCTCCTCCCATAGGTGGCGGTGAGGGCCCACCTGAAAACAATTTATTTTGATGTAGAACTAATTGAGGTTAAGACAAGAAACAGAATTACACTCTAGAATGAGTTCAATGACTACTTCAGCTACTACACAATGCACCAGGAGGCGCCTTACACTTATGAATGTTACAATCCCATGTAATCATGAGTGAGGCAATTCTGTGGTTTGTATTTGTTCCCAGATCTTGATGCAGCAAAACATTACTCAAGAGAAATTAAATGAAACCTTTTAGGGTGTAGCGTCACTGGTGACACTTCTTTAATTATTAGCTTCTCGGATCCGCCAATATGTGTAAAGTGATAGGTCACCATATTATTTACAAAGAATTTAAAGTGATATGAAGTCTCACATCTCGGTCAAACTGAGAAATTATTTAGATTTACCCCTGAATGACAGTGAAGGATGTGTATTGTCAGAAACCACTTTGCTATGTGTCCATCCATTTGTTAATAATGAGTATTTTAGTCTTAAAATCGGCCATAGTGATTTTGGTGTACACTGAAATAATTTGAAACTTGGCTGGACTCTCGATGGAGTCACGTGACCACACAGCCAGGCAGAGCCAAATTCCATTGCATTGGATACAACCACAAGGTACACAATTCATATTAGTGAATATCATACAATGGTTTGTAAGTTTGACAGCTCTGACCACGTGGGCCACATGAATAAATTATGATAATACCCAAACTTTGTGTGACTTGCCTGGGAGCTCCTGGGGTACCTTTCCTCAGGCTGGGTGTGAATTGATAGAAAGAGAACAATAACTTCATTCTTCTTTGGAATGCTCCAATGAGCTACCCTCTAACCCTAGAAGCTCCTAAACATTGCAGCTGTGGTCAGTGACAAACTAGCCATGTGCTTGTTGTTTACATCTCGCAAAATCTCGTGCTTAAAATAGCTTGCAGTTGCAGCAGCCAATCACACAGTGACTCCACCATGATGCCCAAATCTTGCCTAACGGATTTTACCAGTACTTTGATGCTGTGTACTGTCAAGAATATGACTTAAATGTTTCAAAAAAGTACAAAACAAGTAAGTTTAGTGGTAGATGTAGCTATTCCTTCAGTTAAGGGCTGGATATTTCTTGGAAAGTCTAAGACTTCATATCACTTTAATTTTATTTCTGAATTTCCGACCCAAAAAAAGTTCAGACAGAAGATCAAGGAAGCTAAAGATCAAATAAATATGGCCTTATAGAACAATATAAGACCACTGTAAATCAAAAACCTGAAAATAATGCGTAAAAGAGAATATGTACCTCCACCGCGTCTAATTCCTCCCATTCTCCGTTGTGGCCCTCCTCCTGGACCAAATGGATCGTTGCCTGGCCTGAAATCAAACAACATGCCAGGTCTACAGATAGCTATTCTAGTTGTAGTATGACTAAAAAATTATCTCACAACCCCATACCACAGAAATTGACAATTATACGACACTGCTGACACACAATGTGGCCAATTTTCAACCCGTCAGGTGGCAAAGCTAGTGATTGGTTTTTTTTTTTGTTAATTACCACTAGCCAGTAGACACAGTATGCGACTCTAATATGGCAATTAATGTTGTGTTTTTATCGCAATTTACTTGCAGATAATAGTACTCACCCTACACGGAAGTCTGACGTGTAATTATTTCCTTTACGATTGGCTCCAGGCTGAAAAAAAAGAAGCAAAATAATCAGAAATTCAAGAGGAAGCAATTTTTGTTTTTTTCTATATTCACTGGCACTTCCCTAAACCTCTAAGGTCATTTAATAAGCAGTACCATAATGGCTCATCTCGGGTAAATCATTTGTAAATAGAAGAAAAGCGTGTATATAGATAGTTTAACTAAATTATCCTTTACTTTATATGTACACTCAAAGAAATAGAAAGTACAGTAATCAGAGTCAGCAGCACCACAAAAGTTCCCAGCAGCTAAAAAGTTAAAAACATTGGTGCATTCCTAGACCAAAAAATGAGCTTGGAAGAGCAGGTCAAAAATAAACAGCTGTTATTGCGAACTTCGACAAATAGCGCATAACAAAGGATGCCACCAAGTTATTGATCAACAGCACCATCACATCACGTCTTGACTTTATGAATAGCCTCTTTGTTTGGAATACCAAAGAGCACAATTATAAAATTACAACAAATCCAGAACAATGCTGCACGTCTTATATATGGCAAGAAATTTGATCATGTGACGCCTTTGCTGGAAGAGCTGCATTGGTTACCGGTTGAACTCAGGATTAATTTCAAGATAAATCTCCTGACGTACAAAACTGGAACTGCTCCAAAACACATGCAAAACTTATTAATTCAATATTGTCCTAGTCGGTCTCTGCACTCTCATCACAAGGCTTATAATTATCACACAAAGGGGAAATACGGAGACGTGCCTTCAAAGCCTGGGCAACAATACTGCAGAATGCCCTGCCAGAGACTCAAATGTGCCAAAGATATTAACAATTTTAAGAGAGTACTGAAGACCCATTATTTTCGACTCTATTATAATCTATAATCAATTCTACTGGTCATTTTTATCACATAATATGTTAAATTTATTCTTATCTTTTATTTGACCATCTGTAAAGCACCTAGAGCGATTTTAGATATTTCTATGAGGTGCTTTATAAATATACATTATTATTATATTTATTACTTACATTTATTAACGTTCTGACACTGAAAAGAAAAATGAAACAAAACTTCAGTGATTATATGACAACAAACAACAACACTTTTTTATCAAGAAAAAATACATTGGCATTAACATACTTTTAGTTCTAACACCTACAACCATATATGTACATATGTGGAAATGTCCTTTCTACTGCTAATTGAAAACTTTCACTTAAGTTTTTTTAAGAATTTCTACCACTTCATCTTGAATTTGTGATTTGTAAATTCCAGCAAATCATATAAACTTATATTATATATAAATACAAATAATTAATGAAAAGGGGTCTAACAATAAAACTATGAAGTTGATGATTCCCCAAAAAAATTCCGGAATAATCGATAGTCGCCAAGGTGATGCATGTCTGGAATCCAGAAGTTGTCCTGTAGGAAAAAAAATATATTTATTAAATCTAGTGAAAGATATGTAGAAGTTGCCTAGTGGTTAAGCCTAGTCATGCTCTAGAGTTTTCCAGATGCCAGGTACATATTATTAATATGTAACATAACCACAAATTTCACAATTTGAATTTACCAATGGAATAAATTCTGAAATATCAAGCCTTTCAAACGGTTTATATTAATATTAGAGGTTTTCAGAAGGGTGTGGCATGGCCTATAGACTGAATTATTAATATTGAGTATATCTGGGATTGATTCAATGATTGAATGACACGTAATCCTTAAGTTTAACTAGCTTAAGTCAAACAGCGACATGGATCAATTTGATGATGTTGTTATGAATTTGAAAAAGCCTCAAGAGGAAGCTACTAGACGATATTGGCAGCTGGCAGATACACTTCACAGCATATATAAGAACGAAATTTTGAAAATATCTCACCTCCGGACACGTATGCCATGTTTCACTTCTTCTAAACAACAAGTCATTCCCAAGAATACGCCAGAGGGCACTGTCTACGCTGTAAGGCGGTGGCGCCACCCTCCGACAAAACACCAAAGGGGCCTGGTCAAAACGGCCAAATTCATAACGGCCAACATACCAGGACGGCCAATCGCAAAAACGGCCACCATACCAAGTCGGCCAAAGAATAAAACGGCTACGTAACAAAACGGCCAATTGTACAATTTGGAGCTTTTTTAGGATATATGATACATTACATAAATAACAACAATACAACTTTCACACACAGATACAATATGATTCATAATCTTATCAACTTGTCTCATAACATTTGTTTAAAATTCATCTATTGGTTTTATATGTCTGCCTTTAACTTACCACATGTCTTAACAATCTGTTTTAATTTAGCTTTATCTTTACCCGTTAAAAAATGAACCCAAACGGTTAATGAAAAACAAAGAACATATTCGACTGATTTGCAGAATAGGATGAGAAGTTTACACTCAACATTTATGTTTCTCATGATTCTTAAAGAGTGACCCTGTTGTATACATTTGTTGTTCACTAGTTAAGTATTTGCTGAGCCAGACAATTTATCATCAATTATAATTCAGAGGTATTTGTAATCATGAACCCTTTCAACATGCTCAGCACTTATCATAACTTTCACAATCAACTTCTCACACCATAAGAAGAACTCTTCCACTTGACCTAAATATTCCCTTGAATCATCATCCTTGATTTTACCCAGAATCACTGTATCATTGCTATATGCAATTTATATAATACAAGGAAAAATATGATAAAACTACTACTCAACAGATATATATGAATAATTAAAAAAACATTGAGTTGGCCGTCCTGGTAATTGGCCGTTTTGGTCGACTGGCCATTTTGGCTAGTTGGCCGTCATGGGGAGTGACCGTTATGGCCGTTTTGACTCTACTCCACACCAAAATGCCCTGGTGCTCCATTTTCCCCAAGGAATACTTATTAAACCATATCATATTTACTGAAAATTTCATTGAAATTACAATTATATAAGATGTTGCATTTTGAAATAAATTTATTTCATTCATAAGTTTTCAACAATCGTAACTACAATTCTTACAGCTCAACATCTACAAGCAAAAAGTTTTTAAATGCCAGGAATGACTTCACATAGATATATACTGTCCATTTAGATTTAATTTATTTTTTGTTCAGTAGTAGTTACCACGTGGTGCAGGACCTCGAGGAGGGCCTCTTGGAGGACCTGCTCCCCAAGGTCGTGGACTATGGCCACCCTGTTGGTTGTAGGGAGGAGTGTGGGGTCTTTCATCGAAATGATGTGGGGCATTAAACCTAGGGGGTCCCTGGGGAGGCATTCCTCCATGGGAGCTCACAGGAGGTCCTCCAGGGCCTCGTGGTGGGGGTTGTGAGAGAGGAGAGCGCAAGTTCGGACCAGCAGTGTGCGGAGGTGGCATGCTGAACATTGGAGGAGGGCCAGAGTATGAGACAGGTGCTGTCATAGAAACATTGGGATGAGAGGCGGTTGGAGGAAAATGCTGTTGACTCTGGTAGCTCCCGCTGGGTGGCCCACCGTGGGGGTAGGTTCCCTGGTCATGTTTACGATAGTCTCCTTCATCCTGAATAGGAACAGTGATCAAATTTGTCCTTGGTACCACAGGCTGCATGGTGTGGTAGGTTTCCATGTGACCCTGGCCTCCAGGATGAGGCTGACGAATGGCTGTACCACTCAATCCAGTCGGGTGACTCTGAGGAGGAGGCTGAGTCTGCATTGGTATGGCCTGGTTGGAAGGGTTCTGGATGGGCGGGGGTTGGTTCATTGGTGGCAGTTGAGGGGGCGGTTGGTTGGTAGGGGGTAAAGCCAGTATCGAAGTATGGCTTTGCAAAGGAGGGTGACTCTGCAAAGGACCGTGGCCGTGGCTCTGCATTGGGGCATGACTTTGCATGGGCAAAGGTGGAGGAGGTTGGCTCACAACAGGCATGGGATGGGTGGGAGGGGGAACATGACCGGCCATTACGGGAGGAGCTGTGTGTCTCTGGTGGTACATGCTGCTTGCATCGAAGGTCATTGGTTTTCCTGCTGCTACTGGCATGTTCGATCCACTTGTAACTGAGGCTGACAGGGGAGGAACGGCAGTACGTCCCATGGGGAATGGATCTCGTGTGGTGCTTGTAGACACTTGGCTAACTGCTGGAAGGGCCTTCATGGTTTGTGATTGTGTCTGACCAACTGGAGATGCTTTGAGGGCCCTGGTTTGGCTTTCCGGGTGCTTTGAATGCCTGTGCATCACATGGGCTTGCAGATCTCTCTGCGACAAATAAGTACGTCTGCACCCAGTTGGATCATGCTTACTTGCCCCATAAGTACAAACGTATACTGTTCCCAGAGCAGACTGCTCTACCCGCTGAACTGGATCATTACACCTGGAAAAAATATACCCAACCATTACATTATTTTGCAAAGATTCATCAATCATATCATAAATAATATGCACAGTGACAATTCCCTAAATGACTCACCTTGGACAGCTTTTGTCATTTTTTCTGGCACAGTCAAAGCAAAATACATGCTTACATGGCAGCTGTAAGAACAGGCAAAAAAAAAATCAATCAATGATAACTTGCAAACCCAGTGAAACAGTAACATACAGCATTGGATGTTAATGCTTTGCCTTATTTCTGCAAAACTACTGACTTACCATGCGTCCATACACTAGTATTGGGAGTCCACACCTTTCACAGCAATACATGGTAGGATCCACCACTTTCTCTCCCAGCATCAGAACCTACAAAATCCAAATTGTCAAAAATTTTGCGCGTGCTGTACAATACCTCAGTCTAGTTGGTTCAAGGCAGGGCTGCTTTTGCCAACCTTTTTATTTATATTTCTGGGTAAATTGAACAACAGGAAACAAACCTTACAGAATATTAGCATAAAAACATACCTTATGATCCCAACGCAAAGGCTTGCTCTTATGAACTGGCTCATCACTAATTGTAAATTTTGTGGTTGGGATAGCACTTGACCCAATATCATCATCATCTTCTGGATCTTTAAAAGAAGTACAATCAAGATCAAAATCGATAACGAATAATGTCAATATACTGTTGATGTCAAGTTACAGTAGTGGACTAAAGTTTGGGCTGGGTAAGCATTTGCCAGAAGTTGACCATGCAAAATTTTCAAATCCGGCACTGACCTCTTCCAAGCGAGACTGATTATCTGTGTTGACAAAAAACATGACCTAAAAAAACAAACTTTTGCCAGACACTGGTCTGAATTCATGACAAAAGCCAGTTCACCTGATGTCAAAGCATTCTCCTAGCGCAAAGGTAGTGTCGTATAACCATTGCTAACTTGAGGGCCACCGGACTGGGGTGTGAAAATCATGGTACACCCCGGATTGACTTTATTTAGACTCGGCAAGTTGCCAACACCCCAGGAAATATAGCACCGCAAGCGGTGATGACGCTTGACTGTTTTATGGGTCTGTTGGATTATTACCGCCAAGTAAACATACAAAGTAAATTCATAACCTTTTTACCCCTCCATGGGTACCCAAAGACAACCATTCAAGTATTACAACATGATCGTAACACTCTGTAGAGTGTACAAACCAAATAAGGTGAAGATTCCTCTTCCAAACAGAAGTTATAGCATTTTACCCCTTTGGTACCCTGATGTTGTTGAGGGTGCATACTTGTTTGCTACTGCATTTTAAGACATTTCTAAAAATTTTGTCAGATCTGCTCCGTCTTATCATCTTTACCTGGTTCCATTGGGTCATCTTGTTCCACAACCTTTTTGGCAGGCTTCTTCTTGGCTGAGCCTCTCCTTCCCTTGCCACGGCCTTTCGGGGAAGCCTTTAATTTGATTGAGATGTTCTTCCTCACAGCCTGAGAATTAGACCCCTTGGGATCACCCTCCGCATCCAGTTCCAAATCTAGAAATGATATCCAAATAATTTTCATATATTGGCCTTGTTATATATGGACATAGTTTTAAACATGGGCCCCGTTTTAGGGGGGACAAGTCCCCCCCACTTTTTTTGTACCAACATAACGATTTGACTGTTGGTGTCCAGAATAAAGGTCAATATGTCCCCCCACATTTGAAATGAAACGGGGCCCCTGGTTTTAAAGAACCATGCGCAACCACGATCCGAGTCAAACTGACAGGGAAAATATTTAGATGTTCATGGCTGATATGCGTGATTATTAACAGTGGAAAAGTATATTTTGTGGTTATATCAGGCCATCCTTAAATTATTTCTGTTGCGGGTTGCATGACACTTGAAAAACCTCTCAGGTAGGTAGGATTTCATTTGCATCTGTACAGAGTAGAAATATACTCATGCACATGTTTACCACATAATGATAATACATTTGATAATAATAAATGTAAATAAAGAAATCACAGAATAACTTATTTAAACCATTTGTGTGAATTTTTTTTTTTTTAAACCTGTAATTTGTAAGCCTGTTGTGCGTTGGGTGGAATCATCAGATTCTTCACAAGTTATTAAAAAAATCAATCAATCAATGTTTAGCACACATTTTTGTAACAGCATTATCACACTAACTGATACAGGTCTGTTGTGTTGCAATCATTATCAAAATCGTGAAAACTTACATGCGTTTTCAAAATTTGGCACGGCAGTGAATATATAAAAAATATGACAATATAGTTTAATTCTCCAACATTTTATAAGAATGTCATTGTAAATATCTGCATCGTACCACAAAGAATATATGACACACACAATTTGCTGAAAAGGCCCTGTGCATCGTACCAGTCTTAAGGAATTATCCAAACATACAATTTTTTTATAATTTCCATTATAATGATTAAAAGGTGAAATTATTAAAATAACTTTAAAAGTACTATGATTTAAATAGACTAAATAATATATATGTAGGTATAATAGTAGTTGAGATGTGGAGGTTTGGGAAATTTTAAATTTTCAGCATTTGCTCGTTACCATAAATTTTAGTTAAGGCCAAGCTACACTATTTAGAGTCTTTAAGACACCGTGTTTTAGTGTCAAGAGTTCTGTTCCATACTCTAATCTTTAAAAAAGGATCAACAATTTAATTTTCTTTCCATATTCAATAAATCACAGCTATACATGTGTCAATGACTTAACTTTTCGCCACAGTATCTAGAATACTACAATATATCAATGTTTTTGGCAAATAAGTTCTGCTGAGTGTAAAGATATTTGTCAAATGGTAAAGAAATGCACTTCTAGAACCATTAAGCAACCAATTCCTTGCCCCACTGGACAATCCATTCCCCTTTAGGTGAAGTACTTGTTAAGAATGGCCTCATATTATAGATTCATACTTATATGCCATGGCAATAAATAAAAAAGAAAAATCCTTTCTTGTGAAGTTTTGTGCCACTTGTACCACAAAACTAGGGCACAGCAGAGTTAAAACATTTATTACTCCGCAGGAGATAGGCCAATTTTTAAACAGTTAATTGAAAATATTCTTGTCACAAGAAAATGACACTCCATCTAGTGCAGTACAGACATGCAGCCATACATTTTACAATATCCTTTTAGCTATGGCATGCTTAGCTATAATTAGTATCACAGAACATTCTCAACTTTATTTTCATTTACATAGCAAATTCTGATAGGTAATTCATTCTTAGAACAGACGAAATATACTATTTCTGATATATTTAACACTTACCTCCAGTGTCAGACATTGTGCCGGTAAGAATAATACTTCACGGATCCCTTTTCCTCATCAAGCGGACTCCCGCTTTGGATTTGGGTCCGTGATTTTTTATCCGCCAATTAACAACCGCTATATCAGGTCAACTTTTGTGAGATTCATTTTCATTGGCCATTTGACAAGATCAGTCAGTAAGCCGTCTCTCTATTGGCCACAGAAGTACCACGAGGGTGAAGGTCGTTTCTAGCAAAATCTTCGGTATCTTCTTCACCACAGGCCAGGAAAACCCCCGTGCTTTCCTAAGAAGAACACGCGGCAATCAGGCCCGATTATACTTGAATCTTCCTGGAGTCAAGATTTCATCGCTGTCGAAATAGATCAGCAAAAACGGAAGCGCCGGGCGGGTGATGAGCTCGCAAACGACAAGGAGAATCAACAGAGTTGCCATTTCATGGCGACCTCACATTGTCAACAAAGGGAAACTGAAAGATCTCACGTAGAAGTATCCAATAAAAGCGATATAGAAACTTTTACCGTCGTTAAAAAGAAGAGGAATTCAGGGGAACGCCAGGAACCGATGGATTTAAAATGTACAACAATGATCTTATTAATTTTCCTTATTAATGACATAATGTGGGATTCAATCATTCATTCAGTGTGTCATGATGTGACAAGAAATGAAGTATACATGTAGGCTACTTGGGTTTTCCCGATTTCTGTGGTTGTATTAATTTGTATTGTGCTCATGTCCTGTGTTACTGTTGAGGCCGACTCGTCTGCCAATTGAGACTGACATGTCCTCTTGCCTGCTGCACTATGATAAGTTTATCTGGATTTTAGGTCGCAAGGGTCACGGTTTGCACTATTTCCGAAAATTACCTTTTTTTATTCGACCTCAATTTAGACAAGAATGATCGTGGTCCGTCATCGCCAATAAAAAATAATTAATTTTACAGTCTCTCAGCCAGTTGACTGAATTGACGCTAGTGGAAATGGTTGTGCTGGGCAGAGGACCAGTTGGTAAATTAGCAGACCTGTCATCTGTCAGACCTCTTGACTAGAACCCTTTAAAACAATAAATGATCAGTCTCAATTGGACGAGTATCTGACAGTCCTGGTGGGGGAGCAAGGAATTCGAAAGTGTAGGTGATTTATATTGATCATAAGGATCCAAAGCGACGAGTTCCTGCACTGAAGAATAAGTTAAGATGAGGTTGATGTTAAAATAATTCATTTGAGCTATTCTAGTTTTAAAACGCAGTGAATGAATAATCTCTATGAAATATGGTTGCCGATTGCTGAGTAATTAAGCTGTGGACAGTGAGTGTTACTGTATAAAAATTGCACCAATAGCCTCAATCTAAGAAAAAACTTTCTTTTCATAAGTAGTCCTTATCCTGTAGTTGCACTTGATCTAGTACATGTTTGAAGTTCTTAGAAAAGAAAAGTCTAAATTTCAGTGCAGGGAGTGTTTGTTGACATACAGAACCAGTGCATCTATCGTCCGTTTATTTATTTACTGATTCTCGGTTCTCTCTTTTAAACTAATTTGTGTTATGTTACTAGACTATAACTTTGCCTTTCAGTTATTATCTCTGCTATCTTTAATTCTTGTGAGAGGTGACTCATCGCTTCCTGTAGAATCCTTGTTCCTGGGTTGCTGACTCACTGATTGAGACAAGAAATTATATAATCTGCTTGAAGATAATTTCTGTTGTAATGTGAAGAGGAAGCTGTATTATGTCTTTGCTAATATTATTTCTTAATTGATTAGGCAGATTGAGAAAATTGTAAGTTCCCACCCCCCCTCCCCCATATACATACTGTTCTGATATTTTTAGTAGTTTAATATAAAAAGTTAAAGTTATGCCAACATTGTTAAAAATCTCCTAAAATCAGTAATATAAAATATAAAAAAACCAACAAAATTTGGCCAGGGCTAATGAGGTCAGTTGGAAATCGGAACAATTTTTATTTTAAAATCTGACACTGATCTTTATAGTGATGCAGAATTTTTCTTTTCTGTTTCATAGTAACGCATTGGGAACAGACCACCAGTGATGTTACCTTTGTTCTGGAAAGCAACCAAAAAATACAGGTAGATGACCTGGACAGTGAAGTGAAAAATGATGGGATTTTGATTACTATTCGAGGTAATGTAGGTCTCCTTTGACAGATATATTATGAATATATTATGATGTTTAACTCCACATGTTGACAATTTTTTCACAGTTAACTTTTGACTAATTGATAATTGATGTTTGTGTAGGTGGGCCGTCATGGAGTTGTAAATTTTATGAAGAAGTTGAGAAATCAGCGACTAATGTTGGAATACGCAATAACACAATTCGTGTGAAGGTTATCAAGAAGATGCCAGGAATAAAATGGCCAGACTTGAATGTAAGGCTTGTTTTCATTTTAAACATTAGAGACTCGAAAGTTTACTGTGCCACATCAGTTAACTTCTTTAACTGTGTCTTGTTGGTCTGGATTATAGGTATGGTAATCTACTTGTGATGAATGAGTTGTCTATGTTCTGCTTCAGAAGGAAGACATTAATAATTGCACAAATGAAGATCATTCTGAGGATCTGGAATCAGAAGGGAAGATGGAAGAAAATGGGACTGACCACAAGGAAATAGGTAATCTTGAGATAAGGGCAACAGCATCTTAGAGTATACTTATATATATATATATTGATTTCCCCTATTAGTTTGAGACATCTCAGACATGTATGTTAGTGTCATCTCAGAAATGTTTGCATTTTAATTTCAGACTTATACAAACTCACACACGTGAAAAATGATTGGTATGAAAAGGTTAGTACAAATCATTCGTTGTTGTACTTCGTGCATTTGTAAATTCTATTTTAAACTATATTATGTTGAAGTTGCAAACTTTTTTCTTTTTCTCCTATTTGATGTAGTATAATGATTGCTTTCAGCCAAATACTTGTGTGGTGCAATTATACGTGAAGAATTTGAAGAAAGATACAGTGCAAGTTACATTCAAGGAGAAATACATCGGTGTCCAGTTTTCTACATGGTATGAATTTCGTAACTACCTAAGATTTTAATCATCAACTACACAGAATACTACAATAAGAAAGTTATGCACTCCACCAGTAACCAGCGAACACTCTGCTGCTGAGAATGACCTGATTTGCATGAAATGCGATAGTCTCCTGTAAAGTCTGCAGGTGTCGCCTTTGAAGTCCGTAAATGTCTCTGGCCAATCAAAGGGCTTCATCTGGACAGCTAAGTGTTCCCAGTCTCTCTGGAGTGTGCAAGCTTCTTATTAAATAATATACTGAATATTTTAATGATTCAATTCACAAGCGTCACTCCAGCAAAGGCTCCAGCAAGTAAGTCGAGATAGGCCTCAAAACTGGCCAATCATCGGAGACCCAAACGTTATAGTTAAATTAGATGACCTCGCTGTGACATGGCCTGTCCAATGAGGTCAGGCCTCCAACCTGAAAAGGGTAAAATTCTGTTGCAAATGGATACATCAACCACGAGGGTTTCGTTTACTAGAGAAATATTGTGTATACATCAATTAAAGCTATAAAAAGTTATTTTGAAGTATGTGCAATGTTTTCACACTCCATATGAGTAAATATCATACACTGAATGGAGGACAAGCCCATCTATTTGTTTTTGTTTAGTTTGACAGCTCTGACCATGTGGGTCACTTGAATAATTATGATAATACCCCAACTCTGCATGGTTTGCCTGGGGTACCTTCTCTGGGTGACAAGCTGATGTCTGTGACTAGAGTTACGACTGGTACATGAGTTACACTGTGAAAAATGTATGACAGAGTTTAGCTGTTTTAAAGGCTTTTGAGTTATTTAATGCATATCACTTCTGCATCTTGTCAGGTGTGCCAATTTTGCCTTATAAATGTAACTATAAAATTTGTTATTTCAGCGACCTTGCATTCCTGTCATTGCACAAAGGCTCTACAGAAGACACATATTTCTACTGGGGATTTGAAATTGCGTAAGTTGTGATTATTATGCTGGGTGTTTCATGAATACTGCTGCTGTCGGCAGGAACTCGCCTTCCCGTCCCTTCGGGCCAGATTCCTCTTGATTGATTGAGTATGACATGAGCTTATCACTTTAATTTTTCAGGGAATACATAACTCCAACTTTATGTACATACAAGGTTTCTAATGGAAAAATAGAACTGCAGCTTAGCAAGAAAGACTGCAGTAAAAAATGGAAAGCCTTAGAAGCTCCTGAAAATGGTAAGTGACTGAAAGGTTTTGTATTTGTAAGATGTGGGTAATTGCTAGTGGCATGTATTGCAATATGACTTAATTATGCATACCTTTGGTTTGCTGATTGATATGCTTTGACTGACACTGATGATGTTGATGAATCATTACAGCTCATACAGTAACAGCTGTGCAAGATAATAAGTGGGTGCCTGCAAGTACGAAAACCACAGCCAAAGTTGCTCCCACTCAGGATATCACTAAAACTGTCAGTCGCCCCGCTCAGTCACCACCCAGAGCTAAAGAAATGACTTCCAAGCTCGCACATAAATCAGGAGTTGTGTTTGATGAGATGGCCACTGATAAAAATGCTCGACCGGTCGGCAAAGGTCTCGTTGTGCCGTCTACGAAGGATGGGAAAGATGGCCAGGTGTGTGTCTGTTTTGGAAATTTGTCATATGATATCTAGTCTAGTATTACAAGGCAATGCTTCAAAGTAAATTTTCAAGAGCCCAATTTCTCATTAGTGAAACATAGGCCAGTGAAGTTAGTGCAATGTCTTGATTCGTTGCAGAAGCCAACATGTATGGTACCACCCCTCAATAAAACAATGGCCGAAAAACCCACAGTCGTCAGCAATGGAATGACTGGCCTGGATAACCTGGGAAACACTTGTTTCATGAACAGCGTTTTGCAAGTGCTGGCCAATACCCGGGAGCTGAGAGACTTTTTCACTGGTACGTGATTCGGAGGGGCACAATATTTTGATAACAGTATTGACATGAACTTTGTGTGTTTTGATAGTGGAAAATACAAGTGCCAAATGGTAATGTAAATGTGGTATTATTTTCCATTTCAGAGTCACATTTCCAGAAAGAAATAAATGCAGACAATCCATTGGGCATGCAGGGCAAACTGGCAGTCACCTTTGCCTGTCTTTTGCGAATCCTTTGGTCGGGCAAGCAGTACTCGTATGCTCCATCAAAACTAAAGGTATTAAAATCATACCATACTTTATGGTCAATCAGTTTCCTAGGTTGGAGAAACCAAATATGTAATATGTTGTATTTTTGATAAGCTTGACCCCTGATTAATTTCAGAACCTCGTAGCCCAAAAAGCCACACAGTTCACTGGTTTTGCCCAGCATGATGCCCAAGAATTTATGGCGTTTCTTCTTGATGGGCTGCACGAGGATCTCAATCGCATTCGCAACAAACCTTACACGCAGGTTGTGGACTCAGATGGCAGACTTGATGAGGTGAGATCCAAATCCCTATAGTTGCTAATTACTTTGAAAGCAATACAAATTTCTGTGAATTTGTTGTGGATTACCAAAGGATTAAACAATCAGTACAATTTATTACAATTAAGATTTACTTTCCAGTACACAACTACCCACTGGGCTAGGGAGCCTTGCTCTTTGGCTAGTTGGGAAGAGGTGTTGGAAAAAGTTACCACATGAAACAATTAGATTCATGTTAATATTTCTTCTATTTATTAAGGTTGTAGCCAATGAGGCCTGGGAAGTCCACAAGAAACGTAATGATTCCTTCATTGTGGATTTGTTTCAAGGACAATACAAATCCAAACTGGTGTGTCCTGTATGTGGAAAGGTGAGGGTGGCATCTGTTGATGTAAAGTAAAGGAAAAAAAAAATTTTGATTGATTTAAAGGAGAGAAAAAAAGGACATGTTTTCCATTGGAATGCAACAAAATTTTTTTAGCATCTTTGCCATTATCATATTGCTCTAATTTCATTCAGAACTTTGAACATTTACACTGTTATTTATTATTTTCTTCAGGTGTCAATAACCTTCGATCCATTCATGATGTTGCCAGTGCCTCTGCCCAAGAAGCAGCGTTTGCTGAATGTAACATTCATATCAAGGGATCCTTACACTAGGCCAATACAGGTGATTGTCTAGTTGCTTTTTCAACAAAAAATAGAGTATAGAGAGTATGGCTGTCATCGTTTTCAGTCACAAAGATTTCGGAATGGTTACTAGAGTTTAATTGGTGTATGCATGCTTCAATATGTGGAGATGAGTATGTCAATTAATTAATTTCACTTGTAGTAAAGTAAGCAGAAACTAGATTGTGAATTGTCCTATGACAAATGTGACTTTTCTATGCTTTTCTTGTTCCAGTATACTCTGAAACTACCACGAGATGTCACTGTGGAACACCTGAAGGAAGCTGTGTTTGCCAAAACTAAAGTTCATCCCAGAGATGTAAGTTGATATTTAGGGATCACCTTTACAGCCCTTTGAAATGTGCTGTACTTTCACTGCTTTGCACATTTAATGACGGTAATGTCTATAATTTTATTGCAGATGAGGGTCTTTGAAGTGTACAAGCATGGAATCCATCAGTTTTTCGACAAAGGGAGCAGTTTGGTCGGAGTTATCAACTCAGGAAAGATTTTTGTGTAAGTTTTGATATAGCCTTTTTGACTGTCCTTTATAGGTCATCATAAGCGGTGGTTTGACTGTACAAGATATTTGGCCATAGATATTGATGAATTTCATCAGGTGGATTCCATAATATTGTCTATATCCTTTAATATCTACAGGTGTGAGGTCTTGTCAGAAAAAGTGGCAGGGGAGGCAGTTGTAGAAATGGCAGTCATTCAACGGGTGCAAGTTCCACAAATTGGTGTGACCAAATGCACTACATGCAGCAAAATTGCACCGACTGGCTCGAAATTACGTCGATGCGCTCGCTGCTACAGGGTTGCCTACTGCGATCAGTAAGTATTCATGTACCTTTGGTGTATCGTGACAAAAGATGGTAAAATATATCTTTTCATATGTCTGTTGATTTGCATTATTGCATTCAATCCCAATAAGCAGTACATTCTTCTGCAGGAAATGCCAGCGACATCACTGGTCCACACACAAAGGTCTCTGCGGCTCGAATCCAGAACTCGTTGGTCAGCCGTTTTACATCAGTTTACCAGAATCGCAAGCCACATACTCACACATTGTGCGTATGGCTCAGACCTATACTAGGTAAGTTAATCAACTTCGGTGTAATCTGTTGATGCGCAGTAAGAATGCTTTCAGCCCTCTCTCGCTGGAGTGACTGCTTGAAAGGAATGGCTTCATAAATTCTATTCTTTTGTCTAGGTACTCTGTTGATGTATTCCAACCACCCCAAAGTGAAGTCTCTGTGACAGAAGACAGCAATCGTTCTTCCCCAACGAGGTCTGAACCTCAAACTCCAAACACCCTGACACCTTCAACGAGCTCCTCGACTGTATGTGGTGATATTTCAGACCAAGACAGAGACATGGACTCTTCGGAGCTGAAGCAAGAGTGGGACAATGTTCCAGAAAATGGCAGTTTGAAAGACCGCCTGGATAGCTTTATGGACATAGACCAGGACTATGTTGACAGTCCATCCGGGACACCTCCAAGCACCTCTTCCATGGATCAATCGTCTTTGCCAAATTCTGCATCAGAGTCATCTCTGGGACAAGGCTTGCCCACCAAATATGTGATGGCTCGAACCCAAGATGTGCTTGACAAGAGATTGGTAAGTGGTTAACAGATATAAAGATATTGTGTACACTTCATAAATTAATTACATGAAATGTGCATTTCAAAATCTCTGTAGGAAAAAAAGGTATAGAATTAATGCCACTGGTAATAATAGTGAAATTTACTTTACGTAGGACCTGTTTCTGTTGGATTTAATCTGAATCTGCATGCAATAGACCTGCAGTTTATTTATTTCCGAGCCCAACTTGAGCCCGTCTGATATAGGCTACTAATTACTGCAATGATTTTCGTTTGCAGATTCAGTTCTTGCTTTGGCCTGCCAACAAAGATGGCCGCAACCTGATGGGAGCCAGTCCTCTTGAGAATGTGGGTGACCAGCCGGTTGACCTGAGTTCTGTCCATTACTTGGCCATGGAATGGAAGAATAATGACCGGTGCAAACCCTACGTGATGGTGCAATCCAAAACAGAAATTGTAAGTTCAGATTCTGAGAAGTTGTGTTGCAGTCTATGAGTGTGTACAAACGCTGTGGTCTGATGAAAGCATGTACTGACAAAATAACATAATTGCTCTGTGCTTTTTCAGGATTGTGATGATGACCCAAGCTTGGAGAAGGAATCCCTGGATGGTAAGTTTTTTTTTTTTAATATTTATTTAATATGGTCATATTATGCGCATTACCAATACAGTCTAACCTTCATATATCGCGCCTCTAATTAAAGCGAACCTCCCTTATTACCCGCATGTCCCCGACCTAACCAGACATGGGTTTTGTAATGTTAAGTAATACACACTGATGGCGTCCACGCGCAACACACATGGCCGTCACGCCATTGTCTTGAACATCTTAAAACTGAATGTTCTTTGTGTTTAATTGCAATTCACACTTCACTGAACATTGAACTGGAATCATACCAGTGCTGTTCTGTCAAGTGGCAGTTGTGAAGTGCAATTATGTAGGCCTATTTATACTTTTATTTGAAAACTTGATGTCATTCATGACATATTTTTTAGCATGCGTTCAGTGCTTAACTTGCTATTGCTTAACTGGCCAGGTAGGCCTAATCGCAATCGTTACGGTTGAGCGAACACGACGCAAATGTCCGCAAGGGGGCTTGGCAGTACAGCCGCATTAATTAGAGAACCTGTGCTATATCGCGGTTGTCATAACATGTCTTCCAAAGGCCGCGCTATAAGGAGGTTACGCTGTATTGGAAAAGCACTTTGGTGTAGTCTAGTTGTGCAGAAACTTCGTATTTGTATCAGTAAATACTCTAAATAAAATATACAATTTTACACCAGTTTTGTAATATATATGTAATGTGTATTTATGCAGAATATTATAAATTTTGACTGGTATTTCAGTTGCAGAAGAAAATACTTTAGGCCAGTGCTTGTCACTATTTACTGAACCTGAAATTTTGAGCCCAGAACATGCATGGTAGGCACTTTTAACTTTGGAAAATATGATACATGTTTCGATTTTTCATTGTACCTTTTTGAATTAGACTTTTACTGAACCAACACTCAGAAGAATAATATCGCTCGTTCCAGGTACTGTCCGAAGTGTAAGGAACACAGAGAAGCCACAAAGCAACTTTCCATTTGGAAACTCCCTCACACGCTTATCATTCAATTGAAAAGATTCTCATTCCGCAACATGCTGTTAAGGGACAAGCTTGACAAATTCATTCAGTTTCCTACCAGGTTAGTGTTTTTTTCAAATTTCAATTGGTCATGATAAATGCACATTCGACCATATGTTGAGCTAAGTACAGCACACAGTACGGATCCGATGTTCCAGTTTTAGTGACACAATTTGCCTGTGAATTGTAGACATGCAATATAGAGTATGTCATGAGAGTCATTTAGTGACAATGGCTTACCTTAAATACCTAAGGTAACCAGTTTCCCTTTACCACCCGCTCTCACATTTACTCTCCAAATCCCCCATTTAGAAATGTATTGTGTACATTTATATAGACAGTATTTTGATGATTCTATTTGATCAACAGGAAACTGGATCTCAGCAAATACTTCATTGGCAACAGGCCTGCAAACGAACCACCCCCAGTCTATGATCTGTATGGAGTAGTAAATCACTACGGAGGCATCCTCGGAGGTCATTATACAGCCTATGCCAGGTGTCCTGGACTTGAGAGCCAATCTAGGGATGAAGTTGGTGAGTTTTGAATTACCTTCAATCATGTGGCTGAATTAAGAAATCCAGCATTTTAGTATGGCAGAATAATGGAGGTGCCTTATAAAAGTAGCTTTAGTAGTAGTATCTACTCTTGTATGCTTCTGTTCTGTGTCATGTTACAAATGAAGTTGATCAAGGAAACTAGCTTTTATTAAATGGCTCATTCACCAACAGGCCATGGAGTATAGGGGAGATAGAGTTAAAACGTTTTGTCATATAATTTGGTGAGTGTTATACAACCATGCTGCAGTGGTGTGTGCAATCAGTGTTACTGAATGGAGACTACCAATGTTGCACCAGGAATCCAAAATAGGTTGTAGAGGCTCTACAAAACTTATATTGCATGAAGCACTAGAAAATGGAACAGCCCTAATTGTTATATTATATGGCCATATAATACAAACAGTAATAAAGGGAAATATTTATCCAGCAAACATACCATACAATATAGATGTGCCTTACTGTAACAATTCACAGCTTCATCTGTACCAAGTCAGAAGTCGGTATTTATGCTAGTCATGTAATATTCTGTGATGTCATTTTTCAGGTTGGAGACTCTTTGATGACAGCATGGTCACAGCGGTGAATGAAAATCAAGTGGTGTCCAGAGGAGCGTATGTCTTGTTCTACAGACGCAAGAACAGCATTGTGAGTGTCCCCGTGCCTTTGCAAGTCTGTGAAACTGAGCCAAGTCCTCAGCAGTCCGTTTCTACCACACAGACCCAAACTGTACCAAAGACAGAACTAACGGCATCAAAACCAGCCGCCAAAGAGGAAAGTGATGATGATAATGATGATGTGGACCTCGCAATTGGAGATATTGAAGTTCACGATAGATTTGCAGCGGGCGAGGGCATCCACACAGACAATCGAGTGAACTACAATAAGCTTTCTTACACAGATATGGACTCAGTGGACTAACTTTATACTATCATTTCACATTCTTTCAATAACTTATCTCGTGCTTGACTTAATGAGCCCACAGCAGGTGCAAGGGTTAGCCTTTGTTGTTTACAACTTGTATATATTGTAGTAAAACACTAGCACAATCTAACGCCAAGGAAAGATGTGAATGTTTAAACTATCGCAAAAATTTGCAACTAGTATTTCATCTTTGCATATTTCTGGCTTCTGCACTTTTTTAAAAATGATTAGATTGTAAGACAGCTTTTGAAATAACCAGCATGTTTTGTCTTCCTTATACTAACTGCACTCATTCTAGCCTTCACTTCTTGTCAGTTAAAACAATTTTCGGATCATGAAATCCAGACATCACTCTCAATTACTCTTACACACGTAGTAGTTGGCAGAGAGAAGATGCACCAAGGAGCCACTGTGATTGAGCCAATGCGAGGCTCTTCAGGTTAAGGTTTGCAAAAATTTGTCAAGTGAATTAATTCCATGATTGAAACATGAAGAATTTGCCACTAATGAAATAATTAATACAAAATTAATATTGGACGTGCTGAGAAACTAAGGTAACTGATATGATGTAATGGCTGCACTAACTCGGGTAATCCCACAATTCTTCATGCTTGGCTCATGCAAATGAGGAAGTGTCCCATCTTAGTATTCTTAATCTTTGGTAGATTGCTTGAGATTGCATGCCTGTCTTTAAAATTAGTTCAAGTATATATAGCCGACATTGAAGTTAAACCACGCACGCTGCATGAATGTATGTTTTATATTAACATTATTCACCTCAGGTATTTTACGAGCCGGCAAGTTTATCACTCAGTAAAATTGATCTATATAAACGCAGAAGCTCATTACGTTATTCTAGTTGTCTTGTTATTAGCCAAGTTGTGAAATATGATTTACTGATTTTGTAAAAGTTAAGTATACATATACGTAAAAAAAAAAGGTACAAATTACTGGTAATACTGATTCTGTATTCTTTGAGTTGGTAAGGTGTGTTGAACTTGTTTTAATGTGATGTTTGCCCTCTTTGTCTGTGCTGATTAACAAAAGCTGTACTTGGATCCTATGCCTTTTTGGAATAGGTTATTCAGACTTTTCGAAAAAGACTGGCAGTAACTATTCTCAGATAATTCATGATGTTTTGAGTAGATCTCATTATCCAGCTTTATATTTAATATATAAACAGATTGTTCTGCATACCAGTATATAGGCCAATATTGTTTCTTCTGCATGACATTGTGTAAATCAAAAATGTTTACATTGCAGAACAATTGTGATATCGGATATCTATGTGATACTGGCTTGGTATACAAAATAAAATTTTGTTGACTGTCACCATGGCTTTGTTTGTAAGTACTAAATCATCTAAAATGTCTCTGGTGGACTGTTCCATTTAAATGGAACAGACCTCTGTAGAAAGGACAAATATCAAACTGCTCTGTTGTGCGACAGTCACCAAGAAATCACTTGCTCCCATGTTCCACTTAAATCAAGTTACTAATTGCTCTCAACATTGCCACAGGATATGGAAAATAATAATCACCTCAGATTAGGTTCTCTAGAGTGCTCTGTCATTTCAAATTGAGCATAATCTTGCAATTGGATGAGATCCTGTATATTTGAATAGGTTCATCAGTTTAGATACAAATGAAATAGGTTTCAGTTCAAAACGTACATTTAACCTATGTCAGTAGCGCATAACCTTTATCAGCATCAGGACCTGCTACATTTTGGTGCAGATTTTATGTGGAACAATATTCCAAATAAAAATTAAAACAAATTCAAGATCTTCTTATGCTGTTTATTTAAATTTGCACATTATGTGATGAAGTATCCCACGTAAACTGAGCACACGCAGCACTTCACATTTCACGCATTATTCTCAATTCACGTTTAAACACTTAGTGTAAAATTAAAGTTGTCACATAACCCACTAAGTCAATGCAAATTATGCAAGAAACTACGACAGAACAATGTTCACATGAGCAACAAGCATTAATATGAGTAACTGAATATGTTCAAGAAATAGCTATCAGCAGTTGGTAAACCATGTGGTCTTGTGAGTACAAGAAAAATGCTACCAAAACCATGAAATTTTTGAAAGGGTACAACCGGTTCACACACCGGATAAATGTGCCAAGATTTGAAAATCCCAATATTGCATGGTCATGATACTATTATTTAGTTAATAATAATGCTTTGTGGTGTTAATTAAGTAAGAGGTGGATATATAAATGTCATTTAGGTGGATCAATACACAGTCCAAGGATGTCATTTAGGTGGATTAAGATACAGTCCAAGGAATAAATTTAAGCTGCAAGTTTACGCAAACATTGACCCTTTGAATTATGACTATTCCTAAACTCTAAACTGCAACAAACAATAAAGAGACTAAAATATAATAATATCAAACATAAATTATTTCACAGTGCAGCTGTCAGCTATTTTTTCAACATAGGCACCAATAAACAAACATTGGTCATTTTAAATCTAGAATACAAACTTTCAGAGAAGTACAACCTTTGGTTATAACAAGGACCAGAATCTGAATAATATATAGGTACATAAACTTTGGCAAGACTTTATTCAGGCATTGCCCAATGAAGCATGCAAATTGTACAACGCTATTAACTACTTCTTGGTTCTACAAACCCAACCCAATGCAATGATTTTACAAAATTGTACGAAAAATGATCTATCAATAATCCAACAATATATATATATATATATATATATATATATATATATATATATATATATATATATATATATATATATATATATATACATAAACCAAAATGAAATATATGCACCAACCAACTAAACCTAAAATTTGAACATGCATTTTGCTGTCGACATTGTGTTGTCTTTCACTTTTGTTATGAAGGTGGAAGACCTGCAACTCTTACACAAGGTACGCTACTATAATTTACAGCAGACTATAATGGTTGATGGTGACTGGTCCTGAACATCTACAACTTGTTTGAAAACTATTCAAAAACACATACAAAATTATATAGAAGATCTTCCTTCAATTCAATAAATCTGAACAGTTAAAGAATTACTGCACAAAAAATTGTCTAAAACAGTTATAGAGTCATTGTAATGAAAAGTATAGTGTATACATGTGGAATAATGTTTAAAACAATATGCTTTCATACAGTTACGCAAAGAAAGGTGGTATTCTTGAAAAAAATACCACTATGATCCAGATGGACCCACTTATATCGAGCATTCTTATTATGAAAGAATATTGAGGCTGTTGTCCTATCTTTAACGTAACCAAACTGGTAATGACAAAGACATTTTTCCAGTCCCACATAGTTCGTTATAAGCGAGTCCAACTATAACAGGTATAACAGGAACAAACATGTGCAAACATAAATGACTCAATGTCACATTACTATACATATGTATTGGTTTTATGTGCAACCCTAAACACTAATAACATTTCACTTTGAGTAATAGTCACTATTTTTTCGAGCTGTTTGTAGTTGGTAGTACAGAGATCTTTCCTTCATTCAGTTTTATGTATGTATATCCCAAAACACCTGGAAATGACAAATTTGTATACATTTGATAATTTCTACAATACAGTGAATCATCCTAAGCACCAAATATTTAAGCAATACTGGATTTAATTTTGTAAACAAAAAAGTGTCCTGAATGGTGAGGTTATTTATAACTGCAAAATATACAGATTGGATTAAATATTAGCAGGGTTTAGTGGTTTTATTTGATGTGGTCAAATTAGTGAGGTGGCCCTGGGTGAGATTCTAGTGTATAGAGGTACATTACAACTTTTTGAAAGTGCTGTAGCCAGTAAGACTCCATCTGAAGCATAATTATCCAGAAAACCTTTGGGTGACTTGGTCAGATCACCTCACATTAAAACATTCAAGCAGACAGTTGACCTGTAGAACTAGGGGTGGAGTAAATCTCATAGGACCAGTATTTGCTTATAAATGTAAAAACGTTTAGCTGTGGATTCCAGGGTGCTAGATTTTGATAGCAGGATTAATTGAAAAAAGTTAGTGCGGGGTACCAATACTGGCAAAGTGTTGCCCTGACAAACCACTTTCAAAAACTTGCACTGTACTTACAAAAAATTAACCAGTGTAAAAGCGGCAAATACAATATAAGCACAACACCTTGCTTAACAATAACAAAGTTGTAATGAAATGTAAGAGGAAGGACGGATTCACCATTGATACTTTAATATACAGAGAGCACTTTATATATATAACTTATATTTATAATGTAGTTCGATGTAACATTAAGCTCAGAGAATCTCACACCAATTATGTCATCATAAATACTTAGCGGCTGAATTGCCACAGAAGAAATCAAGAACAACGTTTCAAAATACATTTGGCGAAATGAATAGCTGTAACATTATAAAACAACAGAGAAAAATAATACACCTTAAAATAAATACCTTGAAATAAAAAATAATATCTACATCACTCATATCAACAATACCAACATAACTAAATAATCTGTATAATATTTAATATTCACAAAACTATCATAAGATCAGCCTTATTTTGGTCAAACATCAGATTAATTTGAGATCAAGCCTTAAAAGACACATCACATATATCGCATAAAATACATGAGCCATGAAGCGAGAGCCTAATCTCTAATACTTAAAATCAAGATGATTTTGTTTTTGACTGATGTTGAATCATCATAGGTGGAGAGATTATAATTTCGTAGCAATAGACCAGTGACCCTGAAAATACAGAAAATAGAGGAATTAGCCATGTGCAAATTACAAAGCTGTAGTTTCTAGTAACCAGCACATGGCAGTGGGGATCATTTGCTCTGATCAATGCAGTGTTGCCAACTTTCAATAAATTTCTGAGAGTCTTGAGAAATTAAAAAAAAAAACTGGTTACACAGAACATTCAAGTCCATGGCAATTCTGATGCAGCAAATTCTCTTTAATGCCTAAATACAGCCTTACATGCCATTAATTACAAAATCTTTAAAATCTGTTTACTTTGAAGTTAGCAACATTGTCATGATCACTCATTCTTAATCACATTTTGAATGTACATGAATACGTGTCATTTGTGTATGTATTTCAGTGAAATGATCAGTGTTGATTTGCAATTATCTGAAAGCTTCTGCTTGACCAAAATTTGACAGACCTTTTAACCATTAACTTTACACTAATGCGCTTTAGATAAGCAAATGTGATGATTAACAATTGTGCTAAGAACTGACTGGTTGCGTTCTATAAGATACTGCAACACAATGCATAAGGAAGGATCGAGAGCTAAATATGTTAGACAAGTGCCAGCAAATATGCCAGTGCATGTCCATAGAATTAGGATGGTGAGTGATCTTAAAACATACACATGTACTATAACTATAAAACTAAAGCTCACTACTTAAATTTGAGCTATTGTATGTGCAAACAGGTGCAGCACATGGCAAGATATTTTCTGATAAAATGTAGTTTTATGAGTCCATCACTAGTTCCAAATGATCCACCACCAAGGCTGTTGTTTTAAGCAACTATTTTAAAATAAGCGTTACCTGCAAATGCCAACAAGATGCCAACTAACTGCAACGACTGGATGTCATCTTGGAACAATGTGTAGCCTCCAATCAGCGTCAAGCAAAACTTCAAGTGGCCCACCATGTTGTATCTAGCGGTTGTTAAGGACTAGCAATTCCACAGTATCCCCCAACAAAAAACGAACCATTCCCCCCAAATTTTCAGATACATGTACTCAGAATTTTTTTTTTTTGTAAATGAACTGCGAAATGCATGAATTATGAGCACCCCATTGAAATGTTGGAAGCGACAAATGAAACGCCAGTTAAGGAATGTTTTCTGACCAGTTTACTACCAACTAGCCACACTGTTCAGTGCCGAGATAGTTTATGGATAATCCATTCATTTGTCTTGTTATGCAATAACCAATTTGTAAAGCATCTAAAAGGATACGTCAAGGGAGATGTGTTTCCAATAATCCAGAAGATGGATAAATTGACGAGGAAGGCCACCACTCCGGACATTCCCACCATAATCTGTAAAGATCACAATGTCATGTGCATGCCATCAGCAATTAGCAGACATTACAACATCTTAATCACTGTCATTTTTCCAACTACACACACAAAGCTTTTCATGACTAAATTGTGCTCTAACCCAGGTTGATACGCTAGCGATGCAGCTAGCTTAGTTGGTGGAAAGCACCTGGGCATTTGTGCATATGACCTTTTTGATAGGCTGATCAACATCAAGTTCTTCTCATTTGCACAACCACATCTAGTGGAGCAACAGCATGACATCTTAATTTTACAGCCAAAAAAATTAAATTAATACATGACGTTCCTAGCTTATTCCAAGAAAATTAATCTGTGTGCAAGTAGTTAGTGAAATGGCAGGTAGCAGGAAATCTGTCATATGTCACATGTTTCACCTACCAAAGCCTCTAAAGACCACTCATTGAAGATGCCCTTCTCTCCAACCAAGGGCTCGAAGAACGGAATGACTAACATCAACAGAGAAGCAGATAACGGAGCTTGGTAGTAAAGCAACTGCATTGAGTTCACCTGGAATTCTTGCTGCTTTTCACCAACCCACTGAAAGAAGAAAACAAAGCCCATATGAGTACATGCATCGTCATAATTCAACTTGCACAGGAGACACTATTATATATTGTATGCAATCACAGGTGGATTCAGGGGTGGGCGTAGGAGGTGCACAACTGCCTTCCATTTGATTGCCAAAATTAAGTTGCTTTTTTTCCCCAGAAGGGCTTCGCACCCTATTCCTGGATCCCCCCGGTAATAACATGCAGCACCCTACTCCAAAGGCAAAAGAGGCATCACCTGTGCCAACACCGTCTTTAAAAATGTTTAGTCAAGTGTGTCAATCATCAATTAAACAGTATTAATGCAGAAACTTCCGTATGTATCTGTAATGTTAAATTGATAATTTATACTCACCACTTGATATAAAGAAGTGACCATCACACCCACAGTAGCAAAAACGGTACCAACTACGCTGAACTTAATATCATAATAACAGTTCAAGAAAACTCCTAAAGATATAGGTATCTGAAATGAAATAAAAAGTTAGTCATTTATCGCATTCCCAAACTGTTTCCTAAATTGCTTAAGCCTAACAAATGTCTTAATTACTTTTTTAATTTAATTTCAAGCAACTTTGAAATATTCACTATATATAGACTACTTGAAGTTGTTAATTAGCCGAAGTCCCCCCCCCCCCCCCCAGCTAGCTCGATGCCCCTCGACCCTCTTCCATCACATCACACAGTTAGCGGGGGGGGGGGGGGGTGCAACCAGCCTCCTGCTGTCACCTTGCTGTCACATTAACTCCTCTCGTGACCACTTGGCGCGCTGTGAGCGCTGTTGAGCGTCATTCTAGCCTATTTGATCGATGGACTCAATGCGTGCACATACACATCTTCACGAGTCTGTAATCGCCTGCAATTATTGAGAAAATGCCTGGCTACAAAGGCCATGTGTATGTCTGCATCATTTGATACAGAATATACAGGTAGATCTATCTAAGTGCGGAACATAAGTGGATCTAAGCAGTAATCAAGTGACAGATCACAGGTGGGTGTGCAGCATGTGGCTGTATCAACAATGTGTAGCCTATGTATAATCTACACCTATAGGCCTACATGAACTTAACGAGTTGTTTTGTTATCACCACAATGATAAGATGTATGCAGATTGCAGATTATACTCTTCTGTCGATTTAGCAATGTGATTTAGCAACCTATAAAATGTGTATAATATCAACTAAATAGAGCTAGCTGAGCCAATAGCTAAATAGACCATTCACAATCTGATGATATGATCACTAGATTTTATTAAACAGTTCAGACAATTGTCTTATCAGTGCATATTCCAGATACAAGTGGAACAAATTGCATCAAGGCCCAACATACATGTCTATAAACTAGTGTGGTGATGCCTTAGTCACTCCTCAGTATCTAAATTGATAACATTAGCTCTAAAAAATTTCTTTTCTATTTTTTGCAGGTTCAAAAAGAGAACTAAAAAAGAGTCCAACGTTATGGCATCTGAAGAGGAAGAGTCTCAGAAAAAGTTGACTCTGACAGAGGCTGCAGAAGCAGGCGATTTGGATTCCGTGAAAGGCATACTGGACGCAGGATGCCAAGTGGACAAACCTGACGAGAAAGGTTCGAGTGCCTTGCTGGTGGCGTTATGGAGGGGCCATGATAATATTGCAGAACTCTTGCTGGAAAGAGGAGCGGATCCAAATATAACAGACATGCTAGGATTATCGGCTTTACACGTAGCATGTGTGAAGGGAAATCTGGAAGCAGTGAAATTGTTGCTGGACCGTGGTAGGTGTGATGCAAATGGCTCCAGACACTCGAGAACCCCTCCTCCTATTCACTTTGCTGTAGGCAGTAATGAAGATATTGTCCTCTTCCTAATTAAGTGTGGTGCTGATGTATTGAGTTTGCATGGAAGTGGAGACCCTCCCTTATTCAGGGCCGTGACTAATGGCCAAAACAGAATGGTCAAGATTATGCTTTCGGCAGCATCTCCAGATCTCTCGTTCATTAATCACGATGATGATAACATTTTCCAATGCATGTTTAAGAGTTACACCATAAGAACTGCAAGTAAAAACCACTGCGAAATACTGGAAACTCTGTTAGACTATGCAAAACAGAACGAGACACAACTTCAAAGAGCAAAGGAGGCTCTAACAAAAGCAATGCCTTGTCTCATTCGCAATGGTTGTATCACTTGTTTCCAAAAAGCCCTGCCTTTCACAGACATCAAACACAAGTATGACGAGTTTGGCACAGACATGCTTCAGATTGCAATGACATCAGGAACATGCTGGTCATCTCTTGCAGTGGACTGGACATTCCGCACCACAGACGAGCTGGACGATTGTCGGTTGGAGATGGTCAAACGCCTTTTGGAAGCAGGAACAAGTCTCTCGGCCACTAAAGAAAATGTCATTGGACAGTTATGGAATTCGCGGAGCATCCGAAGCGCACCAACTAGCTCTCTGACGTATGTTTATTATGTAAGAGCCTGGGGTGGATGGTACCCTAATGATGAAAATTCAAATGCTGCATTTCAAGACTTCGCTTTATATTTAATGGACAACCTAGCACGATTAGTTTGCTGGGCTGGTTACAATCCCAATGAGAAACACCTGGACTACCTAACAACAGCACGGACCAAACAAAAACAGAAGAGAAAGTCACAGTCACTCGTTCTGATTGATGATGCTGTGACCTCTAGTCCTGCTTCTGATCATGCTGATAATTTTGTTGACGAACTGTGGACAAACTTTGCTCTGAATGCACGACCACTGACCAACTTAGCAGCAATCTGCATACGTAGGTGGCTCTGTGACAATGTGCTTTATAAGGTCAAAGCTTTGTGTCTTCCTCAGAGACTGCAAGACCACATCACGTTGAAAACCATCACCGATCAGATGCAAATTAGTGACATTGGGACCAACAGCCAAATGTTAGATGACCGTCGTTTCTTTATTGATGATGGTTCTGATGAAGATTATGATGATGATTTTGACCTCTTAGGCTCTAACATAACTGGATGTACAAGTTAGTCATTGTACTTAATGGGGGACCAGTTCTGACTCCCAACTATATCAGGGTATATAGGGCCATTGAACCAATTTGTTTTCTCCGTTTTTCCATTAAGACACCATGAATTAGTCATTCATACAGTAGACACACAGCCTTTTTGGATTATTTGTGGTTGCAGTTCTGTGATTGTGACGTAGTGATCTGGCATTTACATTTCTAAGAGGGCAGTACATGTTTGTGAACTGCTCCATTTGAAATACATGGTTGTGTTTGATCTTGATCTGCATTGGTTGACATGAAGAGACTTAATGTTTTCATGACCATTTATGGTATATACTGTAGCAGAAAATGAAAAGATGAAACTTGAGTGCGAGTTGAAAGTGGACTTCGTAACATCAGTGGTTTCTTGAAGGTTTCAACATTTTGTGGGGTGTAACAGCTGTTGAAGACGGATTCCTCAAATTTTCAACAATGAAATGCAATTTCCCTTTAGCAAGTAATATTTTTTCCCGGTATTTTAAAAATGTGAGGTGGGGGGCATAAGAGGCACTCCCAAGAAAACCTGTATGTTTCATGATCAATTCTTATTTACAAACTGATTTTCCTGCAAGATTAATCTTAAGAAATCTATTTACAGACGTAACGATTTTAAACATCAAAATGTGTTCAAAAATAAAATTTTATAGACCACATGCAGTCTCTTTTATTATTCACAATTACTTGAATTACAGCTAAGTGGCCTTTATTGTCATCATGGTCATATTTCACCGCATATAAAAAAAAAGTCAGTTGAGCAGATGTTGGCAAAATAATTGCAAGGACTTACAAAAACCTACAAATGTGCTTTTCTGACGCATAAATTGGGGAGGAGTTCCCTTGAAACTCCTTGGATATAGAGGTATTCATAGTATGACCACAGGGTATCTTACACCTATTTTCTCTCTCTCTCTCTATATATATATATATATATATAAATATATATAAGAACACTGGTCAGAAAAATTTGAAAGAAGCCCTGCGAGTATGACACCATCTTAAAATGGTAGTGATGACTATAGTAGTCAATGAAGGGTTGGATAACTCCTTCAATAATTTTTATACAAGGACTAAACCTGTCAAAGTATCAAATGCACAGGTTAATGAGCCTTCCAAACATCAGCTAGTCTTTTTATCGCAATAAAACATTCTAGGAACCTGGATGAGTGCACACATTTAATCTTTTCTGCACTGATGATTCACTATCTTGGTATAATCCATATTTGATTCTTTCCAACACTAAGACCTTTAATTTTCACCATCATTTAGTGGTGCAAAATGGTGTTAAGAATTCCATTTTCAACTATAATATTAACCAGCTGTTACTCAGTCAGTTTCTACTATGACTGTAGTCGATTATGCAACATAATAATTTATATGTATGGAGTGAATACATTTAGCAGCTGAGTGGAGGTGGTGTGAAAAGTGCAGGCCTCTAAGGCAAGTTCTTGCCGCTATCAAGGGTTGGTTGATGAGGAGAGAGAGGAGTCCACCCATGTTACACATTTACCCCATGGGTGTGGTCTTTTACTTGCCTCGGCATAGACACCGAGTAAAAAGGGACCGCAAATTTAACTTCTCATCCGAAAGACATCCAGCTGGGATGTAGCTCATGAAGAGTGACCAGGCCTGGACTTTCAGCAGGGCTGGCCAATGTTGTAATTGGCAGATGCTTCAACCATTAGGCCACCTAGCTGCTAAGTCGTCCAGTGGTTAAGGCCCTAAGCAGTGGCTAGCTCCATTGAAGTTCCCTGGTTCAAATCCCAACCCGGGAAATCTTCATGAGCTGTGTCTCAGCTGGATGTCAGTCACAAGAGATTTACTGCATTACATATCATTAAATCTGACTCTGCCAGTCTGGCTGCCAGCTAGTCATACAAGCTTCAGCCAGTAGCATTGTATTGAGACAAAAGTCACAATATGCTGAAGACTGACCGACTTGTACATAGACAAGGAGTTTTAGTCGCGTGCTGCGTTAGCACTCGACTGAAACTCAGTCCAACTTTTACAGTCTGTATCTTTAAAGCCGCAAACACTTCAAACCATTGGAGGCTAAAATTAGCTCTAAATAACCTTTGTAGAAATATCATAGATGTCTATAGACAATAATATTTATATTAAAAAAGAAAACATACTCACCAAAGTCATTTTTATTCTTGATGAAAAGGATCTTCCATAGTAATAATGCTGAATGAATATAATGCAGGGTGTTGTCATGGTTTTAGCAAGTTGGTATGTCCCAACAGTGTTCGTTTGCAGTGAAAGATTTGTTAAAACTACGAAGCCACAAAATGTGAGCGATAATGGGATCATCTTCAATACGTTAACCACCTTGGGTTGGAACATGCCAGCATGCTGACAAATCAACAAGCCGAAAGTGGTGAAAATAAAGTGAATACACGTCATAGTCATGTTTGGAAACCCGTAATGTGTGTATATCCATTTGTTCATCAACACAATTATGATGGAAAACGTCATATTTAGGCAGAGACATATTGAAATCGTCGATCGGCTGTGTACTGTAGCCATTTTGTCACCGGAAGACGAACGTGTCAACACCAGGCTGTTTGTAAACAAAAGCACGTGTTCAGCTGTCAGTCGCGCCGGGGGGCTTATTGTCAATCAGTCAACGAGTGTTGTCAGCGTGAGTCACTGAGGGGTTCACATAAAAGTTAGATCAAGGGATTTCATTTTAAAATATTTTAAACATATGGTTAGCTGAACTACTTTTAAAATCTTTATCCAATTCTTTTGAAAAACTTTACATTGTCTCTATATATGCCACATTTCATATCTGAATTAAATCATGCACCTCATATATCGATCAATACTCTTGTAGCATATATTATTTCTTCCAAAAGTGATAACTTGGGAGGCTTTTTTTTTAAATTATTTAATTGATAAATAATTGACATTGGTGTAAAATCACCTGTGAAAAACATCTTCTCTCACAAAAGTAATCATATATGACATGTTCTAAACAAAATATAATAACTGTTGAGTTATAAATTATACTATAAAATGATAAATGATTGCGTGGTGCTAACACCACCAACATCATCCATGGCAACCAAGTGAGAATGATGCCGCGTCTGTTAGACAAACAAACGAGCTAAAATACAACGTAATTAGAAAACCTCTGCCAGAAGAAAAAGATAATACCAATTCTTACTTTATAGTTTTATTACCTGGGTATACTCCCCAGTAATACTGCAGTACATGTTGGCACAGATGTAATACTAAAGGCATATATTCCATTCAAGGGTGTAATTTAGACAATCTCAGGGTGCAAACAATATAGACTGAGTAACAGTTTCTTTCTCATCGACATCCTCAACTTCTTCACTCGCATTCAATCCGATTTTCTTGAACCACATTAATGTCCAGATATACAACAGACCTGTGGGATAAAAGTCAATTCCTTTCTGGACCACATATATCACAATATTTCTCGTTCTCATAGTTTGAGAATAAATCTAGAAAGCTGTCGATGGTCTATATGGATTGCGTATCAGTTTTGGAGCTTCAGGCTGAGGAATCCAATGGTCATAGTGTCCTGGAAATCTCTCTTCAATAAGTCTTTCCTCTAAAGGAGTAGCAAGCAAAGCGTTTCTTTTGTCCTCCTGAGTCACCAAGATATATCGGCTGCACATAAAAACAAAACAAAATTCATTCACTAATGTCAATAGCAATATTTTGGCATGCACCAACATCACAAAATTCTGCTTCTGACACCAATATCACAATAAAAAAAAAGATCCATCACAAAAAATTTCTTTTTTGAAGACCAACTTACCTGCATCTGCTTGGTATTGACTTAGATGGACTCAACAAAAAGGCCCGAGCAGCATCATTGCGTGGGTCATACATGTGTAAATCAATCTCTTCAGCAGATATTTTAGGGGACGTCTCAATGGCAGGCTCAGTCAAGTTCAACCTAATTCTGAAATATTACAAATGGATAAAATTGAAGTAATTTTACACGATATTTAAGCAATGGTGTAACTTTAGGCATACACTTCCAACAAATAAAATGCCAAGATCAAGTGTCTGGCTTTAAAAACATGACATATTACCTGAACGGTAGTTCCGCACTCAATTGATTTCGTTGGAGCAGACTAACTTGATCTGTCGACTCTGATCTAGGCATATCCCCCATCACTGAAACAGCAGTGTTAGGCCTTGCCAGCGGAACTCTGTGTTCTTTGGAAAGTGGTGCAGTTTGTGCTCTTTCTTTTTTCCATTGCCTGCTGAAGCCTTCTGGTGCTGTATAATAATATGCATACATTTGAGTTGACACCATATACCAGAGTATTAGCAGTAGATATTTTATTGACGAAAAGGTCAAATTTGAACTATTTGTCAAATACAATAGAACAAGCAGCTTGAATTAATAAAAGAACGAATAAACATATATACAATTCATAAATGGAAAGTTACCGGGTGTTGAACAGTCCCTGTGGTAAGACAATTTAGTTTGCTGCATACATTTCTCAGCATCAACTTTCTTTCGTTTCTCTACAGCACTTTTAGCCCTGAGTTCTCGCTGAAGTCTCAACAGAATGTGTCTGGGAAGAGGACAAAATAATTACACAGAATGATATCAGAATAAATCCAGTGAAAAGAAAGTTATCAGTTTGGAAAGAGTACCTTGTGATAGCCTTTTCATGCCATGAATTCTCAAAATAAAGTCCATCATTCTTGTGCAGGTTGTCAACATAATCTTCTGTGCTGTTCAACAAAGTTAAAACATATTTAACAATATTTTATGCGATTAAAAGACTGATAGGTGACCAAAATGACTACTCTAGTTTTGATATAGATACACACCCAGGAATTCCACGATATTTTTGTAATTCTTCAACAAAGTTAACTTTCATGTCCTGCAGAATAGAACAGAAGTTTTTTTCTGAAACAATTGACTTACGAGCACTATCATTTTGCATTATTTATGCTTATGCCAGTCAAACTGCAAATATACAGCATATGTACAGAATCGACATATATTTGGTAATGCCAGCATCAAATGAAGAATGAATGGTGTTACAAGAGCACATACTAAGATTAGCAAACCAAGTCAGAATAACAAATCTCACCCCACGAGACAGATTGAACAGCTCCTGAAAGTGTTCAATTTCAGGTCTAGAAGGCCGGATTAGCCGTTCTAAAAAATAAATGTATTCCACTATGTCCAAATATTTTTATGCTGCAAGATACAGAACAATCTCGTTTTATCAAAATGCAACCATCCAGAAGCAGGCAAAGTTGGGCCACATCAGCCCGACGGTTGCCCCATTTCACTGATAAGTTCCAAATGTAGTAACAGTCAACAAACACTGGACAAAGCCTACCTGCAGGTGTATAAGGCCTCCTTTGGCCACCGAATGACGTAGAGGGTCGAGAATACCGGCGTCGACTTTCATCTTGGCCGACTTGGCTAGCCGCACTGTCCATCATTATAGTCCACTCGCTGTCATCATCTAGTAAGAATCCCGGGGTTCGAGACCGAGTATCAAACTGCGGAGGCAGCCCTTCTGAGAGTGGAACACTCCTAGATCTGCTTCCCTCATACTTCAGCTCTTGTAGGTCTGTAAACGGTGTACTATCAGCGGCTTCACTTGAAAGCTTTCTGGGTAGAGGATAAGCAGTAGGGAGCACCACATCAACTGATTGGATTTTTTGTTGGTAACTATCTAACGTAGCTGTCCCTTCTTCCGATTTACTTTTTCTGAGCAAATTAAACCCATTCTCAGTCTTTGTCTGTTTTAGTTTGCCAGATTTGCGTGGAATAACAGCTTTTGGCTTTGATGTGCTCCTTACTGCAAATTAACAGAAAATAACATTTTTAAATGCACTAAAAATTTAAGCATAACTTAAATCAGATGAATTCTAATTAGGCAGATAAATATATGTCTCACCTTTTTTGCCAACCATCTTATTCTGAAAATAAAAACCAAGGAATATGAAATGGAACTTGCAAAATGTGAAATAGAATCTTCAGGAAAACATATTTTCCTTTTACACTTTTCTATTATTTTCTAATATGTACTTTTTTTAAAGTGCGACAAAAAGTATATAAATGTGCTGTATTAAATGTAGTTTTAGAAATAATTTGTTTTTGTTACAGACAATCACCACAGGCGTCAATGTGTGTATTTAATCATTGGAATATGCAGTAATTGTTCTAATAATAAGAATGCTCCACAGAGACTGGGAACACTAAGTTGCCCAGGAGAAGGCTTCTTATTGGCTAGAAAATTCATGGCTGTTCCATTTTAAAAAATGAGGGGGGGGGGGGGAGGTGAACCAGAAAATTTTCAGACCTCCCCCACCCTCGCTATGATGTCGCATTTTCCTACATTAAGATATTAAGAAAATACTAGTCAACCACCCCCTCCCCCCCCCCCCCCCCCCCACTTTTTCAAAAGCATTTCTGGTCCCCTCCCCTTCTTTTTTAAATGGAACAGCCCTTTAGAGAAGACAATCGCCGTTGTCATGCAAATCAGGGTCATGTTGGGCAGCAGAACGTTTGCCGGTTTTAGTATTGTACTCCATGTCAATGATTAAAATCGCCGGCTGACACCAGTACTCTTACATTCTATAACATAACACAATCTGCAACACACTTGCAGCTATATACATGCACCTGTTTCTTGGGAGCTGGTAAACTCTGGAAGTTGATGTCTTGTGTGATTAAGGTCGGTTGTGGGCTGCTAGACTCTCTCTCTGTGGTAGGGAGTGGCTCTTCAAGCTTCTCAATGACACTACTTATATCAACTTCATGGCGTCTTGACTGAAATTCAAAATTCTTCTTGTCTGCATATTTATTGGATGACTTTGTCTCCAGCTCTGATTCCTTCTTAAGGAAACCTTTTGTTCGACGTCTTGGTGGAGGTAGCTAAAAAAAATAAAATGAGCTGGAATAACTGAGACAGGAAAAGGAGGCATATATTTATAGTCGTCTTACATTTGCTGAAACTCTGAATGCCTTACATCCATTTCCAAAACATAATATCTTCAGCAAGCCTTTTATTGTAATTCTATCTTTCAACAGTATATTCCTACCTTTTTTTCCATCATGGACTGGACTGTGGCAGGAGGAGATTCGATCTCAGGTTCCACTAATTCCTTGGCTTTTGGCCTTTTGCGAGGACCTTCTAGTTGCTTTTTCTTTATTGTCGCAGCTGAAGATGCTCTCTGTGCACAAAGCAAGACTCTTATTATAGGAACTATTTAGCAAACTAGAGTAGTGTATATATTATAGTTTTTATCGACATGTGGTCTGATGATGTGGATATCTAATAGAGATACATATGTCATATCACTATAAGCTACTTTACTATACAATTCTATAGAAAACTAATGATACAAATCTACTAAATCAGGTAAAATACCGGTCATAATATTATGGAGGACTCAACCTACTACCTAGTAAGCTCCAGTACTTCTTAAAACACTTACAGAGCCTTGACTGCTTGGAGGAACAGAAGCACTCCCAACAGACTGAGAAGGCTCGGACATCTTTGCAACGGAAGTTTTCTTAATTCTGATGGCTTCTCCTTTCAACACAGCCTCAGCATCTATCACAATATCAGCCGCTCGCCCTTTGTGCTCAAATACAGTGGTTGGTGCTTTTCCTTCTTTGACCTTCGTGACTTTCTCTGACGCTCTGTCTGATTTCTCCTCTGTCTTTTCTCCTGAAAATGTATGGAAATAGAAAAATGCTTCTCAAATGATGACTGTTCAATGTTCATCAAAACAGCTCAATTACTGATCATTATTTCGGACTTCAGAAGAAACACTATTATTGCATCTTAGTATAATGAAGTGTCCAGACTAATTTGTTTGTTTCTTTATTTGGCTACATCTTAATACTTTCATGATATAACTCCTATTGGTTTCGTATTAGCTTTTGGCAGGTTGACAAGTGGACACATAATATATCATAAAAACCTATTTTAACCTTTCACTTCCTCAGGTGCAATTGTCACCATTTCGTCTTCCTCAATTTCAAATTCAGTTTCTGTGCTTTCACCTCCCTGACAAAAAATTTACAGATCATAACATTTAATTAATTAAAGTCTCTATTACATGATCAACTTCAACGATTTCTTTAATTTAGTACATATGATAAATCCATGTTATTAAATTACCTCAGACACGACAAGGACCGACGTAGGTGTTCTTGGAGTGGAGGGTGTTGAAGGGGTAGGTGTGGGACCAGGTGACAGACCGAACTGCGGCAGTTCAAAATTTTCTCGCCTGGACACATCTCTCGCCTCTGTGTGTAATTTTTATTCAACAAATCATCGCAAAGGCCCCAAAGTTCAAGTAATTTATGGTTTTTTATTGTTGAAGATATATGTTGAATAAATAAATTAAGTCTTTCAATAACATAGTGAATCATCTACGCTGCAGCAAAAAAAGAAAGAAAAAAGGTGCCCCACCCATTGTATCCATGGGGCAAATGTGTAACTCCTTTGTATATGTTTGAGATTAAAAGGAAAATGGCATGACCAACCTTGCTCTGCAAACAGGTCCTTAATGTCGCCCTGCCTCAGATGTGCACTAAGTTTCAAGTCAACTTCAGACAGCCTGGCAGGAGTGGATTGCTGAGATCTATACAACTCAGTTGGTGCAGGCGATACCAAAGATGCAGGATCTCCGCGCTAAAATAGTGACACATCTTGTAATAATTGCTCACTATAAACTTAAATTCAACGTACCAACAAAAAATGTGAATACAGTATTATTATGTATATCATAAAATGCAGACTATGGATCGATTACTAACATTCAATTAATGCTACTCACATTGTAAAAATCTTCATTTTCAATTTGAAATATTTCTGCTTCAGTCACATAGTCATTGATGACATCTTCCTTGAAATGGCGCTAAAATTCACACAAAGGGTAACCAAACTACAACATTGTATCGATATGAACAGTAGTGATAAAATGGGAATCTGAACCATAATGGTAGGGGATTTCAACTTTCGAAGTTGTGAAAATAACACTGACCAAGTAGTTTCTCATATTAACAATATCACTGTCTCTTTCCACACCTTCAAAAAGCACTGCGGGATCTTCGTGAATTTCTGACTCTGAAAGCATGAGTTCACTATACTTATTGATATTAAAAAAGATAAGCCAGAGAAATTAAAGAATTTGGCATAAGTACATTTATATAAACTGACCGATATCGGATGGAGTATCATGCCCTTCTCCAGGACTCAAATGTGGACATACTAGAATGAAATGAGTAATGTTTCAGCAAAAACAATATCACACAAATCAAATCACAAAGACTCCATTAGATATAGGACGCAATAACATGCACCTTTCTTGCTGTCAATGATGAAGATTTGGTTTTGAAAGCCAACCACAACATCGGCATTTGAGTTAAAAAAACAAGCACAACTCAAAGTTGAATCCAAATTGATTTCTGTCAGAAGTACTTTAGATATGTCCCATATTTTCAAACTTCCATCAGCACTGAAAAATTAGCATGAAATACACAACATTAAAATGGAAGTAGACCAAATGGTTACAGAAATTGCTTGCTGTTTTAATAGTTCCATAGTAAGTTTTAAAATAAAGTTAAAACGCCATAAAATTGACCTGCATGTGAGGAAAAGTCTCATTTCAGGGCAGGCATCTACTGCAGTGATTGGCCCATTGTGTTCCGGAGCTGCACTCTTATCATAGTTTTTCCACACTAAAATATAATTCATGGGGCAAGTGTACTATGTCAGACATCATATATAGGCCTATTGTTTTCTACACACTTTAGTTTTCCTCTATTATACACAAATAACAATACTTTCCAATAATACTAGACTGATTCCCAGTGGTTTATGAAATTTGTGTCAACCACAACAGCAGCAGCACAAATATAGACAGCATTTTGAGATTTGAGACCTTTAGAATAGCATATATATATATTACGACAGCCACAACTGTTTTCAGCTCACCTGGTGTTTTAGATTGGTGAGTGTCAAATTTCACCATGTCATGTACACGAACGGCTCCATCCGCATGTCCTGTCATGAGGCGTTCTTCCTGAAAAGAGAGAGGAGCCAATAAAGTTAAAGATGGCACAAAATTGGCCTTTTTTTACAATGAAATAGTGAAATGACACCCACCAGAAATGCATAATGACTGACTGCGGCCAACACAGACACCTCGTACAAGAGATCAAAAGACGGCAAGGACCAAAACTGAAAATGCTCCATTCCAATTCCATTGCAGAGGGTGACCAGTAAAGTGGGTGAGACATTTTGTCTCATGTCTATGATCTGCCGAAAGATAAAAGATTTGATACGACAACAAACTGAACAACTACAGAACATAACATAGCCAAACTGAGCATATTTGAATATTGCTCATTTAAAGGACTGCAGCACAATCATGAATGGTGACGTTAGTTTCCAAAATATTTTAGCCTTACGTAAGTTGCCAATAGATGTATCACAACATGTCAATACAGAATGCCTAGTCATTACTTACAGAATTTTTGTTAGCTCTGAATTCAAAAATTTTCTGTCCCTCAATAACGGGATCCATGAAGAGTATTCGACCATCCTGAAAATTAGCAACATTCATTAAATGTATTGATCACCGATGCCTTTCGTATTCATTCCAAGAAGCACACAGAATCAAACTTGTTGCCTATTGGCCCAAGATGGCATTAAACACCGAAGTGTCGACAGTGAGTCATTTCTGTCTATGCAGAGAGCACACCTTTGATTTTCTTAACATGTACATAGCAATCTTCTTAAAATTTAAATTGAATTCCAGTCTAGATGGGTTAACTTAATCACCTCAAGCCCGAGCATAAGGAAATTCTGTTGATCTGGACTATGAAGGCCTTCAGCGGTCCATATCTCAACACTTGCATCCAAGCAGCCAATGCAAGTCACATTTGAGAACACTTCATTTCCCAAACCGAACTCAGTTGCTCGATGTCCGAATGACTTTGTGCTCATGTTCCTTTTAGGATTTCTAGAAATATGAATGAAAATCTTATATGAATGAAAATTTTACATGACAAATATGGCACCAAAGCAGTTTTGATGCTTATCTATTTGTTGGCATCAATAGCTTTAATAACTTATATTAAGTATTGTTATCATTCCTTTGTAATTAGTGACAGCCACTACAGATGAGCACAGGTCGGTAATACATGTAAAAGCCTGCAACTACCTTGCACCACAAGTTAAGTTCCTCCCCCCCCCCTCCTCCCCATGGGGGGTAGGACCCATCTCTGTGAGCTTATAGCCCACAGACCTATTGTCACACTACAACACAGCGTGACAATGATTAGCTGTGCTATTTCCTCTCCAAATAGCTGTGAACGGCTGAGTTAAACAATTCAAAAAGGTGTTTCCCGCCACTGTGCACTAGATCCTCATTCCTATCTTAGCAATAGGTCTGTGGGCTATAAGCTCACAGAGATAGGTCCTATCCCCCAGGGGGGGGGGGGGGGCCTTAACTCTATTTCGCTTTTAAAAGCCCACAGACCTATTGTCATGCTACAATAGAGCGTATCATATCATGAACTTGTGACAGAAGCAAGACAGTCTGGTTGACGAGGCTGTATTGGGGCTCTGATTGCGAGGTGAGATCTGTTTTCCCACCAGAACAGAGCTTGATGAAATACAAGTTGTAGGGGAATCAAAAGATACGTAGATTCCTTGAGGTTGGAAACCCCAACTTTCACACATAAGTTGCAACAAACTTCGTTGACTGAGATTTCAGTAACAATTTGACTGTGGTCAGAAGCGATCAGGTCGGACTCACACCAGATCAATAGCTTGAGTAAACCAGTGTAGTTATTCATGGGTGTGGGTGATGGTTTGATCAGCCAGTGGTCTAGAAGCCCGGGGCTTGAATTGAATCTTGCTTAAGATGCAAAGTCAAAGATATTTTCAAATTTCTGGTGCTGCTGGTCTGTTACACCTCTGCTGAATTTTCCATCTGAAGGATCGATCTCTCTGTTCTGAAGCGTGAACAGCAGATGAACTGTTCGAGAACCTCCCAACTTCTGTGGTACGGTGAACAGGTGAAAGAAGAAGCCTGGAGCTGTGTGTGTGACCTGCTCTAATGATTGTGGTTGATTGAGATTATTATTGATCTTCCGGAGATGTTCATCAGTCGCTGGTAGTTGTACCAGTCGAGGAGTGTTGGTTAATAGAGGGCAAGACAGAAAACATGTGAGGTCTGTTTTCTGAATCTGGATGTGTCACGATGTTATGGATTCCGGAGAAGCCCATTCTTGTCAGTAATTCAGTAGCTATCCTCCCACTGAACCAGATTTGGTGCGGATGGGAAGAATGACTAGACCTCTATCTGCATTGAGAGGACTTTCGGCCATCCTAGGATCAATGGTACTACTGCGAGAAGTACTGATCTTCCAGAGATTTCCTTCAGTAGTTGAACCGAGTGAAGCGTGATGGTGAGTGGTGGGTGAGGCAGGAAAGGCGTGAGGCCTGTTTTCTGAATCTGGATGTGCCACTATGTCGATTCCAGGGAGTTAATTTTTGCCAGAATTAATTAGCCAGCCACCACAAGTAATTTCATGATGTGACTCGTACCTGCCCTGCAACAGCACCTGCCCCACCCTGCAGGTCTTTAAAGTATGAACCCATAATCATATCATTTGTTCATTAATATACACCCCATCAACACCCCACCCTGCACCTAAGAAGCTAAGTCCTTGCTGACCCAGAAATAAACTTAGCCCTGCAGGGCCGGAAAAGCTAAATCCCACAGGTCAGAACCCACCCCATGCTCATCTCTTATAACCAGCCTCTCAATGACAGTCTTATTACTAAAAAAATATAGCTATGCTCTTTCTCAAAACTGATATACTGCATTACTGCATTGAAGTCGTTCATCTGGTCAAAAATTCCCCCTTCCTTGTGAAACCCTCTGGTTGCCATCCCAACTGACTGACACCCTCCCCTCTCACTGACCAATTTTCTGGAAATATCTCGACCCAGTTTCTAACTGAAAATGTCACCCTGGTCTCCCCATTAGTAATAGTATGAACATCTTTGCCAATGACACTTAAAATGTATAAAGTAATAATGGCAGTAATAAAATCTTATCTAGGCGTGGAAAGTTGAGCTAGTTTTGTCAGTGTCATTTGCATGTGGGTATGAAAGCATACCTAAAAACACCCATGTTTGCTTGGCTAACAAGAACAGAAGAACATAAAGAATGATCCTATAAATATTTGTGTGATTGATGGTCACTGACACAAATATTTAAAGGATCATCATGATCATTGTCACTGACCAGCAGGAATGCAAGGAGACTATCAGAGAGTGTTTTTATGTGACATTCAAATGGTACAGACTGTAAACACCAAAAAGAAAATGAGTACGGTTACTGAAACAGTTACGGGTCTTCACCCAGTTATGGTCTTCAGTTACTTTATGTAATGTGTTATTGCATTGAGTTATCATGTCATGTTACTTTGCTGCTGTTACATGAATGAACTGAGATAATATTATGATAAAATGTATGTGACCTTGATGTAACAATCAAGGCCATTCTGTGACCTTGAACTTTGACCCAAGGTCATCCAAAGTATTTGTACTAAGTCTGTGAGACTTTTGCAGTGGGTGAAGATCTGATAGTTCAGTGAGGAGTTACAGTATGTTACCCCGTTTGGGGTCATTATTCTCGGGGGTTGCAAATGACATGGATGCCACAACATTACTCAAAATCACTCAGCATCATGTTTTGAGTAAAAAGCAGGCCCCAAACTTGTCAAAAATACCACTTGTTAACATTTAACCTTGAACTTTGACCTTACGCTACCCCAAGGTCAAATATTATACAATATCTTAAAATGCCTTTGCGCTTCTAATATTTTGACATCTTGTTCAAAACTCCACCTTAAATATTAAGTAAGATACAATAATTTTATCTTAAATTCAGGGTGACCTGTGACCTTGACCTTTGACCCAAGGTCATTCACACTCAAAATGTATATTTATATGCTCAGGGACTAGTTCAATTTCAATGAACCAATCCAAAGTTATAAAGAGATTTTTATTTATTTTTTGGTAAATAAAGATTTTTTAATTCCCCATAAGTTCAGCTGCACTAGATCAGTCACAACTCAATCTAAATCTATGCTCAACTAAGTGCGGCAACTTCCGGTTCTTCACATTTAGAGTAATAATCGATTTTTGACCCTGAGCTAGTTCACCAATTTACCCCCTTTGGGTTGGCAATTTGATGGGTGGGAATTGAAGACCCTTTGGTAACTACAAACATATTATGTGAAGCACAAGTCAGTAGCTCTTTTAGTTATTGATTTATTGCAATTTGAAATTTTCAAAAGTTTATTTGTGACCTGTGACCTTGAGAAATGGGTCAAGGTCACCCATATTGGATACAATGTGATCAGGTTTGGCTGAGCAACTAAAAAAATAGTGCTGACAGTGACAGACTATCAAATGCAAAGGCCCATAGTGATGGGTGAAGACCAAAAATCTTAGACTAAACAGCAAAGACACCTCTTTCTATTGCAATAAAAATAAAATAAAATCCTAGTGCCATGCATCCAGTTTAGCCAGGTCTTAACATGCTATAACACAAAAATGTTTAGATTTTGATAGCGCATTGTGCAGTGGTTTCATCTTATAATATCTACGTGGCACCAAAACCCATGCTTATTGACAGAGCACAGAAGCAAGACGCATGCTTTGCAAGAATAAAGACTGATATACACTACCTTCATTATGTTTCCTGCAAACATGGCCAATAATTAATTCAATTTATAAATAGTAAAACCTAACATACACTTAAATGCAAGACTATTATAGGCATTTATAGTAGCCAAAATAAATGTCCACAATGTATATATAAAAATATCTATTCTTTCATGGAGTTCATGCAAATCACAAAATATCACAGAATGGGCAGAAATTGTCTGGATAAATTACTACCTAACTTTATATCAGATAATGACACCCCTGTGCTATCAATTATTCCAACTGTAATTTCTGTTGTACTCTGTGACCATAACAAACAGCAGTAATGAACATAAAGCAGAAAATTATAATTACATCTTGGGAGTCATGAATTTATTGTCAAAGATTGGTGATGACGACAAAGTAAATTATCTAGGTTTGTGCCCGATTTCCAAGCACCAAGCCACTCATTCACTTTCGTTTTTTGTTGTTGTTGCAATTACAATAACAAATGCGAGGTACTTACTTTTTGGAAGAATTTCCATCATTTTCATTCATCTCGCTGAGCAATTTCTTCTGAATTTTGACAAGATTCCAGACAATTAATCTGCATGCAGGGTCAGTTCTGAAAACACATATTGCATATTCAAAAATAATTCACTTATCTACACAATGGCTAATAAATTTAGAAGACCAAATTTTTACTAATTGCATTTATACTCAATTGATGTACAAAGGGCATCATACTATTTCAGAAAGGTCAAGCAATCTCAAGAAAAGTTTAGTCATAAAAATCTTTTCTATCCAATGTATATAACAAAAACATACTTGGAAGTGTATAACCATAAATCTCGTTCATTGATCAGCACATAGACGATGTTCATGACGCGGTTGTAGACGATTTGTTTGACCTTCTCAAGGGGAGACACAGAGGGCGGTGGAAGGACAGTTGACAAGTTTTTATGAGACGGTCGTGAAAACACACGCACACTAGAATTAAGAAGAGAAAAAAAAACACGGTAAATGGTAGACGTCATCACAAAATTTCATGATAAATTCTTTTGGCTACTCTGAATTTCTAACTTTGCACTATTTTGCCGATCACATCTTTCACTAACAACATTTCACAATAGACAAAATATTGATGATTTGAAAACTGGTTGTATTATTCATTGTAGTTGACCATAAAAGATGTAAGGCTAATTTTGCAATAAATGTCACAGATTGGTGAGATTACACACTGAAAGGCATGCCGCCAAATTGAATGTATTAGACTGATTAAAGAGTCTACAACTCACAAGTATCAGTGTACAGTGCCATATTATTAGTGGCCCGTTTGCAAGAGACCGAACTACATAATAAATATAAGAAAATTTACCTGCCGTCATCTCCAACTGCCACTAATCTGGTAGACTTTCTTGCCCCTTGCACCAACTGCAGACTTGAGAGCTGACTCCGACTATGAGCCCAAAAGGATGCTACCAGACCAACAGACCACACAGCAACAGTTCGTGATGTTCCAAGATAGAGTAACCTGTCGTCTGTCAAACCCATGTGACGCACTCCATCCGAAGATACCTGAAGGCTGAAATAAATTTAAATGAGAAAAATAGCACAAAATTTCACAATGTACCAATTTCAGGTTTTTCATACTAGCACCAAACCTTATGAAATGTATATCATTGTAACATTGGGAGATCCACATGCATAGCGCTCAGTGCATAGCAATTTGAACTAAGAGAGCTAATAAATGTCCGATCAAATATAAATCGAATAAACACCTGTAAATGCAGGTCATTGTGTTCAAGGACCAGGTTCTGACAGTGCCATCCAAGGAACAAGTTATGACGAGAGAATTGTCGTCAGGATGAATCAAAACATCAGTCACAGATTTCGTATGTCCTCGAAAAGTGTGGATCAGCCCTCCGGTCATACTCCAGGCCTTAACTGAAATTCAAGTAAAACTGTTCCTACCACATGTAATGCCAACAATTCATGCTCAAATAAGCTGCACGTAATCCACACAAAGAACCGGTATACTTCCCCACCTTCACAATCCACAGAAGACGTCACCAATAAACGGACACTGGCAGAATAACAACACCCCGTAATGGACATCTTATGCGCTCTGCAAAGAATCATTATCCAGTGCTTAGTGTGGTTATCCGATCCAAAGATGTCAATTAATCATGCGAGTTAATGCCCTAACCTGCTACAATTATCAATATGTAATGAAAAATAGATAAACAAGCAATTAACTTCTGATACCATACTTTTCTATAGTAAAGGCAGGCTTCGATGAATCATCCATATGGTAACATATCAAATCAGTATCACTGCAGTAATACAGTGGTGCAGAGTCTGCTAAAGGATCACTTTCCGCACCCAACGGTCATTAGTGCTTTTGATATGTCTGGAACAAATGCAAACCAGGACAAAATATATTTAATTAAAGACGCAATTGCACTGTATAATGAAAGCAAAGTCAGCCAATTAAAGATAAATGCAACCTTGTCAGCCAGCCACTTAGTCTGGCAAACCCCAAAAAAGCATAGTGCACATTCATTATAAGTAAATACTTTCATTATAGTAAATCGATTATAAACACTTGCCTTTCCAAAGAAAGATAGTAATTGGCCATTTCTTTAATAGCTCCCCAGTTCTGTTCAGTTGCCTGTTTGAATTTCCATATCTGTGAATAAACACAGAAACCATGAAAAGAGAATGAGTGTGAGATAGAACTCGCAAAAGCAATTAACAAAGCTGAAAAACATTCTTAAGAATTTGACATTTTTTTTCATTTATAAATTCATTATTGAAATAATTATCTAATATCTAGAATGCAATATACCCTCGTTCCATCTACACCTCCTGTGATAAGTTCATCTCGAGCTGAATTGAAAGTCATGAATAGGACTGAGCGCAAGTCGGCACTGGAAGAGCAAGTCTCCTCAAAATCACGATTCAGCACCTAGACAAAACAGACAAGCAATACTTGTGCACTGCATACATTGTCAATTTTTTAATTAAATCAAATCCAAAATGATTATATTGTTCAGGGAATTTATAGCAAACTAGAAGCTACAGACATCCTTACCTTCAATGAGAAGTCTTTGCATAAAACAAAATACACATTGTATTTTCTCGCATATATGATATCTTTGAACAGTCTGTATTCATACTTCGGGTAATTGAGAGATCTGGTTACTGAAAGACAAAAGAGGAGATTGGTTGATGTTTGAATGCAATGAGCACAATGCCAGCAAAATGAGGATGACCTCAGACTGACATTGGCCCAACATATCTTATTTTCTGGGTTTTTAGTGTCGTAATTAATAATATCAGGCTCACCTGCTGAGTTCACGGCATCTTTATTCCAGGTAGTGATTCCTTTTGTGTCTAACATGATGAACTGGTGCATCCGACCATTGTAAGTCACTGAAGTGGATGTAAATAACGTTTTAATTAAATAAAAATATAATTAAAGTAGTCTTAAGCTTAAATCAGTATTTCTATACTCTAAAAAGGAAGCATACTCACTTGCCATAACATCTGTGCACTTCTTACTGTGCTCATACATTCCTCTCATTTGGTAACCATAATTATAGGTAGAAAAGTTGTCTGATGTTTTCAATTCAGATTTGTCAAGTTTGTCACCATTTATGGAAATGGCAGTATCTTTGACAGTATTCGTTTCATCTGCCTTGTGAACATCTTGAAATTGTGAATAACTCAGCAGCTGTCCTTCACGTGAAGATGATGAATGTCTCCCAATCTTGTCAACCACCGCTGGTTCTCCACCAGCCTCAGAATCTGTTAGCATCATCTGAAAAATTGTTACAAAAAAAGAACTTGAAAATAAAATCAACGGATATACTAGACAAGGCCAGCACTGGTGGGTTGCAAAAGTATTCGATAATCCCCCCTGAAGTTTGCATGTGAATATGTCAACTATAATTCTACACAGGGGTAGCAGGGTGGTGACACAGGGTAGCAGGGTGGTGACCTTCTATAGAATACATAATTATTTATTATTCTGTCAGTGAAGCAAATCTAGGTTGTTGTTTTTTGGCATATTTTTCCTAGTTTTTTTTCTTCTTCTTTCTTCTGCTGGTGTTTCTTTTTTCTATAACTTGGTTTGTATTGTTAATATCCTTTCTGTTCTGTATGTTCCTTTATTTGTGCATCCTTTCTGCCATGCATTTCCGTCTTTCTGTTATACATTTCTGCCTTTCTGTCATTAATTTTTCTTTCTTTCTTTTCTTCTTTACTTTTTCTTACTTTCTGTCTTGCTTTCTTTCTATTTCAGAATTGTGTCTTTCTGGTATGTCACTATCTTCTTTCTATCTTCTTCATTATTTATCTATCTATCTATCTGTCTGACTATCTATCTGTAAAAATTTATCTGTCTATCTATCTATCTATCTATCTATCTATCTATCTGTCTAGCTGTCTGACTATCTGTCTGACTATCTAACTATCTATGTTGTGAAGGTCCGTGAAATCCAATGCTGTTAATGTGCTTGTGTAATTAATATTATCATTAGATATTTATTTATAATAATTATTATTCATTAAATTAATGACCACTGTTCATGCCACATTTAATGCTATGAGGACTAAATAAATTACATTTTTATCTTATCTTCTTTTTTTTCTGTTCTTTTTTCTGTGTGCAAATAAAGATTCTATCTTATCTTATCTTATCAATGTTAAATTGCTAAAATGTATATTTGATTACGGAATTTGGCAAGACTTTCTTTTAAACATTCTAGATTACAAAATCATCCTAAATATTCTTCAATATCACCTTCAGCAACTGCTGGGGATTTTATACCATGGTACTCTGACTATACTGTCACTAAATGCATATATTATTTTTGCATTTTAAAATATCTCATTGTTTTATTGACAGTGGCGTAAGATCCCCTGTGATGCAAATATCATTCAGATGAGATAGTCCCTTTTACTTGATGTCTGTACTGAGGCAAACAAACTACCCCACTGATGGATAATTGTGTAACATGATGTGAACTTTCCCTGTTTCTGACTGTCTCTTTGTCTCTGTGTGTTTCTGATTGTCTCTATCCCCTGGGTCTGCCTCGTCTGTCATACTATATCATGTGTATTGACCTGTTTCACTATATGTTTTTCCCTCTCCATCTCTCTCTCTCGTTACCCCTCTTATCCCTCCTTACCTCATCAATCAATCTTCAGGTGTGTGGTGAGAACTTGTCTTACAGGGCTGCACTTACAAGAAAATTATGCAATCGTACAATGCTTTTGGTTCGATGCCTTTCAAAATCACTGTGGAACCCCGTCATTAAGACCATCTCTGGCGCTGAGCAAGGTGGTTGTACTATATGTGACAGTTACACAATCCTTTATACTAGGCCACATAATTCAGCAGAAGAAACCAACAGAATTCCTATTTTTCAGATTCAGATTCACTTTAAATATTAATTTATAAATGTATTCATGGATTAGCGCCTGACTATGTAACAAATAATGTTTTAACGGAATATTAAGTTCGCTTGGTATCAAAGAGAACACATGAAATGAATTTATATCCACACATTCCCTGATAATAAATTTATAAGCACTTGTTATTCTACAGAGGACCGAGGCATTGGAACAAGTTACCAAATCGTTAAAAGAAATAACTAATATTGAAAGGTTTAAGATTCTATTAAAGCAACATATCAAAAGTGTTAGAGCACATGGCTGGTAATAACTAAATTATAGTTTGTTGATTTTATATTATATTAATGTTAAGTTTATATATGAATGTTATATTACATAATTGTTTTATGTACTTAATATTTTATGTACTTGTTACTGTGAAGGGCCCAGATGAAAAACAGTTGAATTCTGATCTGGCAACTCTTCAAAAATATATTCGAAATAAAAAAAATTTGGAAACAAAATTTTAGAATTTGGAACTTAATTCTATTTTTTTTAATTGTTGCATATACAGGGTGTAACCAATCAATTAATTGACTGCAGGGGTTCTGGGCTGCTGTAGCTCTGCATAGCCGATTACCTACTGTCGGACTATTGATCGGTCAGAACAAATACTGAACTGTCGGACCACTGATCTGTCGACTGAACTGTCGGGCCACTGAACTGTCAAAACAATGGGCTGTAACCATTTGATTGTACCACCATTACCATGAATGTCTGAGATATCTTCTATAAATATATGGCAAGTTATATATTGATACCTAAGAAAAAAAGCCGATGTACAACGATATTATAATTTATGTGATTTTAGTCCCCTACACTACAGAGGATAGATTAGATGGTGTATCTATCATTAGGATACTCCATCTAGAATTTCCCTGATGTTGGGTATTTCATTTATTCAGAAGGGGGTTGAGTTTTACTATCTAGATATATATATTATACCGATTCATCTGTCCCTCCAGCTTAATCCAATCTATATCTTTATTATGAGCATGTATGATGTCGTCCTTTGTAGAAGCTTGTAAGTTGTAGACGTACAGTACAATATTTACACACTGTATATTATAAAAAGAGGAGGGAGTAAAAGTATCAAAATTATGCAGGGCAAGTGTTTACCTCGTCCAATGTGATATACATGCATCAAACGTAACTGTCAATCACTCATTACAACACGAAAACACAATCTTCAGACCATTCATGGGGAATCGTGCATCCAGCCATGTTGTTATTCTATAGCAACCACTACTTCCCTCAATAAACACTAGAGGACGTGGTTGCAAAGCGCTCAAGCAGGTGGCGCCGCCATCAGTTTCACCAGTGAACTGCCATGGACCTCATACCAGAGATCGTATAATTTCTTTGCTCATACACTAAGCTGGACCCACCTCTACGTACATTTAGCCAGGCAGACCAGGCTACTCATACACAGGTCACCAATGACGACGACTTAACCAACATGGGACGACTTTACTTGTTGAGTTTACATAAACGAAATTGCTGGACCTCACTAAGTCTTGTCACCCATGACGACGACTTTACCAACATGTGTGGGCGACTTAACCAAAATGGGGACGACTTTACATATATGTACTTGTTCAAGTTGTTGACGACTTTACTTTCTGTAGAGGTGTTGATGGGACATATCACCAAATAGGCATAACCAACAGTAACATTGTAGAATTTGGTAATATATAATGATCGAGTTCAATGTTTCAAAGATTTACATTGTACTGTACGTACTAGTTTCTATGGTTGTACATTGTGGAACTCAGATGGCCATGAAATTAATGATCTAGCTTTAAATTAATGATGTAGCTTGGAATAAGGCAATTAGAAAAATTTGCCGCCTATCTTATACTACTCGCACAAACTTACACTAGGTCCCACTTGTGACAGCCATACCTTTTTGAACAAATTGTAGATTTAAAAAAACATCTGAACGTCTTTAATTTTATGGCAAGGAATTGTTAAATTATTTATCAGTTATTTGAAGAGAAATCTTATTGGATTTAAATATAGTGCTTCAACCTGTGATATAGGTGCAATATGTGGAGTATTGCTGTAATTAGAAATTTAACTAGACCAAGCTGTGATATTGTAAATATATGTGATATGATAAAAGAATTGATAGATGCCAGAGATGGTTTTAATACTTAAAACTATTTTAATTCAGATGAGATTTTAAGTCGTTCTGCTGTGACCAAATATATATATATATATATATAAATCTTTATTAACTGTTTATAACAGTACAAATATATAAAAACCATAATAGAAAGTTTAAAAAATATAAAAATGTATAAAATCAACAAGTAAAAACTGACTCGATGAGGCTTAGAAAGCAAATCATTTATGCCCTATCTAAAATAGCTAATCATGCTAATGCCATGGTTCAGTTCATTCGTTAGTTATAACATCATAAAAAATTCAGAGAGCATAATCATAATTGTTGCAAGCTTTATTCCCAATCATTAAATACATTATAAATATCTAGCATTACTTTGGTTTATTTAACATTCTTTTTCTGTTTAAAATATTTATTAATTCTACCCAGTTTTCAGCTTTAAATATTTTTTACATTTGCAAACAAGAAAGAAAACAACTGCAAATAACACGTTTTAACGACAATATTATGATCTCAAGAATTAAATGATAAAAAAAAAACTGATCACACAATGTTGACATAACTTGACAAAACTGAATTATTGTATTTTTCCTTTTATATACAAGTTACGGAAATAAATTATACATTAACATACACTTTCAATCCATAGGTGGTGATGTGAAAGCTATAAACAATATACATATTTTTTTGATACCTTAATTTTCAAAGGTGATGAAACCTTAATTTTCAAAGACACTTTTTATATATATTGACTCTATGCAAACCCATACGGATAGCCTCAATTCCTCACTGAAGTCCTAGTGGGAATGTCCCAGTAATCTTGTGCAACCCACTTAGACCCCATTGACTCTATGCAAGCCTACTGGGGTAACCTCACTTCCTCACTGAAGCCCTAGTGGGAAGTTCTTACTGCCTCTGTATACCTCACTGGAATCTTACTCACAGCAGACCCAGTGGGAAAGTCTCATGGTTCTGTTCTCCCATTCGAAATTTAAAACGATATGTACTTATTATTTTAACATGTGATTTGTACATTATGGTGCATATTAAAATATTCATTGTGTAAAATATTCATATTATAACTTCATATTGAGCTACAGTAGAGCCTAGCTATATCCCGCTTTCTTTACTTTTTCTTTACGCTTTTCTATTGTACATACTCGATGTTTTTATGTTTTAACTTGACACATGTATCTTTTTTATATGGATTCTTCAATAAAAGTTTATATATATATATATATGTATAATAACTGACTTCTCCCCGCCTAATGTGCACCGCCTGCCCCCCAGTGCGAGTCCTCACTGCAGTGAGGAATACAGTCCCCGAAATTTTACGTACACCCATTGAAGAATGATGCAGAATTTTGACCAAACCTAAAACCCTTGTTATTTTTTACTACAATGATTCATATGAAGTACACAAGCCATAAACCCTTATAATGGACTTGCCATAAAAGAGTTATGTGCCACCAGACACCTTTTTTTAATATGAATGAAATATATAATTGAATTCATCTGTATTTTTTAATTAAAATCTAACTGATCAATTTTTCACATGTACGCTTTGAGCGTGAATAAATGTTAATAATAATAATAATAATAGTTGTTAATCAAAGAGATAGTTTCATTATTCTTTTTTTTCTTTTTTCTGGGATAAGATTGCAAGATATAATCCTAAATATACATGGTAAATGTTCTTACTGAAGAGTTTATGTAGATCACATAATAAACAGACACAGGAGCAGCTGAGGACATAACTCTTTGTACGCTATAACTATTACACAGGTAGGTCTGTTACTTAGCTGTAGTTCAGGCAACAAAACATTCATATACTAACTATTTTTCACAATATCAGTTCAAGCACAATGCTGTTGTACAAATGATGCTAAAATACATGAAAATGTATGCAAATGAGGATGAGGGGAACAGCCCAGGAATATGGGGGGTGCAAATCGGACTAAAGGGATGGATAAGAAGAGTGATATGATTGGGTGAATAATTAACAAATTATAAACTAATTCATATGTAATTTTCTCCTAGATGTCACAAGCATCCCATATAACCGTGCTATTTACATCACAGAACTAATGCATGTGGCAGGTGTGTTACACACTTTGAATGAAGCATGGCATTTAAATAGGTGGACTGTCCTATATGTTGTGAAAGGAAATTTCTATGTACATATGTACGTATCTTTGAAACATCTGAACGTGCAGCCTTAGCCCACATTATATACACATGTATAAACATGCTCCATAAATGTATATATTCAAGACAATACAAGCGGTGAAAATGGCAGCACACTCGAGACCCATTACAATATCCAACTAGAATGCACATGGGATGTGCAGAGCTCTGCCCATACCAGCAGGGACTTTGATCCCAAGTGGGATCCAAATCAGGCCATTTTCGGCGGGCTGTATCTAGGGGCAAGAAGCACTTCAGAGGCAAGTCAATAATGTGAGCGGCGAATAATGCAATCTTTTAATGAAGCGGTGATTAAAGCCCAAAAACATTGACAAGCTGTCTTACAGCTATGTCTACCTAACTATTAAGCCACAAAGCGATACACCGCCACTAACTTCATTTAGAAAACAGAATTATGACATCATGGACAGCATGGACATCATGGACTTAGAACAAAGCTCTCCCCTCTTCTGGGGGGACAGAACTAATGAGCTACAAGTCGGTAGATGACTCACTGACCCCTAATATTTTTAAGTTTTTGCCCTTGAAACTGCATTAAAATTGTTTGAATCAACACTGACTTAAGGTGATCTGCCAGCAGCACCCTGACTCAGCAACAGGAATGAATAACTGAAAGTGAGCAACAAGCATCAATAACTGAAAGTGAGGGACAAGCATTTAGTTTGTCTCCTGGAGCAGTGACAGACAGTTAGATTTTAAAGCCACTCAGTAGCTACAGATGGACATGTTTAAAACGAACATGATTATAACGAAAGTCTAGCTGAAATAAGTTCATTGTCCAGCAATGCTTTTTTTTTCTTTTACGCCAGATCAGTAAATAAAACTTGATTATAATAATCAACACTTAATTTTTTGGCAGTTCCAAATGGTTCAAATTATAAGCGGGTCAGGCGGTACAAGGAGACAAGTGGACATTGCGGTGGGTCACAAGTGCGCTGCCAATTTTTGTTATCTAACAACAAATGATAATTGCAAGAATAGGCTACATGTTAATAATACAATAACTACAGTCCATTTATGTTGTATTAAGCAAACTAAGTTTAGTACATAAGCATGAAATGTTTCTGAAACATCACCGAAAATATTAGTTTGAATCATCTTTGTCCTTGGTTGGTTGCACTATCACTCGGATGAAGATGCTGTTATCTTTACCAATGTATCCTACATTATTCTTCTCAATAGTACTGTGGGCAGCAAACAAAGGACATCCTGAAGCAACGTTCATTTCTCGATTGATCGGTCTTTGAAAAGAGGAACTCGAAAGGTCGGGTTTGAAGGAATCCTCTAAATGTGTTCGACTTGTCTGATCGAGCAACTGCAAAGTAACTCTCTGCTGAAATGGCCATCTTAAGATCGCATCATACTTTCCCTTCATGACGACGAAAAACAGCGACATGTGTGTTTGGTGACCCTGAAAGAAAATATATAAGCAAAAATACAGATTTACATTTAATACCAGTACACGAATGTACAAAAACAATACATAAAAGCACTTAATCTCAATAAACTGATATTAATACCAAATGCACTAGACCCTCAATGGTCAGTATCTGTCATGCTATGACGCACACAAGGTAAATTAATTCTCACCTGCCCATCTCCATTGAGATACACACGGCAGCACATTTTGTATCCACGTCTGCTGCTATAGAATGGTGGGCTTGTCAAATTGGTTGCAGTTCCATTCACAGCATTTTGTTTGGCTTTATGGTAATCAGGTATTTTCCAAATCAATATTCCATCATAAAATGCATCTTCCAAAGTAATGATGCGCTGTTCTAAATCGGCCACATTCAATTCCATTAGTCCCATCTTCTCTTCAATATGTATTATTCTATCCTCAGTAAGTCCTGCAATGTTCAAGAAAAATAATTATCAGTGCACAAATAAAATCCTCTTGGCTCATTTAAATGACACCAAATAACAAACAACTACCTAATTAATACCTTGTAAGCATAAGGCGACACTTATTATTATTATTATTATATATATACCATGGCATATTTTATTAGGCGACACTTATTATTATTATATATACCATATTCTATAGCGCCTTTTTCATGCGCATAAATGCTCAAAGGTGCCTTACAGTGTGTATTTATGGAAATTAACGATATCTTTTAAGAGCCACCATGTCACTTAAGTTGTACATGGTGGCTCTCCTTATTTAATTTTTAGCTTCTCTGATCAGCTAATAGTAGAAATGTGCCGATAAAAGATAAAAGGACAGGTCACAATGTGTTTCATATCAAATTTCATTTTACGGCCCTTTAAAAATTGCCCTGAGGAAACCTGAGAAGATCAAACAAGAGTGGCCTTAGTGTAGTGGTCATCTATCAAGGGTTGTGTTTTCAAGGAATATTTATAAAATTATTAAGATATTTTTTAATCGAGAACCTCACCAGAAACTGTTCTGGAATGCTGGATTGGAACTGTGAAGTTGCTGTCAAGATGGAGTTATTCATTTTCAACATTTTTTCCAACCAGAGAATCAACAGAAATGAATTACCCAATCCAGTGATTATGAAAATAGAAAATCATCTTACCTTCCCGTGCACTTTCTACTTGGGCTATTCTCTGAGACAATGTTTTTTCAGCATGTGTGACGGTCATCAGATCATTGTAAGTCCTCTTTTGCTGAACCTCTAAATGCTGCATCGACTGATCATGTCTGTACAGTGTTTTTATGAAATTCTCTAACCTTTTCTGCAAAAACAAAAACACATTTTTTTCCAGGATTTCCATAATTGAATTGAATGTTTAAACAAATTGATAACTTACTAGGTATTGTATGTATAAGATACTAACCTCTTGGTCTGCTTGTTGACGATTGACTTTGAGAATAATTTCATGCAAACCCGAATGTTCAATACGCCGTTGCTCTCGCACCTTTAGAAAAAAACAATGTTACTTAATTTCTTTCGTGATAAAAATTTCCATCACCAGTTTCAACAAATTATAAGTAATATTCAATCAAATGCGCTACAAGTTACCTGTGGTTTTCCAAGCTTTTCCACAGTCATTTTCAAGTGACTGGCTGTATCTTTATCTTCATGTTCCTTCAACTGTTCCTCATTTCCCTGTGAAAGTAAACAGATGAAGTCGTCACCATTTCCAGTAACCAACAAAAGTCAGCTTTAAACACTAAATATCCGAGGACGTTTGTGGACTTTGTGATTGAAACCCCTTGACATTTCCAAGGACCTTTAATTCATTGCCTTTCATACTAAGTAATTCCAACAAAGAATGAATATCCATCAATGCAGTTGCGAGCGATAATAACGCCACTCAAGGGCGCACCCAAAACATTCTGACAGAAAAAGGTTGAGGATGTGGGACATATTAATCATTCTCTACAGTCAGAATGCTTTGGTTTCACCCCTGAACATAGTTATTATCGCCCACAGCTTGACCATGTTGACGGTTCCAGCTTCGCTGACTGTTGCTTTCCTTCATGGGATTTTGATGAAGTTATAGTCAACTCAGGAACCCAGCTTTGTATTTCTGGTATGATGCTCACCTCATACGAACATCCATACGATGCATACTGACATTTGGCAGGTTTCTTCACACACTCTTCTCTGTGACTTGTTAGCTAAAAAGAACAAGTCATTTTTCAAATTAACTTTGGCAGTAAATACTATTAAAATTGCTAGAAAAATGCCCTGAATGAGCTACTAAATGCATTTTAATGGCATACAACTGCTCTTTCATTATTTTCTGTATATTACATTGGAATTTAAATGAACATTGCAAGAACACATTGGAAACCAAATGAATTACAAATTACAAGCACTTCTGACCAACAAAGAATTATTTTATAACAAATAGAATAATAGCTCTACCTTCTTCCTTTCAATCTTCTCACCACAACCATAAGGACAGTCTTTTGCATAATTTTCACACACATCATTATAGTGAACCTAAAGAAAAAGACCACATGCTCAGTTGAGGAATGCAATCAACATATTATTTATATACAAGGCCAGTAGTTTCGAATTTATAATTCCAGCCAGACTACATTTAGTTTGAGAATCAGGAGTCAACGAACAGATTTAATAAATGTGGTTATTTTCATCTAATGCTATTTTAAGACAATGACTATGATCCATACACCATACATGAAAAGTAGTAGAGCACTTTCAGTCTAGTAAGCTCACCTCCATTTTGATTTGAGGAACCATCACTTTACAGTAAATACATTCTTTGGGTATATATTTGCATTCTGATTCCACATGCTTGTTGAAATCCTTCAGTAGCAGTTTTTCTGGGCATCCTTCCTTCGCATATTTACAATCTTGCCGATGAAACTCACATTCAGCTAGGTGTGTCTGAAGTTAAAGCCCATGGACCAAATATTAATAACAAGGTTGTGAGGCTAATGGAGACATAAGTGTTTTTTTCCACGACAAAAATATTTTGTCTTTCATTGGTCAGGGACATAAATAAAGTAGCATGATCCACCTTAAGTGTGTTCCATTTTCCCTGGTAATTACAGCCATTCTCCTTGTTAAGACAATAAACTTCAAGCTGCATAATTTCTTTCCGAAACCTGTGATCAGGTACAACCTGCAAAGAGTCATTATACGTACTTCACTATTAAAAACACATCCCTCTTCTGAGGAGAATCATTCATTCAATACTGCAAGCATTGTAAAATTGACACAGATGTAGTTGTTCTACTGAAGTTTTAAGACATAATTCATCCATTATTGCATTTAGTACTTACAGTTGTTATATCGATGCAATTTAAGTAAATATAAAGTTAATTTTATTTTCTATAAGGTGACATTTATTTAATATGAAATTTTTATTTTTTAATTTCCAACCAACGATAATTGGCTCCATTGCTCTATACATTGTACGGTTGAGTCCTACCAGCTCAGATAAATTGGATAAGGTCTTCAGTTTTATTTGGGCACGGCACTCTCAAAATCGGGCATGGCACAAATGATGTTGAGCATTTTGCAACACCATGCTCAAATGGCCTTGCCAGAACATTGCAGGATTCTGTACTTCATTCAGCAGAGATTTTAAAGCATCAATTCCAAATAACAAATTAACATACCGTCTGTCCATCATTCTTCAAATCCTCACACTCTTCAGTGCCTGCAGGGCAAGGCACTCTGTCAGAACCACTAATCTCTGCCTTATCAAAAAGTGTAGTAAGACAGCTTTCACACACATGATGGCCACACAAAGTTTGTTGTGGCTTCAGCAGCACCTACAAGCAAAAAATACGAGAATAGTATTTTGCGAAATAATGCATACATTTTTCTTCTTAAAGTTTCTGGATATAATTTAAAAAACAATTTTTGGAGGGGGGATATCAATTTTATTTTGTTGGGGGGGGGGGGGGGTGTGATCTCACAAGGATAGGGGTAAGTATATGTAGCATAATAGTCAGTACATATTCATTAACAAGTTAAGCTCAGCATGATAACATTAATGTTCACATTGTTCAGCCTAAATTAACATCCACTTACCAGGTGACATACAGGACATTTGTATTTGTCTAGCAGAGGCTTAAAAAACTCCGGACGCACTGACGAGGACAATGAATCGAGTAGTGGAGAGGCTGCTGCCATGTTAGTCTAGATCCATGCATGTCCTGCAAAAATAAATGTGATGCAGTTACATTAAACCAGGATGACATTTGAAAATTTAGGATTTTGTGTCATTCTTAGTAAACTCTTTGTTGTCGCAGTGTTATCAGCGTCTTCTGCGTCATCAAAACTGACTTGAATATGACAGGAAATTTTGTCTCCGGGTTGGTTGACTACACACGCAGTGGCACAGACTATGTTAAATAATTTACATTGTACATATGTAGCCTACTAGGAGTACTGAAACTTGTGTGATTGTACAAATCATACATGTACAGCTGTACTAGATCTATTTATAATGTACTTCAGTAATTGCTAGATATATATCCACGGGGGCCAGTCGATTCGCCCAATTTTTTCTCACCAAATAAAAAACTCGCCCTTGGCATTGTTTTTTCTCCCGTGTGTGTTTGTTATTTGTGTAGTCTGTCAAAAGAGAACTTGTCATTGAAGAACCATTAAAATGCGTTTTTGTGTTAGGTACAGCTATAAATATATATATAGATATATATTTATAAATTAATAGAAGATGTCTATAGAGCTATATAGATACATAAAAGATGTCTATAGAGCTATAACAGCTATATCTATATATAGGCATTTACCCTTTAACTGAAATATATTATAACATAATATAATATGTACAATATGTAAATATATGTATTTCAATTCAATTAGCCAAATGTAAAGAAGTCCTTCACAAAGGTTAATTGTCATTAGTGAATTGCAATTGCCTCCGTACATACATGGATTACAGGTTTAATATCATGTGCTATGTAATTCACAATTAAAGAGAAGCCACTTTGAACATCAGGCATATCTGAGTGTTAATTGTCATTTGCTATAACAGTCAGAATTAATTGCAGTTTTCTCTGTATCTGGAATCGGATTGGTTGATAGTTCAACCAGAATTGATATTAACAGTATTCAAAAATGATATATATATCTGCCAACCTTTTTTATTGAGTAACTATTATTGTATGAATGACACAATATTAGAACCAATGGCTTTAGTTATTGATTCCATTATTTCCAGGTATTACAAAACTTTTTTTAATGTTATTTTGCACATTTATTATTAATATATATTGTTAGCATAGACAAGATGAGTAGATGGAATATTATCTCAGCTAATGATACAATACATGCCACAGCTTTATTTAGTAACCATTATTGTATGAATGACACAATATTGTGACGGTCCGCTGAATCACCCGTTTACCGGTAAGCATACATGCGCGATGATAATTTAGATGCGTCTACTATCACTTAACTTTAAACTTTAACTAGTGTAAACCTTATAAATACAAAAATAAATAGGGAGGGGGGGGGGGGGGGGGCGAGTTATAATTGGGCGAGTTGTATTTTTGGCGAGAAAATATTGGGCGAGAAAAAATTGGGCGAATCGACTGTACTCCATATCCACACATTCTGAAATGGCAAACGATTATCGTACCGATTTCAAGGAAAAAGTATTTCCTCATGTGTGAAGGCATATATGCCTTCACACATGGGAAATATATATATGCCTTGAATGCCAGTCAAAATGGCTACAATATTTTATGGTATTCCCAAAGCGGCTAAAACTAGAACGGCTACAATGAACAGATGACCAAAACGTCAACAACCCATTGTCAAAACGGCAACATGCTACGTCCAAAACGGCTAGTCATAAATTCCATGTCCAAAACAGCTACACCTTCAATCAAAGGCAAATTTATAAATTTATCTATTACACTTTACATTTGTAATCAATTACAAGACATTTGACATTGCATCAACAGATGTATGGTTGAGGAATCTGAAATGCCCTGAAGTTAACTTCGGTTGTACTCCAAATAAAATGGCAATATTTACCGTGATAGCCTATAATTGACCAAAACCACCATGGAGGGGGGATAGGATGCTACAGGGCGGCGGGGAGACGGAGCTAGTCCCAAACGTTAGCCCCAAATGTGGCTCTTGGTATCATTGTTGCCAGGGAAAAGGCACTGTAGACGTTATGGTTAATTACTGAAACATGTTGACGTTTTGGTTAAGCCTTTATATGGGCAAAACTCACTTCCTGTAGAGAGATGTTGCAAAAATTATCAAAATACATGTAATCCTATGGCAAATGGTCATAATATCGCCTTTTTGACAAATTGTCCAGAACGAGACTACGTCATCACAACGTCGTTGGTTCAACAATTGTGATGTCCATAATTTTGTAATAAATACACATCCAGCTTCCAACTTGGGAGAAAACTTGTTTGTCTGTCTGTAACAATTCGAACCGTGCCTAGAATAGTGTTTATGTTGAAGAGGAACCCACCAGATATGACAAATCATCTTGCATGGATGACATTTGCGCAGGTGCCCCCCTTTATCTTGATTTTATGCTATTATCTCCATAAATACTTGGGAGTACAGAAATGTTATGGACATCCTTTGATAGATCTCATTCATACAAATGTATTTGTAAGAAGTATACCGCTGTGGAAGCTTTATTAACAGAGTAAGTGCATCTTTAGGGGACTGGCATTACTAGGGCCATCAGCAGCTGCAAATCCCCGGAGTCTGGTTTTTCGATGAAATGGTCATTGGGCAGATTAGCTGTCAAAAGTTTGCTTTAATATGTCAACGAGATGGTAATAACCTATCAACAAGTTGGTTGTGGTCTAAAGTTTGTCAACGACTTTGCGTCTACTAAATTTATAAGAGTTGGTTCGCCAATGAATTTTTTACCAGGCCTTCTAATGTGTCAACGACTTGGTATGTCTAAGAATTTACCTATATTCATTTTTGCGATGACTTTATATCACAGGGGGCAGTGTAAGCGATCACAGCACCCCCGGTGGCTGAACGCACGCATCACAGTTCCTTAGCATGTCTCAGGACTAATTTTCCCTATAAAATCGTTATTTATTGTCAGATTTTGAAAATTTGAAAATCTACATGAGGGGTATGATGTGTACTAAACATAGGGCAGTCAGTGGGGAATGTATAGCAGAATTTAAAAAAGTCACTAAAGGGCCCGATCAGAATAAAAAAAAAATTAAAAAATATTTAAAAGAACAGGGACTCATTTATGTTGTCATGAAGGTCTTTGACCATATACATATGTATATGATTTTATTGGAAAGATATTATCATCATTGATACATTTGTCAAAAATACAAATAGCATACAAAATACAATACATTATTTCCACAATAATAAAGATAGTAATACTAAAGGGTTAAGCCAACAGTCTAAACTACATGCTGTAACTATATATTTTTAAGAAAGTCAGTCCTGGTTGTGGTAAAAATAATAATAAAATACAAATATACTGCTTGTGCCAGGTTTTATCCAATCTGGCTATATCCATATATATTTATACACATTTTAAATAATAGTATGTAGTAGTAGGAGCCCAGGGGGACAAAAAATAAAATTAAAATCTATTTAGAGGATTTGGTTTAGAAATATACCAATACAGCAAGAGCATTCATTACACCTGCTTCTTTACTGGACATATGGCCTAAGTTCTTAATTTAGCTCTATTCTTCACACATTATTGCCACTACATATTACAGTAAGAGGCAGTGAAATTCATCTTCAACTTCGTTGTTATTACAATTCTCATTTCATACTGTATTACTGTATAGCTTCGGTCACTCCTGACATTGACACTGTAATGACAGCTACATATTAAACCTTGTTGACGTTTTGGTAATGTCCTGAAAATTGGTGTAGACGTTTTGGTTATAGAGACTAGTGAGGTAGCCGTTCTGGTTATTGACGTTTTCGCGTGTAGACGTTTCGTCCGCACACCATATGCCTTCACACTGCACATGGGAAAGGTTAAATACTTCCATTTTCGCTCATGGAGTGATTAACTTAAATTTGGTTGCAGGTCATATAATTTAAATATACGACAATGTTTAAAATTGACGACAGGGACAGAAACAACTTTCATTCAATGCACACTAGTGGTTCTGCGTCATTGTAATCCCATAACCTACCAACGGACTCCCGAGCGTTACCTGTCAGCAGAGCAGGCGGAAATACGAGGCTGTTTGGGTCGATGGGAAAAGTTTTAAGTTGGTCGATTCGTCACTGCACAATTCGTCCCCATACAAACTGGACGGTTCGTCACTGGAATGTTGTCGATTCGTCACCCGAAATGGGTCGTTTTGTCACTGGTAGTGAACATTTTTTCAGAAATAGAGTATTTAATATTGTAGGCGCGGAAAAAGCTACTGAGCCTACTGATGCCGATTTTATATTGGGCCTAATCAAAGAATTAAGAATTGTAACTAGTCTGTGTGGAGTCAGTAGAGTCAGTGGACAGCATTACTGTGATATGATTTTATGCATTTCTTTACATACATTTTAACTTTTACATCTGTGTGTGTTTAATTTATGCTAAACCTTTATATTTGTATGTATGTATGTAAAAGAGTACGTAGAATCAATATTTTAATTAATTCACAAGAGATTATCCAAATGACAGACGCCAATCACATTATAGCTCATTATATAGCTCCCTTTAATCATAGATAAAGCTTAATGCTTTAATCAACCAACCCACAGATTTATTGATCTAAAATTTACTGTCAATAGTATTAAAAACTTTCTTTTTCCATAACAAGTCCAACTCTGAAAAAAAAATTTAACTTATTCAAGAATAATTAATCTATCAGTATCTGTTTAAATTCTGAAAATATGTTTAGTAGAAGTGAAGTTATAGTATATATTTTCATGTCATTTAAGCCATTTAATTAGGCCTATTTGAATTGAACCGGCAGGTACGGCGGACGTATGGGGTGCGGCCGGGGAGCAGTGCCGGCCGGCTGGTAGACGGCCGGACCAGGCCGGTGCCTGTAATTAAGGTTTTACACTCAATTTTTTTTACATAAATAAATACCTTGAATATTACTATACACTACTATATATCGATAACTCGGGTGACGAACCGACCACATTCAGGTGACGAACAGACAAGTTTCGGGTGACGAAACAACTTTTTTCGAGTGACGAATGGACCTTTTTTGGCAAGGACAAATCGTGAAGTGAAGGTTTACATAGGATTACGTGGGTTTACTTCACCTTCCCTCGCTGATGTGTTCCGTCAAATTCCGGCTGTAGCGACAAAAAAAAAGCCTAGATCTAACATAGCCGTGAAGTGACGAAAATTCATGATACGTAGACGTATTGGCAAAGGATTCTCGACGAAAAAATGTGTGAAAAAGGGGCGTACGTGGCTAGGAGTTGACGTATAGCTAAGTATGCGTTGGCGTATGCATCGGATATCTGGCGGATCATACATGGCATACGTTGCAAGCGACGGAACAAGTACGGAAGAACGACGTACACGACATGGTATGATCCACAGAAGTCTACATATAATCCACTGTAACTTCCGTGGTGAATACTTGGGTGCTTATGTATACATAGCCGGATGATTCAAGGCACGTATAACTGACTGAAGCCAATGGAAGAGGACCAAAGCCGAAGTAAGAGCTGATGAGAGAAAGCGAAGTAAACCCACATATGCCCACATAATCGCCACGAAATCCTACCGAAGCTGACAGAACATTTCAAGTGGCTGTTCCGTTGCTTTCCGTCACCCTTTCCGGCTATGTGAGATCTATGCATGAAAATTCCGTGAGACCGAGCCGGAATGGACCGGAAAGATTTTTACGCGGTTAATACTTGCATTATACGCTGCAGTCTTACGTTAACCTCCGTCTGATATACTAGTTTACGGCCTCTTGAATCATCCGTTGAAATTTCCATGTAAGCAAAGTAAGGAAAAACCAATATCTACGGAAGACGACGGAAGAGTCTACGATTGCGACGATCAAACGGCGACTACTACGTACTGTACGTGGTTGCAGCCATCATTTTTGGTGATTTCTTTTGACTTTGCGCCTTTTCTTTAGCCCCATTTTCACTGCCATGGTTGATACTTGGATTGTACAGCAGATTATACCATGCATAATGTGGACCATATACATGTAGTGTACGTCATAGTCGGCAGATCGTACGTCGTACTGTGTACCTCAATAATTGCTCTGTCTCTCTGTCGGCGTACAGTCGTCTAAGCTACGTAAGCCACACCCGTAAGCCACGGGGGTATGCCAGACCCCTTTTTCATCAAGAATCCTTGGCTAATACATCAACTTAGGGTCTACGCATCAACCACGGATTTTCTGTCACTTTACGGCTATGTGAGATCAGAATAATATACCATTGGAATATGGGCTGTAACCCTAATAGACTGTTTTGCCACTGCTTCCGCAGTGGCTATAGGCAAATTTGGCAAACAGGGAGGGCCTAGCTCAGTGGTAACCACTGGGTCCCGGGTTCAAGTTCCGATTGAGCTTATGTTGGATGGCTGTTTCATCCTTCATCTCATTGCCATGGTCCCTGCCAGTCCTAATTAGCCCATCAGGTGCAGAAATACAAGATGTAAAGCCCTAATCCACCCACCACCGCACTGCAGACGCAGTGACTATGAACCATTTTGGCCATCGGTGCTGCTGATGGTATAGGAGTATAGCGTAGTTGAAGTTGACATTTTAACCTATAAAGTCATGAATGTCTGACTATGGTATGGATAGCAAGTGTACAGGAGAATACTAGGTGTAGGTTGCTTCGAAGCAACTGAAAGTCATGCAGGATGAGTGTCAATAGTGCAAGATATTGTTCCTTACTAAATATGTGAGGCTCAATAATCCATCTCACATCTGCGGCATTAGTAAATAATTCTTTGGGCCACGTGCCATATGGCATTTTAGATCTGGCTTACAATGTTTGGCATGCCCGTGTCTGGTTATGATCAGCAAGCAGCATTAGGGTAGTATCCAGGTCATGTTCAACCATATCATCATGAACTGATGAATAATCACCAATGGGGTTCCTGAGAACCCTGTATAAAATACTGATCTGCACTAAGGTCTTCATCATCAGAGCTTGAATTTGCTTTGCTCAGTTCTTGATCTTCAGAGCTGGGATTTGCCTGAGGTGATGCAGGATCACCAGCAGAAGTATTGTCTGCTTCCATTTGACATTTCTTAGGGGAGGATCACTTGGTTCCACCTCAGCTGTGAGGCTCAGCAGCAGTATTAGCCACATTCCCATGTGTGGATAGAGTCGACGAGCTTGGAAATATTAGTAACATTGACACTTTGATTTTGGTCAACAGTACTTGAATTACGAGTCCAGTTGGACTCTCTGTCTCGCAGATTACCTGGAAACAGATGTAAATGATGCAACTGTGGCATACGTTACTGAACCCACAGACTTTTCTGCCGATGTGTGAACCTGCGGAAAGGTAATATCATGGGTTGTCTTTATCCATTGAATTCTGGGTGGGCCTGACCACAATTAATGCAACAAGGTGGCCACAAGTCTTGGATCTTGAACATATACAAGGCTCATATGGCCATAGTATTGGCAGCAAAACCAGCGTTTGAGATGTAAGGGCGAACCCTGCACCACTCAAATCTGGGAAAAACCTGCCCTGGTTGGCAGATGGTGAAAGTGTCATACTCCTCGTTCTGAAAGTCATTCTCGAAGCTCTTCATCAGGGCATGAAATACTCTCTCTACAAAACACAAATCCCTTGACAGTGTTGAGCGTCCCATATGGGAAAACTAACAATAACTGTTTAAACAAGGAGGGATCATGAACTTAACAAGCTATTGCAATGTCGTACAGATCAGACATCAGGGTCATGAACGTGGTTGGTGTGAGCATGCCAGGTCGTCAGATTCATTCGAATAGGTTTCCATTTAAAAGAGTTTCCAGTTAGTAACCACCTTTTCGACCTCAGCCTGGTCTCCCCATAAGGGACACATTGGTTACGCGGGCAACAACAAATGCGGTTCTTTGCAGCCATTGTGCAAAATATTATTTTTTGTTTATTTTTAATAATGTAAAGGGGGGTGGGGGGTCAGTTTGTTTTGTATTTAATTGCAGATAAAATTGTCTATTTTCTGTCAAAAAATGTCACAAATTGACAAAATAAATCTAACTGCACAGAAAATTATTAACACATTAGTTTTCTTCTGCATGTCACAGGCTATTAAGAAGTTATTGAAATTAGAATAAACTATATAGCTATCTATTAAAGTTTGTGTACTTCTTAAATATTAAGTTCTCAAGCAATATGAACATGATTATGTTGACGAATAAGAAGCAAAATATATATTATTGACTGTTAAGATTTTGCTAGGTGAAAACCAATAGTATATGAAAAACCATACCTTACTTGGCTTGTAATTAGTAAATTAGAAATTTCCCAGATGTGTCCACATCAAAATCACTTCACAGCTGATTCACAGAAATCAGGTGTGCATATTATCATTGGGATTGCAGTAAGTGATGCATACAGGTCATGTGGTCTATATTCAGCCCGGACGCTTCAGATAGTCTCTGATGACCAGCACTTCTCTTGACATATATGTTGATGGATGCACAAGGGTTTCCACTGCAAGCAAGAAATACATGCGTGGATAAATAGGAAAAATTAAAAAAAAAAACAGATGCCCAGATAACATGCCACATCAGTTCAATGCTGGCCCAGTATTACCTTTTACCAAAGCAATCGTTCAACCACAGGCGCCCTCCAGAAGGGGCTATCATCAAGATGGAGAATAAAGAGTATGTGTTGACATACATGTATAGCATGCCAGCTGGAAGGTGCCTGTGGTTTAACCTATATTAAATATGTTATATTATAGGACTAACTTCTATCGACGACTTCATATTGCTGCAAAGTTAGTTTCATAAAATATGGTCGACTCTAAATCCTATTCATGGATGTAGCTACAACTGGCTGAAGCCAGCCACTTCTGTCCATGCCTAGGTTATAGTCAGCCTACACCTACCACCACTGAAAAATATAAGCCTTGGTAAATGTAATAAATTTATGTAATATATCGTAAATATGTATGTACAACAGACATGCATCTTTAACAAAAAATGGCAAATATGCATAACTCTCAACATATGCACCAAATTGTGCTGCATGTACATTAGATCCCATTTTGAGTAGCCAGCTATAGCCAGACAGTTCCATTTAGTGGCAGGTAGCACTGTATAGCAGAAGTTGTCTAGATTTGTCTCGATTCAAATTAACAGGCTGTTTTAATGGAACTAGCTGTATTATCAAAACTGTTAACTGGTATGTCAACCAAAAACATCTCGATTCAAACCAGTTCCTTTTAGCAGGCAGATTTCCAACCAAATGATCGAGCTAAGTAGTGTTTGGCTTATACACAGTGTATAGTTATCTAACATTTTTAAGTTAGTGCTTTAAGTAAAGGTGTGAGGGAAATCTTTTGTCAAACATTACTGCTGTTCACAGTTGCATTACAATAGTGGCATTCGACTGGGAGTTTTCCGTGAAGTACATTTAGGCCATGCCCACTTGCGCAGTGGTGATTTTGTGCTTCACAAAAAAACTCAAGTCAAACAGCTTACAGTTCATCGCTATGCCCACCATATGAAATGGTGTAGATCCGGGAATTCTGAGCCGCTCAACCGAAACACCAATAACATCCTCCCCGAGGGTTGTCTGTCTCATCCAATGCCATCATCGCTGGAGGCGATCTTGACTTAGTGGTATGGCGTTGCAACAGCGTTTGTCTGGCTTGAACTAGAAGTGTTTTGCTTTTTTGATCAAGTGACCCAGTTTCACGGACTTTAACTCTCTTTTCTCGTGAAAATTGTGCTTCATGAAAGGTTACGACTTTTTGTAAAACTATCAGTCGAATAGATTTCGTGCTCCACGAAGCCAAATGTGCTCCACAAAATGCCCAGTCGAATAGGCCCAATTTTATCCTGTGTGTGAAGTTTTCTGTGTGTTATATTTCAAAATTCAAAAGTTCAGTGCAACTTCAAGCTTCAGGCAGTCAACAATCAAACATGCCTATACTTTGTACTCAGTGATTCATATATAATTGTAGATTCACTGAACGTACAAGCATCGAGTGCAATAAACGTATGAAACACAACAATAGTGCATCATTATTTAAACCACATCTTCAACCATAACTGTTACCCAGGTATAACTATCCTTTGTTGAGTGGAATTTTAAAAGACGAATAACCTCATTCAGCTTATCACCCTGGAACTTGCTGATTCAAAAGTTTACTTAAATCATTTATTTATTAAAAAAAACAGAATGAGCACATTTAGCCTATGTAAGTCTGAAACTGTTCTTTACATAACATCCATTATGAGTCCACATCATGTTACAAATTTTCTGCATGGGGCTCTGACACAAGGCACCATCAATTTAACATCTCATATGCGACTGTCATCCAGCTGAGATGTAGCTCATGACGAGTACCCGCCTTACTACCCGGGCCGACAATCAAATCGTCCAGGACCTTCAGCAGCACCGGCTAATGCCTTGACTTCTTGGCCATGCAGTTGCCAGCAGTAATTAAAATCCAAGGCTCTTCCCAGTTACAGTTGGTCAAAATAATTTGTCTCAGCTTAAACAAAAAGAAAATCCTCCAATTTCTTTGCCGGTAACGATGCTCTGCGACAATCTTCTTTCAACTTCAGCCAGAAGCATAGCGCGCTGAGCTGCCATCCTGGGTTTGAATCCAGCCCATGTTGGAAGGTTGCTTCATCATTCACTTGACCTGCTTTGGCACCTGCATGTCCTGATCAACCCTATCTGGTGCAAAAATATGGGACGTAAATCCCATCTAATCCACCCCACCACCCTTAAGCCCCGTTCCCACATAGCCGAGTTTCTCGTAGTCAACTCGTAGTAATAACAAAAATTACGTAACACCCAAAATTCGAGGAGTTGGCGACGAATTTTTGCGGAAAAAGTGACCAGGAGTGACTCGCCGAATTACTCACCGAATTACTCACCGAGTTACTCGCCGAGTACCAGGAGTGACTCGCCAAGTTGCAGCCAATTAGTGAACGATTTCGAGGAGAGTGTCGGCGAGTTAGAGGAGTAAATCGCCGAGTACCAGGAGTAACTCGCCGAGTACCAGGAGTAACTCGCTGAGTACCAGGAGTAACTCGCCGAGTACCAGGAGTAACTCGCCGAGTACCAGGAGTAACTCGTAAAGTCGACGAGTTATACTCATGATACTCATCAGGGTTATTAAAGTAAATTAAATATAGCAAATAAAATCACAGATCAAATCACAAATACTAATTACAATATCAATATTAGATTTAAATTTTACAAAATATACACAAATTTATACTGATCATAATATCACAATAAGATTCAAATTAACACAAAAAGATAAGAAAGTTATACAGATATAATCATTGCCTGGTAATTACAATAAAATATATTGCTTTTAATTAATGAAAGCAATTACATATTTTTGTAATTGTGAATGACAATCAAGACAATGTCATATTACTGTGTCATCTTTGAACAAACCATGAAATGACAGGTCAAAGAACCCCAATTTAGGCAATTAGGCAATTGACACATGTATTGAATTTGCTGTATTCTCTACACCCATTCTTTGTATCATTCAAAATGCTAATAGCAATTGACATAACAGTCATGGCAGTTGGCAGAATGAGTAGAAATGAATTGCAATAAAGCTCATCCAAACAATGTATATAAAATGGTCAAAAATATTGACTACACCATTCAAGTCAGGGCCATACACAGAGCACCTTGCCGCCGCCAGACTACCTGCCTTCTCAGACGAATATCTCGCTTAATATTTGGTCTATTTTCAATCTGAAAATCTGTGTGGAATAAGTATGAACTCGACTATAATTCAATATTTATTTGACGAAAATCGGAATAATATAAATGGAGCAGCAGCCGCCGCCAGACAACCGCCTTCTCAGACGAATATCTCGCTTAATATTTGGTATATTTTCGATCCGAAAACACGTATGGAATCAGTGTGAACTATACTAAAATGCAGTCTTATTTGACGAGAATCGGACTAATATTAGGGGAGCAGCAGCCTTTTAAAGTAGCGCTCAGCCTTACCTGCATTGATACAGTCCGGGCGCGGACGTCTGCGAGAGCACCACTGTTTGCCTCCGCCAACCTAGCTACATTCTCAGACGAATATCTCGCTTAATATTTGGTCTATTTTCAATCCGAAAATACCTATGGAGTCACTATGAATTATACTACAAAACAATCTTTATTTGACGAAAATCGGACTAATATTATAGGAGCAGCGGCCTTTTATATTATATACGACCCCCTACGCTGATGATGCATGTACTAAAGGTAGAACTCGACGAGTTACTCGGCGAGTTACTCCTACAACTCGGTGAGTTACTCCTACAACTCGCCGAGTTACTCCTCGCACTCCTGAACATCCCCCCCGAGTGTAATACGAGTGAAAATAGCGCCGAGTAACTCGCCGAGTTCGAGGAGTAACTCGGCGAGTTCGAGGAGTAACTCGGCGAGTCATGGCCGAGTTTTTGGACTCCTGGATAATTCGCCGAGTGTGCCGTGCAGCGCGGCATACTCGGGATACTCGGCATTCTCGGCTCCAAATCTCACGAGTTCGCTACGAGTCAGAGGAGTTTCTCGCCGAACATCTCTCGAGTGCGAGGAGTAATCGCAGAGTTTAGTAAGAGTTGGGCCCGAGAGGCGTGTTACGTAATACTACGAGTTGACTACGAGTAACTCGGCTATGTGGGAACGGGGCTTTAAACTTCAAACAGCAATCAAGCTGAAGTGTAAGGCAGCCATTGGCTGATTCGTATTAGTTATATTCCGAATAGGAGGGAGTTCACTAACATTTTTGTTAGTTATATCCCGACACCGAAATTAATTCTAGACAATGCTTTTTAATGCTGATATGACTAAGTGAACATGATAGAACATGAATAAAACATGTTGCATTAGTTGGTTGTAGAATTTTTTTGTCTGATTTGGTTTAGTCATTCAACTACTTTGGTTTAGTCATTCAATGTTGATTCAACTATATTAATTAATACGATTCTAATTTCTCGTATGAATAGCACTTATCACTCTAGAAGGTAGAATCAGGCAAAAAAAAATAACCATAAAAATCCCACCTGTCAGATGTTTTGATATTTCTTTGCCATGGACATTTCTGAAAAACAAAAATTATTATGAATGACGTTGCACGAGGATTTTGGTCCCAAAATAGTTTTGTGTCATAAGTGGTGTGGTAAAGTTCCTGCTCAGTTGTTTACTGACTTAAGTTGATGAACACACTCTTTGACTGCTTTCAGCTGTCTGGTCAGTTTGCAGAGACTAGCAGGGCTTGCTGTTTTGAATCAACTTATCACTGTAAGTTGGATAATCGCCAATGAACAACAGGTGGAATGAGGAGGCTTGACAAGGTGTGCAGACAATTTTTATTTTGGACAGTTTTTGTTCTTATTCACAAACCAACATTCACTGTCTAACAGTGTGTGTGTGAATTATGTTCACTGTAACAACGAGTTAACCTCGGTCATGGAAGTCTGGACTAAGCATGGGCAGCTAGGTAGGGAGCACTCTGTGCATGGAGAGCTGCCCATGGGTGTATGGAGAGCTAGATGTAGGGAGCAATAAGTGGAGTGAGAGTTAGGTATAGTGAGTACTAGGTGTATGGGGCTAGGTTATGAAGAGCTAGGTGTAGGGAGCAAATTTCAGAAAACCGGACTCCCAATTGCTTAGGGCAGACCTTCAACTAATAACAGAAAGAGTCCGTGACATCCTCTGGAGTTTAGCTTCCAAGTCTATGAGATTGGTTTCCAAGTCTGTGATATTGGTTTCCACTACTGGTCTCAAAATGAACATCGTTGCTGACTTGTAGCACTGTGTCTGAATGGACAAGCGGGGAGCCATGAAATGCTTGATTGAAACATACCATTGAATTTCGCTCAGCAAGACGTTTGCTATGATGTCTCTTTGTCATTCTTGAATTATAATGGTGCATTGATAAGACAATATTAAAGGAGTTTGTTAATCCTATCATGATCATGCTATCAAATGATAACGTGGCTTTTATTCTAACAAGGTTTTGTGTAAGACGGCTGTTGGGGTGGCTGACATACAAGGTCTAACTATGTTATAGAGTAGGATGAACCCAGTTGCCTATATAAGCAGGTTCTTCATAAATTATGAACATCATGGAAAGGATTTTTTGTTGATAAATATTCAATTGCTCAGACGCCCAAGTGTAAGCATAACAGTGGAAGTGTTCATGAGGCAGGATCCATCAGGTTGAATGCCTTCACGGTGATATCTGATACTCTCAACACACAATTCAGCAGCGTCTTCTCACTAGTGCATGATTGAGTCCCAGAGTTAGGCCCATCCAATTATGAACCAACGGAAAACATAGAAGTCAGCACAGCCAGTGTTAAAAAAATACCTGTGGACAGTGGAGATATGAAGCCCAAGGTGGCCCTGATAACATCCAGTCTTGCTTCCTCAAAGATACAGCAGAGGAACTAGCTCCTGCCCTAACTACCACCTTCCAGGCATCACAAAACAAGGCAAGAGGAGTGCGCTGTATAGAATGGGCAAAAACAGATCAGAGCCCTCAAACTATGGGCCAGTTTCACTGACCTACCTTTCCTGCAAGGCATTATAACACAGTTTGCAAACCCATGCAACACCTTGATAAAAACAGCATTTTGACTACCAACATGGCTTTCGCAAAAATCACTCATGCAAGAGCAAACTTATAATAACCATCGAGGACATCGCCAAAAACTGAGACAAAGGTAAGCAAATAGATTGTATCCTACTCGATTTTGCAAAGGCCTTCGATAAAATGTCCCACAAATGCCTTATATATTGCAAAATTTTTATGGGATTGATGGGCAAATGCTAACATAGGTCAATGACTATCTCTCAAGTCTACATGCCTTATCGATGTGCTGGCCGAATGATAGACCTACTGTCGATGGTGACTCCCAGAGCTAAGTCAAAGTTGTGGTAGTGCAGGGCCAAGAGTCTGAAGTAGCACCTGTAACTAAGGTCCTACGTCCTACATTTTTTCTTGTTATATTAACAACCAACCTGACATGCTTAAATGAACTCCTCGTTTATTTGCAGATGATTGTATGCTGTATAGAGTCATCGAGACGGCAGAAGACACTAACATCCTACAAAACGACCTCACCAAACTAGAAGAATGGGAAACCTAATGGCTTATGCAGTTTGCTGAGGACAAATGTAAAGTACTGATAATCACCAGAAAGCAAGCCAGAAATGTCATCTTCAGAGACTACAAAATCCACAACTACTCGCCAGAGTCTGTTCCATTGGCAAAATACTTGGGAGTCACCATCGACAATAGTCTATCATTCAGCCAGCACATCGATAAGGCATGTAGAAAGATGGACAGCACTAGACAGTTCCTTCAGCGCTTTATATACTCCTGCAATCGATAATTGAAAGAGGTCAGTTATAGGACCTTCGTCAAACCAATCCTCGAATACTGCTGCTCAGTATGGGACTCACACAAGAGAAACATCAAGAGGTAAAACGGTCAGAAGTGGTACAAAGCAGAGTGGCGTGTTCGTCAACAGTAACTGGAGGAAGGACACAAGTGTCTCTACGATGATCGCAACACTAGGGTGGAACAGCCTCCAAGTACATAGATCATATTCTAGACTTAATACTATTACATCATGTAGTTCATGACAAAATTGCCATCCCAAAATGTCCTTCAAACTCACCGTCCATCACAACCAGGAGAACTACTATAAAATTCCTAAGGTCGCACATTAAAACTAAAAATTCTAATTTTCTTCCCTGCTATACTACCACAATGTGAAATTGGCTGCCTTCTGTTAGTAGGCAGGATGCAGAGGCACCCAAGGACCAACTGTCCTACCTACACCTTCCCTTCTGGTGCGGATGCTTGTTTTTAGTCACTGGTTTTAGCTGCACTTCTTGTTTTATCCTTGATTTTTTACTTTCTCTTTCAGCTACGAGCGCACTAGCCGCAACAATATTCAACTTGAATCCTGCGGCTCACCTATTAAGATTTAGATCTGGAATACCAAGTTGATCTGAAGAAGCTGATCCTAGTATATCAGCTGAATGTTGAAGTCTGTTTTGATAATTTACATAGTCTATCTCGTGATGCCATCCTGAATTACTCATGAACTTATCGGCCTACATATCCTTGATATAACTACAAAGAAGTAGCGGGGCGGGGGCCTAGCTTTCAACCGCTGGGTCCCGGGTTCGATTTTCCGGGCGAGCCTAAGTTGGATGGCTGTTTCTTCCTTCGTCTCATTGCCATGGTCTCTGCCTGTCCTAATTAGCCCAACTGGTGCAGAAATACCGGCATCCTCAGTTCATTATCCAGTTAATTACCCATGGAGGATCGATCATTTCAAAGAACCCCCCCCCCCCCCCCACTATCTTCAAATTTTTAATTGTCCTCTGATGTCCTTTTAACCCCTGGTTTCTTACTGGCTATTCCAATAGGTCAGTTCATGAGACTGGCTTTATCCTGATTGGTTAACATGCTGGTTCAGTCAAAGGTCACAGGTCCTGGTTGTAAGGATGCTCAGTTGGGCACCAAACATTGTCAGAAGCGTCATCTCTAACCTATGAGCTCCTATTTATCCTAAAAGATTCCTCCAGGTCATAGGTCTCTGGGTGTGATTATTAAGTCCTATACTATCGTCATTTTCACCACGCCAGGCTGCTTCTAAAGCATTCTTGGCCAGAGTCTGTTTCCCCATTAGATCCAGCATAAATATCATTCACCACACTGAGCACATGGAGACTGGAGAATCCTCCAGCCGGCACTAACTTCTACAGAGAAATTCAAGGCTTTTCATATTGATTCTGTACAGTATAACATTGTCTTGATAATCACCACTGCCTGCTTGGTTTCTGAACTTCTTCTAAAGTAAACTACTGGGCAAGACTTCAGACAATGCCTAATAGTGAAATATTAAATAAGTGCTTGAAAATACAAGAAAAACTACACACAAATGGTCTGAGAAACTGGTATACTAAAGTTAAGCATATCATCTCTGAAGCAAACATAATTAATTGGCAAGCTCTAGAACCCAGCGTACTGACAAATAAGATAAAACTAGTACTTTATGACAATGAAAAGGATAGAATTCTTCATGAAATAAATGACACAAACGCCCAACCTAAACTTAGGACCTATAAAACATTTAAAACCAGCTACTGCATTGAGCCATACCTACTATTAAATCTGCCCAAAAAAACATACAGTAATATAGCAAGATTCAGAGTTAGCTCCCACAATCTTAAAATTGAAACTGGTAGACATAAATCCCCAAAAATTCCTTTGCATGAGAGAATATGTGAATATTGTGACAGTGGTGAAATAGAAGATGAATCTCACTGCTTACTGACATGTAATAAAAATGAAATACCAAGGCTAGAATTACTTAATATAGCAACAGATAGTATACCTAATTTTCATGACCTAGACAAATCTCAACAATTCCAAGCCCTATTGTCATGTAAGAATCCAGAAGTGCTAAAGGCATTAGGCAACTTTCTAAATAGAGTTTTTTCATAATGTTAATTCAGTATTGGTGCCCCCCTTCCACTAGACAGGGAACCTTTAAATTCAAACACCCCATTATGACAATCTCAGAGGTCAGCGCAATGTTGCTCTGAAGATCCCACTCATTGACCCAGCCCATGGACACCCCCTTTCGCCATTTCAGAGGTCAGCGCAATGCTGCTCTGAAGACCCCACCCACTGACCCAACCCATGGACACCTTCTTTTGCCATTTTAAACTGACTTTTTTATTCAAATTTGTTTTGAAATCATTACAGTATTACCCACTTGAAGTATTGACTTGTACAGTATTAACTCTCATTTTTATATTCATGTATGTATATGTAAACAAAACTGGAACCGACTTGCGTTTATCAAGTAAATATTTAGAAATACTAGTAGATTCTAGATTGTATATATAGTAGATGTAGACACTAGACTTGTTTTTGTTATGTTGTATATTTGTTTGTTTTTTAATATTGTATGACACATGTATCAATTCCTGATATCAGGCTTGTCAATAAAACGATATATATATATCTAAAAGAGAGCCGTCAATATATGATATTAATTGCTTTCTGTCAGACACTGCCTTAGAGAGATTATCCTAGTTCCCAAGAGCAAAAATCACAAAACACAAGCCACATGATTATAGCCATTTGGACAAGATACAACTGATAGCTCATCCAGAAACGATAGGATGCTCCACTATGGGTTGATACCCAAGCCCATGGTATTGTACAACCTCCCACTCTCTGCAATACAGTGCATGGAAAGGAAAATCTAAAGAAAAAATAGACAGCTGTGTAGCCGCCTATTTCTGGCTGTAGCTATACAACTGGCTTAAGCCAGCTGCTTCTGCATAATCCTAGCTTATAGTTGGCTTACACCAACCACCATCAACCAGCGCCCTCTGTTAAAAGAACAATATATGTATACATGCAGACTGACTTCTATAGTGGCAGGTAGCATCGTACAGCAGAAGTTGGCTAGGTTTAGGTTGTATAAGGAGGAATTATATCAATTGGTGGTTTCCCTGCATAATACTTTTTCTGTATTGTGTATACAGTTTCAACTCAATAGAGGGGATATGCCGATTTATTGTATAATCCTCTCCGGTGACTTCTTCCAAGACTTAACTTGGTGGATCCTTTTTATGCAAACCTTTAATGGATGTTTCCCCTTTTTTTACTCTCGGCCGGTTGAGGGGCTCCAGACGCCTGTTGCGATGGCTGCGGTGGCTACTTCAACGGGGATTACTTTTATGTTAACTGGTGTTGTTACCTCATTGAAGATGCATAAGAAAAATGTGTTTGTGCATAGAAAGATTTCTTATAAACTATTTAAACGATGTCACAAAATCTTGGATTTTGAGCGGCCTGATTTTGTACTATTATATACCCCACAATCAGTTGTATACCACATAGAAAAGCCATGTGGTATAGCCTATGTGGTATACATGTGTATACTACATGGCTTACCTTAATGTATACCACATACTTCTATGTATGGCAGGCCAATGACAAAAAATCACTTTTTGCAGCTAAGCGCTTCGCCGTTTAAACTAGCGCCGCCGCTTTAAAACAATATTTGGAGTCACAATTTTACCACTATTCAAAAGATAAAATTGTCAGCTCTCTAAAAAGGTTAGAATTTTTGAAATCGGACAAGAATTAACTATTCTAGGACCAAAAAACGTAACAGAAAGTCAATGGTCTGTTCAGTCCACAGATACAAGCTATTGTGTGGCTGTGTTGCTATGGGCAACACCACAGGAGCGTCATCGCTTCAGTAATACAATCTAATAATACTGAACAATAAAACATTTTCTATCCAAATCTAGTATAAAAAACAATTCTGACAAGAAATATTTAACAACTGTTTGTAAATATCATTTCGTAATTTTTTTTATTAATGTGAAAATGTCCCAGAAAGTTTTGAGGTGATATGACGTTGTTGACAGTTATGCAATGCTCTGATTGGTCAATGGCAAAAATTAATATTCATGAATTTTTTCTATACTACATGCATAGCCAGGCAGCTCAACTAAAAGTGAAAATTGTGGGGTATAAATAAGACCCAAGTGGATATATAATTATATATATATATGTGGTATATTTTTATATATTCCCTCACTTGTGGACAGATTGGCTTCAGAATTCACTCGTGGCTAACGCCACTCTTGAATCCTGGCCAATCTGTCCACTCGTGGGGCATATACTCAGCTTATACTGGTCGGATCTTCATCAAATTTGGTTTGTAGTTGCGCTTTTGTATCGCGATTCTAATGGTGAGCATTTGTAGCTGTACCCCAAAAAATGTCAAAGGGCAAGTTAAAACAGTTTTGGCAGAATTTCCCTATTAATTATGTGAAACTGCGCTAACCCTAGTGTAGATTATATATATTCTACATACACAATTCACAGAAAAATAATCTTATCTCCTTACAACTTTTCTTAACAACTGCACACAAGTTCTATATGTCACTTTAGATTGGATTTATAAAAAAAAATTTGAGGTAGCAGAGCAATTTGTTTCACCCAGGAAAGGTATTGGAATGATTTTTGACAAATTTGATCAATTCTCCAACCCTCAGTGATGGCCACATAGTAGGCCTACACAAGCGCCATCAACAATCAACATTGTTCAAAGCCTCTTTAACTAATTTGTGTAGTTCAGCAACTAGACATCATACTATCTTTTGTATGTTATTCTTGTCCACCCAAGACAATCAAGGTAAACTCAAGATGGTGTTTCTGACAGCCATACATGTGAGATGACTTTTGAGCAACTTTGTTAATAATGTAGATATCTATTTACCAATAACCTAATGTTGTCACCATTCAGCTACATGAACATTACATAGCCAGAACCGACCTTCATTGCATAAGTGAACATTATAAGTTAATTTATAATTATTGCATGTTTAAAAAAATTCTAGATTCATGTATACAGCAATATCGCCACAACCCCAGGGCTCAATTTGGTAAAAATGTTATCATCGTTGGCTTTTAGTAGTAGCACAAAATAACACAAGAATATAAAGACTTACTGTGACTGATGCAGTGCAATTCCAGTTTCTGTTCGATTTGGTTGGCAACCAGGCCACATTATGGTCCGCCTCCCTAGCCAATCCCGCGCTCACAGCGCCTGCCGCTAAATTGAGATAAAAGTCCAAGTTGCTTAATGCTATACCAGATCTTATTAAATTATGGTAGTAATCAAGGCTGCGGCTGTATTGTTGAGTAGGTACTTTTCTGTGGTAGTAAACTGCTATATTCGAGATGTTTTCATTGTGACACTCAAACTAAAATTCATAATTATTATAATATCGTATTATATAAAGGATTTACCAATATTTCCTTCGATCTTTGAGTAACTTTTTGCGAAATTTGTGTAGCTTCATTTTTGAATTGTTCTCACACAAAGTCCAGTTATGGCTGGGGGCTGAAACTTCAAATTAATTATTACTGCAGAATTAGCAACTAATATTATTTTACAGACATTAAGACATGGAGACCCGACATTTAAGGCCTCTTCACTTTATATAACGATTTCGACAAACAAGTTATAGTCAGCATGTCAAAAATTTCACAAGCTTGTTCACATGACAATGTTTATCATATCATATATCATATCATATATCATATCATATATCATATATATCATATATCGGGTTTAGTGCAGTATAGCGGACCCAAATTTATGCCCTAATTTGGTGTCCATTAAAAATTACATTTTATAAACAATTCACAGGTTTGAAGTTCTAGCACAATTAAATAACATTTAATGTAGAATAACGGGGGTTTGGGGGCAGTAGCCCCCATGAAAAAGCAAAAATAAACTGTATCTACCGTGAAAACGCCGTCATAATTAAATTAGTTTGTGACGTCATACATTGATTTCAAGCATTTTTACGTCATAGGCATGGCAATGAGGCTCCTTAAATATGGTCATATATCTGGGTCAGCTATAGGCCTACTGCACTTTTTCCGACACTGTCAGTGACAGACTATCTTTCTGTGCTAGAATAACGTGTAACATTATATATATATATATATATATATATATGTTTTTTTTTTAATCCATTGTTTCGTGTCACAGCTGAAGACAAGACAATGGGATATCATAATGAAGTTCAATTACAAGCTACAATAATTACTTACTTTGCCAATGCGCACGCAGCATACAACCATTTGTAAATTCAACCAGGGGCTTTCCAGGAGGGGAATCCCCCATTTCGGTTTCATAACCATCCAAAAAAGAATTTTTATCATGTCATTAAATAAAACACGCACTAAGATAATATTAAATGACATTTTGGGCCTATATTGCTTGACTGATATATATATATATATATATATATATATATATATATATATATATATATGGTGTCCATTAAAAATTATATGTTATATATTATATACTGCATGTATATTGACAAAGATCTACACAGTAAAAGAAATTCAGCATTTGCAATATATAGGCCTATATATGCGCCATAATAAACAGCCGTACATTAAGTACTACAAGAAAATATGAGTGAAATATTTTTAATGAGAAAGTGGGCCATTGTTTAAATCGGGCAGCAAAGGTAATTAAATAGCGTTAATTGTCTGTTTAAAATGTTTTGTCAATCGAATTTAAATATGCGTCTACAGCAGTAATTCACCACAGGGCCTAACGGTCCTGCCTGATAACCATTAGATTAAACGATTTGAATTTAAATTTGTTGTTTCAGGTGAAAGACAATTAATATGTCATTCTTAAAAACTTCCCTTTGTTGACAATATGTGACAAAGGCAGAAGGTTAACAACAATGACACATGTTGAAGTATAAGTTTAAAGTTGTAAAATATTAATATAAAAATTAACACAAAAAGTTAAAAATACCGATGTATGCATTGAAGGCATCAGCTAGCTATAAAGTTCGATAATTTAAAATTACCAGGCTGAGAGTGGATAGAGACTTCCATATGTTCTTCGTAGTGTCGTCTTCAATAATGAAAAGTGGCTTTTGCCTTTTCTGCTAATATATAGCCATTAGCATTGTTGATAACTGGTGGGGTGGGGCATGGACTCGATCACCCCTGCAGACAAGATTCTATTGTTGGAAATTCCAATACTCGCCTGTTGTGAGGTCCACGCCCCTGTAATGATGCCAAATGGTTGTATAATTGGGGGGGGGGGGGAGGGTTAAAACCATGATTAAATACAATTTGAGTTGCGTAGCTAGGGTGCAACCGGGGGGGGGGGGGCTACCCCAGAGTTTGATTGATTAAAATTAAATGATGCTGGCTGATTATAATTCTGGATGCAGGAACCATTTCCGAACCATATGGATTTTATAACCACCGAACCACGCAGGGGAAGTTGCATCGTATGTTCTTGTGCTAACCTTTGCCGTTCTGACATGTGATGTGAAAATGTATACCTGTCAGGGGCGTAGCTATAAGAGTAATGCAGGGGGGGGGGGGGGTTCACACTTGCCTTATTTAAAATTCTTCACCGTATACCCAGTATCCAACTGCAGCATGGTACGTACATGGAGACAAGATATTGGAAATCAACATGGCTAAATTTACCCCACAACTTTAAATAAATAGTTAGTTAATTCCCTATTGAAGTGTTGTCTACGTCCCAGGGTAACCTTAACGTAAAACCTGATGTCATCTGACAAAAGCATGCTCAGACATAATTAACCCAGCAATTGAGTGCACACATGTTCTAGAATATAATCCCCGGGCTATAGGAGGTCAACCTCGGTACAACCATCCTCAACCATTGGCTGCATGCCATGCCAGATTCGTATTACATTGCGCAGTTCAGGGGGGGGGGGGGGTCCAGAAAATTTAACACTAGTTGTAGGATTAATCAGCTTCCTCTTACCTGAAAAATTTTCCCAGTTAACAGAAAAAAATTGATATCGGAAATCATTATATTTAAAGGCCTACTTCCTGTCAGACCGCAGCATGACGTCTTCATGAGTAAAGATATAATCATGCGAGATCCTGGTGGGGTTCGATTCTTGCATTTCAGTTCCAAGATATTGGGTTAGAAAAAAAATTTGATTTGAAAACTTCCTGTAAGCTCATGTTTCAGGCCATATAATTTCAATTTATTGGGTGAATGATTAATCATTTCCCGGTAATTACAAGCTAATTACAACCACGTAAAATATATGGTGAAATTACCCATATGTAACCACATGGGAGAGGCAAGTATGTTAATAATCAATGATGTTATTTGTATGGTGGCCTCAGCTTCTAAAACCATGGAGCCTGGCTCCATGCTAAAAAAGGACAATGTGTAGGATTTTTTCGTTTTTCCATCCATAATATAGTTTGAACATGCTTGAATCATTATGGTCAGAGGATATCATCAAAGATTCAAAGACTCTATTGTAGATCCACTATAAAGTCATTGATATCAATATCTGTTTTTAGTATTGTTGTTGGTATCTGATTGGTTCTGCTAAGTAATTGGTGCTTTTGTTTTTACTCTTCAGTATTACTACCTAAATATTTTCGGATCAGGTTCTTCTTGTTTTTACCTATGTATTTCTCATTTTTTTCTTTCTTTTTTCCCATGATGACACATGTATCAATTTGATTTTTTTATGTCAATAAAATTCTATTAATATATCTTCTATAATAATTAAGTGCTCTGAGCAGGAAATAAATACAAATGGAATGAACAAATGACTCTCTGTTTAAGAATGCTAGAATCACATGGGTGTGTAATAATATACACATATCTACATTCTCAGACGATTGCTTCCTGACTCTCCTAGAATACTTGAAATCCAGCCACAACTAGTCATACTAGGATCATTGAGCAGTCTGAAGGGGCGTTCACACTGTCACGTACAAAACCTATGAGTGACCAGGTACGTAAAAAATGGGCTATACATAGCTATACGCGCTCACTCGTGGGTCTGTAAATCACGTATAAATGCCACGAACATATGTGAGGCAGTGGCAGATGGCTCAATGGATGTCCGTAATACGCTCGTCAAATGCCCATCCGTGAGGCATCCGTGAGGCACTTAAAGGCACTCGTAGATCGCTTGTAGATCACCCGTGCGAGTGGTTCAAGGATGGGCAAGGGTAGGCACGGAAGACAACGGGTGGGCGACGGACGTCTGACGGACATCCGCTGAGCGTTTTATGAGTGGACGCGAGTGGATGGCGAGTATATACGAATAGACAGTGGCTACGTATGGCTATGTATGGCCACGTACGTATGCAGAACGTACATAAGACGCTCGACGACTCACCCCCAGGCGAGTTACGTAATATATATAATTTACTCGTAGAACGTCTTCAAAGTTTTAAACATGTTTAAAAAATTTTGCCCTCTCTACGGATGCTCGTGAGTGGATCATGTATGACAAAGATGAGCAGGAGTAAAAAAAAATTCATCCTTCGTCATACGTAGGCTTTATACGTGATAGGGTGAACGCCCCTTAAATCTATAAAACATAGGCTGCTGCAGCAGCATACCCTCTATATTTTCCATTACATTAATTAATGTATTATGAAACATTGGTAAATAAATGTCAAAATGAACTTTTTGGTTGAGGTAAACTATAATTTAGACACTTTTACTGCTAAAACATGCATGTAAGTAGAATAGTAGTTGAGATATGGAGGCTTAAGAAAATATGAAAAACATTTTCCCATTACTATAACTCTATATTATTTTATGGCCATAAAATAAAATATCAAAAAGGCACCACTACACATTTTTTTAGACATATTATGACAAAGGGTTAAGTGTGTAGGTGCAGTGGGGTCAGAGTTTGTAAAAAATTTCCCCAATTGTGTAAAACACAGCTGGGACATGTCAATGAGACTATCAAAAGGCACAACTATGCCATAAAAACTAATTACCAAATTATAACGAACACATTATTAATCTATGTGGTACTTAGAAAAACACATTATTAATCTATGTGGTACTTAGAAAAACTCTCTTTTACACACAAATATGCATTTCAGGTCACACTGTGCAGCGCCCTCTCTCCAATAGAAATTATATCAATTTACTTCCAACATTGTGGAGTTCTCCTCTGGAAACTAAAGTGTGACACCTTTCAGCTCAGCACACGGACAACTTTTCACCAAAGTAACTACAATACTTCCGTAAATGTTTTTTCGAACAAAGGTAAAAAGTTGCTTACAACCACAAAGGGTAAGCTATAAATGAGCAACAAGTTATGTAATTTTGGGCATTGTTACCCTCTTATTCACCTGTCAGTTGTAAATGTATGACATTCTCATTCATATTCACTCCAGCTCACCCTTAATCCAAAGTGCTTAGCATCTAAACCAATACTTAAACAGTTTCTAAATAAATTATCTGTTAAACTGTTTAGGCATTCAGGACCTAAACGTTTGTTTAGGACAAATAACTAAACATATGTTTAGTATCTCAATGGTAATTTATTTAGGATCTAGGGGTTTCGCCTCTTGTTTATTATTGTCTTTATAATACATATCTAATCACATTATGAGAAAAACAAAAATAATCTCATTTATTAATACAATCAACCACAAAAGAATCGCAAAAATGTCCAACTTATTTTATGCAAATTATCAGGAGGGATAATTCATCATATATAACTTGACCCAAAAGAGGTACAGGCCCCAGGAAAGTGAATTCACTCAGATGTAACCAGTTCCTGTCTACAGAGGCTTTGTTTATCATATTGGGGTGTGCTCATCAGACCATGACCTTACACAACACTGACGGTAGAAATAATGGTAGCATCTTGAAGCCCATGTAGTCAGGGAGCAATTACAAATAGAAAGTCGTGGGACTTTAGTGATGAACTTCAGCTTTCATTTGAGCCATTTTCGCAGTCTGGGAAATGTGTGGGGCAGACGTTATGATTTTTAAACCTTTCACAAAAACTTGATATACGTATATCCCTGAAATTTGAGGAAAAAAATAATAGGTAGCTGAGTGGTGATGTCCAACTAGATATATGATCATTAGAAGCAGTCTTCTTATTATTATTGTCAGTTTGTGCCAATGTTTTACTTATTTTTAGACCTAATTTCAAAAGCCCACAACTCCAGTCTCCCACATGTCTCAAGTTGCCAATATAGCTTAAAAGAATCCCTGAAATGTGAGGAACTAAATGGTATATATACTCGAGTAATGGTCAACTAGCAACAAGTTATTTAATTCTTAAGGCCATTTAGTGCCAATTTTTCGTCTTATTTGAAGGTCCCACACATTTCCCAGATTGCCAAGATGGCTTAACAGAATCTCTAGAATGTAAGGAAAAACAGGTATAAAGCTTATAATTTCCCTGACTAATAGAAAATAAGGCAGAAAGCCAAAAAAATCGCTTCAGTAACTTAACGGGTAAACATGTGACAAAGCTTTTTCTGAAGGGTACGGACAGCTTCCATCTGGTTTTTCACACACTGCCATTTGGCTTTCACCAAAGAGTTTTTCAAAACTGCATGTGTTTTTAATTTTTACTATAGCCATAGTTGATGGTATTGCTTTAGTCTCTTTAGGAAAAGTTGTGTAGTCATGCAGGACCTATTAATCAAAAGTCAGTTAGTCTTTCTTTCACAGCTCAGTGATACTCACTGAAGCACATTTTTATGAAAGTTCTATATGTCAATTAAGGCATGAATTAAAGCCAAGAGCAGATTACAGTGAAAAAGTTGAGGAACCACCCATGCTGTGGCTGTCTTTGCGAGACAAGAGAAGCTCCAAGTAGGTTCAACACAACACATCTTTAGATAGTAAGTAGAGATAAGGCGGGCTGAGAATTGATACCCGCACCCGCCCCACCTCATAAGGTCTAAGCCCACAGCCTGCGCGCCCTGCATTGCTTGTCTAAATTTGTTTACCCGCACCCACACCGCATCAGGGGAATTCTGTCCGTGCCTCCCCCGCCCCGCAGAGCCTGGCAGTCTAGCCCGCCCCGCCCCACAGTCTTACTAATATAGGCCCGCATGAACCCATGTTTATATCATTTAATTATTCTCATGTAGAATACAATCAGAGGTATGATCACGTGAAACAAGGTATCATAACAGTTAAAAAAAAATACAGTGTATATATGTGCACTTGCTTTTAAGACATTGGTAGATAAAAAGTGTTTTCAACGCAATTCAATGTTTTTGAAACAAAAGTGTCATTTGAATTGCTATTCAAACTAACTGAAGACAATGCAATGAACAAATTGGAAGAGACCAGTAGTCTGGCACCATGCAGCAATGATGCGGGTCAATTGTGCCAATACACTACTGCACATCAATAAACCTCAAATAATGGACCCGCAACATAACTGCAAGCTTACCCACTTGTAACCGCCCTTCCCCCGCAATATTCATCTTTGTGTTAACCTGCCCCCGTCCATCTTCACAAGGGTTTGCAGCTGCTGCCCTCTATTGGAGAAAGTGGCGTCACTGCAGCGTGTCAGCCAATCAGATGCCAGCTCCCACAGCGACATTTGCCGGCGGGAAAATGTGGTTCTGGTCAATGCAATATATTTTAAAGGTGATTATTAATTTGCGATGAACAGTTTTGGCCTTTAATACAATGGCCAGGAAGATCCAAAACATTCTGAATGAAAGTGATGATAAATGATTCTGTCAGAATGTTTTGGATCCGCCCAATCTACCCTTAATTTGAAGTGAAAGGCCACAACTTCACAATGAGCCAAAACCTTGGCATCAGACAGTGTAACTCGAATGTTTAACTAGTGTTAGAGAAGTAGTCAAGTTTTTCATTATGTTTTATGACACAGAACTGTATCAAGTCGTGTTGTTTCATGAATTATACCGTGTAACTATAGGTCATTGATTGATCTTTTGCTGCTCAAGGCAGGTTAATAAAAAATATTTGTTAACATAAATAAAACAAAATATTCCCGCTGTACTGTGATGAATGCTGTGCAAAACTGGAACTTAATTTCTATGAGACTTAGTTGCGAGTAATTTTCATGGCATGAATTAATGACTAATTGCTGATTGTCATTTACCAGGAGATTGGTTGGAGGGATTTTACCGGTGGGAAACATCGAAACAAAACTGGATATTGCCTTCAAAAAAGAAAACACAGGTGGACATTATGTTCAAAGGCCACAACTACAAGTTTTCTGAAAGCGACCAAATTAGGGGAACAAAGTACGTCGAAATCCCAGATAACGGTAATGAGCTAAGTATGGGAATTGTCCTGCCAAGGAATGTCAATGATTTAGGAGTGCTTCACAAGAAAATTAATGTGGATTCATACGAGAAATTGGTCTCTACAGCAAACTTCATCGAGCTGAAGTTGTCCATTCCGAAGTTCAAGATCGAAATGCAGGCCAGTTTGAAAGAAATGTTGCAGTCTCTCGGCATCACGGAAGCTTTCAGAAAAACTGCTAATTTCTCTAATATAGCAGATTCGGAAGATCTGTATTTGTCAGAAGTTGTGCACAAGAGTTTTGTGGAGGTGAATGAGGAGGGCACGGAGGCAGGTGCGGCTACTGGTATAATTGACGTAATGTCGTACAGGCGCACTCGGAAGGAATTCTGCGCTACCCATCCGTTCATGTTCTTCATTAAGGACAACCTGACAGGAGCCATACTTTTCATGGGACGAGTGATGAACCCTGATGAGTAAATTATTAAATTGAGTACAGTCATTTTCCTAAATATTGATAGTTTTATGCAAAATGATGCAGTACTTACGTAGATGTCGGGGACTCATCATTCAGAGGATGTACTTCTGTGATTTGTGCTATTAGTTCATGGACTAATTAACACATTGAGAAAGACCTATAGAATAATATACTAAAATTATCTTTTCTATCCCACTCGTAAAGATAAATGATGTAAAGCTAAATATTTATTTAAAAATTGTGCTATGACTTTAATTACATTCTTGATTCAAATAACTGAGTGAGTCAATTCCAAAAAATCGGAATCTGAAAATATAGCTTTTGCTTGTCATAATCATATATATATTTGGAAAGTTACAAAAGTTATGATAAAAATTCAGGATCAACAACTAGCAGTAGAAATTAAAAAATTTATAGTTACTTCAATTTTTGACTGTTGATGTCTGTGGGTCGATGCAGGGGCATTAAAGGTGAAACGGCAGGTATTCAGAATTTTCTTATATTTAAAAGTATATAATATATTATATTTAAGTAGTATGTAATATGTTGACTCTCTTGTGAGAGCGGTATGCTATGTTCTCCATAAATTCAACAGACTCTTATCATTGATTATTTACTCCTTGACCAAAGCAAATGTGATAATATATTATTACAATGAGCACGCATGTGAAACTGTGTGGATTCGGTGGGGGGGGGGGGGGGGGGGGGACTTGCTGTTAGTGTGAGCAGTTTTCTTGCAAATAACTTGTCTATCAATACCATCATGAAAGATAAGATGACTCCTACAGCATTAAATAGGGACACTGTGCCAGTTTGCTAAAGTTAAAATTTGAATATATGTGCTTGCTGCATACAAACTGGTATCTACAACAGGAAATTATGATCAAATTAACCAACCTTCTGCCCCTGCTACAGCACATTACATAACTGAAATATGTCAACTGAGATCCAAAGTTCTGAAGATTCTTAAGTTGCACACAAGATGATGTTGTAACCTTAAGTTAATCATGTTGTTGTACACTGCTTTCCCTAATTTACAATCTCCCATGAAATTAATGTACATAGCTAAAAACATTGTCCTCTTTTTTCACTATTTTCATTCATTTATTAAAAAAGCCTATACAATTTACTTTAAATAATACTTGATATCAATCACCACCTCAAAGTCACCTTTAATTGCCCACATCTGCCTGTTTATATCCCTCCTACTCAGAAATGAAGATTTCATGCGGGAAATCTATTTATGGCATGGTGGCGCTACAATCTGCGCATGTGCATCAGTTGTGCTTAAGGAACGCCATCACGCCAAAACTGACCATAATCGAAATCGAACTGAAGTTTTCTGGAATTTTGCTCCTGTTTAATTGATTCCTACCTTTGCCATTCCCAACCACGTTCCCACTGTATCGTTCTGGTCATTGGACACTTCTTTGTTCAGCCGCGTGGACTCGTCCGACCACGTGCGCGATCTCTGGAGCAATCTCCGACTGTCAACAAACTAATTCTGCATTGTATTCTATGGGGTTGGTGGTGCGACTCTGTCTATAGCCAACTGGGAGTTAGACATTATTCAAAACGTTGTTCCTGACATCGTGTTTGTTCAGCTGGGCGCAATCGTTTTCGGATTTCCCCCGTACATCAGCGGAAATCATCCACCACGTTCGTCAACTGGGGACTGCTATCCTTGTCAAGTGCCCACCTACCAGTCATGTTTACTGGGGACAATTCCTCCTGTGCCCCACCCCTCGCATTCGGACGCCAGCCTATACAGACCAGCTCATCCTCACCAACACTCTGCTGAGGGCCATCGACCTTCCACGGCTTCACTTCTAGCGCCATCTAGGTTTCTGGCACGACCCTGCCTCATTTTTTGGCTCGGACGGGATCCATCTGAACCACAACAGGATGTCCCGCAGCCGCAACAGGTCATCTCGGCACCACAGGCCAGCCAACCTTGACCAGTCGACATTGTCAGCACTCCGCTCGGAGGTGACCCAAATTTTGTTGACCAACCTTGCTAGTTGGGGCATTTTGCAGCCCTGGTGCAGCTGCTCCCTGGTTACAACCCCCACCTGATGCAATACCTTGTCGACGGCTTCAAGAATGGTTTCGTGGTCAACTATGATGGCCCTCCACCGACAGTGTCCTGTGGTAACCGCCTGTCTTTCACCCATAACCTGGACCTAGCCCGACGTCAAATCCTCAAAGAGGTGTCTTTTGGCTGTGTACTCTTTCCCTTTAAGGACCCCCCATACCCATGCTTCGCCATCTCACCCCTAGGCCTTGTGCCAAAAAAGGACTCGGGAGACTTCTTTCATTCATGACCTGTCATACCTGCAACTTCACTAGGTAAACACCTTCATCCCGAGTCAGTTTACGGCGGTCCAGTATAAAACTCTCGATCAGGCTATAAACCTTGTCCTGGCAGCCGGGAAAGACTGCTTAATTGCAAAATCTGACATCGAGATTGCCTACCGTATCATACCTGTCCATCCTAAATTTATCCATATCTTGGGGATGCAGTCTGACAATTTGATTTATTTTGATGCATTCTTGCCATTCGGTCTCGCTCAATCATGTGCTATATTGGAAACTTTCAGCAAAGCTCTGCAGTGGTGCCTTAAACAGGCCATGCCGTGGACTTAAATTACACACATCCTTGACGACGATGCAGCACATGCTGGGCTGTTTTTTTTTTTACCATCTGGCCAACAAACTTGGGTGTCCCTGTCAAACATGTAAAGTCAGTCACCCCCACTATGTGTGCTATCCTGTGGACACTATCGAGGGGCAGGCCAGGCTCCCTGCGGAAAACTTATCATTGCCTCACTTCAATCTAAGAAGAAAGCCACTCTCAAACAATCACAAGAAGCACTTGGTTTTCTCACCTTCATGTGCAAAGTTGTAGACCCCGGCCAAGCTTTCCTGCGACGCCTCTTCGACCTGACCAGAGGCCTCCAGGCCCCCACCATTATACCCACCTATCCAGAGCTGCCAGAGCAGACCTCGCTGCCTGGTACACCTTTCTCCAATCACATACCTCTTCTCCCTCTCTAAGACTGTACTCTGACTCTGCTGCTTCCTGGGCATTGCAGTTGTGTTGGGCAACCACTGGCTGGCAGGCAGTTTCCCGGCTGAGTGGAGGTCACTCCATATCTCCATACTGGAAATTTACCCTATTGTATTGGCCATCTCCACCTGGGCACCCTTGCTGAGCCAACGATGCATAACCTTCTACTGCGATAATGCCAACATGGTCCACACCATTAATTCCCAATCTTTGCATTAACCCCAGCTCATGTCTTTGGTCCAAAAACTGGTGGTCGTCTGTCTCTAGCCACGTCCTAGGGGTCCAAAATGTATCCCGATCTTCTTTCCCGTTTTCAGACTCAGCGCGCAAAGCAGCTAGCACCATACCTGGATGAGGAACCCACCCCTATACCCACACACCTGAGGGCACGTACTCTGAAACGCCTGTTGAATGCGGCCCTTGTTCCATCTACCCATTCGAGTTATGACGCTCACCTGTACCGGTTTTGTGCCTTTATTGCCCCCCATAGCTTGCCAGCATCAACACCACAGGTGATGTGCTTCGTGGGCCATCTCTACTAGGCTAAATACTCCCCATCTTCCATCGTCACCCATGTCTCAGCAGTCCCCTATGCCCATAAAATCATGGGAGCACAGGACACGACTGACCAATTTGTCATTCGCAAGTTGGTTTTCCGCGAAACTATCGGGCAGGCCCGACTCCCGCTCCCCATTACCTCCCCCTATTCTGCAAGCCCTGATTACAACCATCGGCTACCTCAACTACCCCTTCTTTCACCAGGCCCTCCTAAAGACCGCCTTCACCTTGGCCTTTTTTCGCTTTCTTACGCCTGGGGGAATTAGCAGTCCAATCTTGCACCATGCCCCAATACGTAATCCAACTGCAGGATGTGGTCTTGTCTGATGCCTTCATTCTGCTCACTATGCACACCTACAAGCACAGTCGGGCTAGACGGCCGGTTACCATCAGGATCCAGTGCTAACAAGCCCCCATTTGCCCCGTTCATGCTTCCCAGACCTCCTACCCCTACGAAGTCCTTTCTGGCCTCCCACCTCGCCACCCTCTTAAGGTCAGCCGGCTACAATTCTATCCTTTACAAAGGTCACAGCTTCCGCATCGGCGCGGCTACATTTGTGTAAATTTGTTTCACCGCAATGCAAATTCAGCAGATGGGCCGCTGGCATTCTCTGGCTTTCCAGCACTATGTCTGCATCGACAGTTTGTCATCTTGCCATCCGGAGCCATCTCCGCCCACCAAAAAGCCTCTCCCCCATTTATGCCGGCTGTCAGCTGGTGCTGCTCGAACTGTGGCCGGTTAACTCCCCCACCTTTTTACTGACAAGTATTATCAGTTATCACCTGATGTCATCTTTCCGTCATTGCAATAAATAACAATTCCAACCTGACTCAGTGACTTTGTTGTCAGTCAAAACTGAGTTCTCGGCACAGCCAGCTACAGACATAAATGAAGATTTCAAGCAGGGAATCTATTTATGGCGTGGTTGCGCTACAACCTGCGCACAGGTGTTTATGAACGCCATCACGCCAAAAGTGAATAAAATCTAACCGAAGTTTTCCCGCCCGCCACTCACGTTTGTCACTTATTGCAATTTATGGTCACTGCCCTTAAATGCCCTTAAATGCTCTGTATAATATTTGTGTAATATAAGGTTGCATTTTTTGATCTACTGGTAGTCAGCTATTACCATGTTATGTTAATCTAGGATAGTCGTTTGGTATATTGTACTTTCTATGAGTTAAGATCTTGTAACTGATTTTTAGAATTGTTTTTCAAAGTTTTATTGAAATGGGCTATTGGCCTTGTTTTGAAATTTGAGCTTGTTTTGTATTTCAGTGTTTTCCTGAGTTTTTTTTTATTTATGAAATTCATTTCTATAGATTGTTTGTTGCAGTTTGTGTTTTAATCCTTTGGTGATTGTCATGCTGCTTCAATTTGCGTGGTTATTACTGTGTGACAACATTTTCATTGTTTCTCTTAAAAGTTTGATTTAAATGTGGGTTTTGAGGTTTGAAACTAACAATTGATGTATGTGTTGTCACTTTATTGTTCTTGCAATGGGCCGGTTTGCTTCATGAAATGTAACTTTGTTTGATATGCTATCAATCGTAGTGTGTATTCTATAGTTTTGTGGATTACTCAGGTTTAATTGTTTATAGTAACTAATTTGTAGAGGTGTGGTCTTGTATAATTTTGCATAATATCTTAATGCTCTATTAATGATGTCCATTAGTGTTCTTCAATACATGATTTTTGTTTAATTGTTACCCAATCACAATTTACCATTTTGTAAATGATCTTGAATCTTGTTTTTGTGAATTATATACTATATTGACAAAATACCAAATTTTACTAGTTCATATTTTAAGTTATTAGTCAATAATAGCAGTTTTTTTCCTTTTCTTTTCGTATTTTTTTCTTCTCTTTTTGTAAAGTTTGCCATGTGTGTATTTGTTAATTTCTTGTGTTTTAATCCAATATTTTACAGAACTCACTTTAACGTTTATAAAAAACATCTAAAGAAAGAAATTAGTTTATGCCAGCACCAGCTCACATAGATTCCATGTCAACATTCGATTCATTATTAGACATGCTTGATGATGATAGGGAAGACGAATCTGAAGCTCCAGTATTATTCCAAAGTTCACCGTATTATGATAACTCTGGTCTCACGGAAGTTCTTGATGCTAAAAAAACTAACATTTTCTCTAATTGCATTAAATTGTCAATCTTTAAACGCTAAAGTTTTGTCGTAGGATGCCAGGAAAAGCATCTCAATGACCCCAGCATAGCAATTAATTACCTAAATATGTTATAATTCAGTAGTCACCTTGTAATATAAATGTCATGTAGAATATTATAAATTGTTTGATGAATTTTCTAGATGTGTCTCAAAAATGAATGTTGTGCTTTTCAAATGCTTTGCCTGCTGCATTTAAACTTAAAACTATGCACTTATCCTTATGACAGCACCTGAAAATAATGTTAATGTATGATTATATAACTTATACATGTGTACTTTGCTTTGATATGTGTTATATGAATATATCTGGAATTATGTGACCTTTTTTGATTATTGTAGGATAATGATAAGTACACCTTTTGTTATTTATACTATACATGACTTGACTAAATAATATTTGCGCTAATCACTACTGTAGTTACTTAAACTGTATTATTAATTGTATTTGTACTGATCATATAACCCCTTGTTTTGCTCATATATAAGAGTGCAAAACAACACATTCCTTGACCAGTAATAAACCATGAGTAAACATGTCTCAAAGCACGCCTAGATCTGGCAAGCTCCTGCAGGCTGCAGGGGCACACCAAGCAACAGGCACAGCCAAGTGCAGGGGTAAGAAATATAAGTGGGGGGCAATCACCAAGAAAGTGCAGTGGGTGTACAAGCAGTCAGGTGGAAGGACCTGAGCTTAAGTCCCAAGAAGAAGAAGGAAGTCAGAGAGGAATTGACTCTGGAACTGGGATTAGATTAAAGGAGTAAATAAGACAATTGAAGATATATGACTTTCAAATTGGTCATGTGTGTGGTCAAGGAATGGCAAAATATTTTAAGGTATGTGCTTTGAAATCATTGTGTATTATTGAATGTTTGATGTTTAACATTTAGTGATGAAAGGTATATGTATATATTAAAAGTTGAAAGTTATTTATGGCCGTTGTTTGATTTATCTTATGCATCCTCAGAAACTAGTGACCTGTAAATGGAAAGACTAGTAGCAAGATTATGAATGAAAACAAAGTCAAGTTATAAGAAAAAAATACTGTGAGTCCAAAAACATACAGGATAAGAACAATTGTTGAATCTTGGCAGCATATTAACCACAGCATCTCACAGTAGACTGACTATTTGACATTAAAATAATTTGTGGATTTGAACTTTAATCAAGAACCAGAATTGTCATATTTCTGATAAGCCTCATCGCCTGCTGCAATAATCCCGGATTTTGACTAATGAGCTAACGAGCAATTAGTGCAAATCAATAGTTTAATGAACTCAACTTATTTTTGCAGGAAATATATAATTCTTCATGTCATATTGATGTTCTTTGTTTGCAAGAAACTTGGCTTTGTGGAAATTCTGATACTTCCTTGCTACAACTCCCTGGCTATACTTTAATTAGTAAAGGTAAGTCATGCAGCACTCATGGCGTAGTAGCAATATACTTAAGTGACAATTTTGATTTCAAAATATTATCATTTCAAAGCAGATCCAACATATGGGATAGGCTTTTCATAGAGGTTCTGGAAAAATCTGACAGTTTTTTGCATAATTCCAAAAAAGTAATAATATAAAATATTTATAGACCTCCAAGAAAAACTGTGAATAGTTATGAAACTTTTACTGAATAATTGAATGAAATTATGAGTTACTTACAGCGATTAAGGCAAGAAGTTATAATTGTTGGTGATTTTAATCTGGACTTATTAAAAATGAGAACTAATTTACACATTAAAGATTACTTTGATACTATTCTAGACAATGGATTTTTGCCTAAGATAAATGATGTTTACTAATGTGTAAACGGGGTTAACGCCCTCTTGGTCAAGGCAACATTCATTCCAGGCAATACCTTGATGGCCACCAGGGTCAAGTTATGTTCGCAGCCTCCACCAGGGACTGCCAGCTGGGCTAATCCAGTTGTCCCAGGTATATAAGGATCTCCCCCATGCTACTGGTCATTCGCTTCTTTCTACTCCCTCCCACCGTCCCCTTAAAATTCAAATTTTCCTTTCTTAAAAATTCCCAAATTGTCACATATAACCTTGTTTAATCTTGCTATATGTATTACCAATTATTATTAATGTGTCCCCATTAAGGGTGTCCACAAACATTATTATTATTAATGTGTCCCCATTAAGGGTGTCCACAAACATTACTTGTATTAATGTGTCCCCACTAAGGGTGTCCACAAACACAAGCATGTAACATTCCTTTATGCCAATTAATAAATGTGGCAAATGTATCCATTTACCAAATCATGTGTTCTTGTTGTTCTTATGTGTTAACTTTTCCAATGAGACGGTCCCGTAACCATGGTACTTTAATTGAAAATATCTTTGTGAAACTTTCAGCAGATTTTTCTAACACTACTGCTGGCATTTTATGGAATCATATATCTGATCATCAACCTTGTTTTATCATCTTAGATTACTTGAGTAAAAAAAATAACAATAATAGATATTTTAAAGTATATCCTACCTATCATGAAACTGTTGATAAATTTAGAAATGAGCTTACAACAACATGTGATATTGCAAATTTCAATTCTGATCTCACAGTCGATCCCAATATCAACTGCAATATATTAAAACTCAAAATCATATCTGCAATCAAGGATCATATGCCTATTAAGACTGTTTTAACAATTTTACAATATCTAGTACCCTGCAATTAATAAAGTCAAAGTTATTTGAAATAACTCTTGAAGCTTGGTTTTGGAGTCTTCGAATTCTGCCAATATTTTGATCAGTTGTTTGGCCCCAAACACTTATGGCATAGTCTATACATGGCTGTGCTGTACTGTGATATACTTTGGCTAATAAATCAGGTGAAACAAAACCTACTAATCTGCGTAATTGTTTAAGCTTGAGAGAAACGTTACTGCACAGTTTGTTTACATACATGTTCCAATTGATATGTTTGTCCTCCAAATAATTAGCACAAGTGACATTGTTTAGTTGTTGTCCATTTAAACTAATGCACAAAGAATCAGAAATATATTTCTTTTCGGATGAGATCAAAATAACTTTGATTTTAGAGGCATTTAAAAGAAGATTATTATCTTTATACCACTCTGACAAATTATGTATACTTTCTTGCAGGGCATTGTTAACATCAACAGTATCATCCGCATATAAGTTACATGTCGCGTTACCAACATATTGAGTGAGATCATTAATAAAGATAGTAAACAAAATTGGGCCTAATACAGAACTGGGGGAAGGCCAATATGTAAATTCTTAACATCCGAGATTGCATCTCCGTGGCTCACAACTTGTGAACGAACATCAAGGTAGTTACAAAACCATTTAAGTTCATTCTCTTGTTATCCATAGTAGGACAACTTGGTTTTCAAAAGCTTATGGTCAATGGAATCGAAGCATTTACGGATGTCGAGAAAACAGACACCTGTCATAAGTCCATCACATATACCCTCGATCCATGTGTCGATGACTCGATGCAGTGCAATCTGGGTATTGTGGAGTGGTCTGTATGCTGATTGATCTACACTGACTAAATTGTTACTGATGAGATAGGATAACAATTGCTTTTGTATAAGTTTTTCGAGCACTTTCGCAATGTGTCCTATGACTGAGATGGGTCTGTAATTTCCTTCATTGCATTTTTCACCCTTTCCCTTGTAAATAGGTGTCACTCTGGAGAATTTCCAATCAGAGGGCACATCACCATGTGACAGAGAGGAGTTGAATATCCTTGTGAGAAGGGGCGAAATTACAAGTGCAGATAATTTTAAAAGTTTGCTTTCAAAACCAAGGACATCAGTTGAGGACTCATTGTCAAAGGAGTTTATGAATTTAAGAACATCATCAGGGCTGATATCAACAAACTGAAATTTGTGAATACACGGCAAAATATTCATTGAACTGTTGTGCTGTTATATCTTTTGTTGGGGGATCATGTTGTTGTTTGCCAGTTAACATGTTAATCTTCTTCCACAGCTTGGAGGGGTTTTTGATTACTGTCCTGAATTCTTCCTCAAAATATTTACATTTCTGCTGCCTCAATAAGTCTGTCACACTATTTCTGCAATGTTTATATTGTATCCAGTCTTCTGAAGTTTTTGATCTTACAGCCTTTTTATGAAGATGGTCTCTTTCATACATGGACTAATAATATCTGGGGTAAACCAGGGATAGTATCTATTTTTAAGCCTCATGGTCTTAAAAGGTGCATGAGCATCACAAACTTTTAGAAATGAGGTTTTCAAATTAATCCACAATAGTTCAGTATAAGCATCTTCCAGTGTTGTGCAATCCAATTGACTTTGGAGATCTTGGAGAAATTTGGTGACATCAAAATTTTTATAGTTTCTGAAATGCACCGTTTTGTGTACTTTAGTCAACTTACTGGAATTTTTGAGACAGGAACACACAAGATAATGGTCACTTAATGTTATTGGTATCACCTTAGTAGATACATGGTTGTCTGGCATAATAGATGGCACAACATCGATCAGAGATGAAGAATTTGGGGTGACTCTAGTTGCAGTCTCAACGAGCTGCTTAACATTAAAAACAGACTCCATGTAATGCACAGGGTTCCTTGCCAGAGTTTCATCAAATTTGTAATCATAGTTAAGATCACCAATAATCAAAGAGTCACAGCATAGTGATGCAAGCTCTATTGAATCCAGCATGTCACTGAAATAATCCTCTGTACTGCTTAGAAGTCTATGTATATTTCCCAGCATACAGGGTGACTATCAATATCAACCTTTATCCATACACATTCCACATCATTTGTAATATCCAAGTTTACAGTCAAAAAAGACAGTGAGTTGTTCACATAAAATAGAACACCTCCTCCATGTCTGTTTCGATCCTTCCTTATAATGGTATATCCATCAATGTATATTTCACCATCTAATACACTTTGGTCTATCCATGTTTCACCGAGACCAAGTATATCTATGTCATTAGCAGACACAATATGCCTAATTTGGTCAATTTTGGGAAGTAAACTTCTCACATTAAGGTATGCAATGTTTATAATCTGCTTTGTTGTTGTGCCTCGATCTTGTTGGTCATTTCCACTACATGCGGCACTCTCATCTTGGCCATCCATCTATGTTGCTGTGCAGAACTTGGACTTATGTCCTGTTTTACCACAAGTGTTGCATACAACTGGTCTGCCGTGTCTGCAGTTTCTGACCACATGGTTTTGTTCACCGCAATAATGGCAATTGCGATTTTGGTGAGTTGCATGTTTTGTGCGGGAATCATGTTTTGTACCGGTCCTGTCAGATGATTCATATCTGTTGGGTTCCTCAGTTCACTTTCCCCTGAAAGACTGACCTTGTTGTCGTCTGGGCTTACAGATGTTGCTTGAATGGGCTGACTTAACCTGAATCTGCATTTTCTGGCAATGCTGGTAACACCTTGGTTTGTCAGTTGTACACCATTATGTAGGAATCCAATGTTGATGCTGCCATCTTTCAGTCTGAAAATATCATCCTGATTCACGAAAGTGCAGCCAGATTCCTCAACAATCTGTGATAGTTCATGGTTGATTTGTTCAATCTTTGCTTGCTTGGTTTTACAGTCATCTCTTGGAGGTATGCTACTTATCATTACTTCACTTGGTCTGGATGCCTTAGTTTTCGCAGTGTTCACTAGCTCATGATACTCTTCCAGAATGGTTTCGACATTGTTATCTTCAAGCTCACTGTCTTTTCTACCAGCTACAATGGCTATTTTTTTTAATTTTCCTGTCTCTTCTTCCAATTTATCATTGATGCTGCTAATTGTCTCGTCTGGCTGTTTTACACTGACAACCATGATGTTCTGGAGCTTCGATGCATCAACATTACTAAGCAAGGAATCACCTATGAGTAGATCCTTTTGGGTAATCCCAAACGAGGATCAATTCACCAGTGGACTCTTGTTTGTTGTGGTGTATTTTGTCACAAACACTGTGCCCCACTTATGCCTGAATTTGCTGAAGTTTTGACATAAAACAGTTCATAAAACCATTCAAAAGCATAAAAATCACCAAAGAGTTGCATACACGTGATCCTTATGCTATAATAATCACGTAGATGTAGGTTATTCCTTGGTGTAAGAAGTTATTCCAGGTAAAATCTCCGAAATTTGTGGAGCTCTTAGAAAATTACTGATCGTGTTTACAACAGTTCAATCTGCATGGATATTTTAATAGGATCAACAGTCATTTTAAAATCAATTTCTATTTACCACTTTGCATTACATCTATGGGAAATCTATCAGCAATTACTTTTCTTTTAGGGATGCACCTTTTCCACCATTTATGTGTCTGACTTCGACAAAGCCATCAGAAACATCTTGTAAATTTCCCAGTACTGATATTAAGATTTTCTAGTTCTCAAACTTTACCATACACAATGCTTTGAGCTTTGCCTATTTTTCACATCCAAACTGCAGCATTTTTAACATAAGGGCATAATGCCCGATCTGCCATGACTTAAAAAAAAAATCTGGTCTGCATGTTGTTAATCACTAATGATGTCACAGACGCTTAGGTGCATAAATTTAAGAAAATGTTTAATCAGTTCAATTAGGTCCCACTATAATGTTAATAAAATGTGCACACCAATCTAAAATTTGATGACGAAACTTCTCAAAATTTCAGAATTTTATGTTAATAATTTGTAGGAATATTCATTTCCCTAGATTAACAGATTAAGTAATGAGTCTGACAGAGACTCTCTGTTTATTATTGTATCGTGGGAGATATTTCTGACAAAATTTAATGGCCACAATTAATCATGGTGCTTCATGATACTCACCAGTAATGTGCACATACCACAAAAGTGTGCCATCCTTCTCTCTAGCTGGTCTAGAGTCACCAAAACAACAAAGTCACTAGTTCATGTCAGTGATGTAATAAATGCATTAAATGTAGCAACCTCTTCATTCATGCTTTATTGCATTCAGTATTCTTCTATCCTGAAATATGAAGCAAAAAAACATATATACATATAATTTGTAATTTTATAAACATGCACAGTGATACAGTGTAACTGCATGAACTACACTTAGAGACCGTGACAGTGCAACTGTCATGAAAAAAATACACAACAACATCATCTGATTGTTAGCAATACATTGAATCGTTAAAATATAAATAAATCAGCCACTTATAAGAGATTCTTAAATTTTACTCATTGTCCACATAAATTTAGTATTGTAATACTGTTAGTAATTAAATAAGTTTTAAACAAACCTGACTGGACACAAATGACTTCTTCGGTGTGATTAGTCTGCCCTTCCCCCTTCCTTATTGTTATGGCTGCAGAGTTCTGCTTCACTCATGACGGTTTATTTAATGATGCCTGCAAAATAATTGACATGTATATATATAAGTAAAATATAAACTTAATTTACTTAAGCTATTCACTCTCTTCTGACAGTTGCAAATTAAATTGTGATACAGAGGAAGAGAGAATGGTGTTTATTTACATTCAGCATATTTCCAACATTCGATCATTCAACACCTTTATACTTGTATACTAGCTCCCTGCTTCATGTGACCAAATTTAGAATGCATGGGGATACACTTAGTCGGAACACTGAATGGTAAATAATAAAAGAAATGTGGTTTGATAAATGATATGAATGATATTTAAATGTCAAATAATATGTTCTGCCTAATTTAACTTTAAATTTATTCTCTGATACACAAGTTATCAGGAGGGTCCCTCTAACACTAATTAAAGTCGCTGTCGAGGGCTCCCCCAATGATGAAAATATTGCAACTTCAAGTTTAAAAAAGCCTTAAATGATGAATGAAAGATATTGTATTGTTATTTATTGAAGATGAATTGTTGTGGTAAAAAGTAGGTTAAATTTGGAATGTTATTATGAATTTTTGTGATAAGAAAAATTTCAATTTGGAATGTTGTATACAGAACAAGTGAAACGTTTTCTGAATCTTTCAACTCATTAAACTTGATAAAATGGATCATTTCCTTCACTGGATATAGTCGAATCAGCCTGTATTTCCTTATTTCAGATGTAAGCACATCACAGTCCAATAGATATTTCTTTGCAGTGGAGTTGTCAATTTCACATTGTTTCAGGGCACCTGGAAAAAGTTTTGATGAATGCATAACTTGCTACCTGAATTTTTATGTCTGCAATGATACAGCTGCACATTATATTTTACCTGTCTTAGAATACTTTTTTTAATGTCAGTATTAAAATACTCATTCCAGTCATTTGTATTTTGTCCCTTTCTTTTGATTTTTGAATATTTATATCAATATACTATCATAATATATTTTTTGAGGCATATATATTGACCTTTTTTCCCCCCGAGTACAGTATATCACAGCTATATATGCAAATTATTTGCAATTATTACAAATCAGTTATATATTGCAGACACAAAGTAAAGAAGAAAAAAAAACTGTATGTAAAATGTAACTATATTATTATAAACAACTTATATATACGTATTAGCAGCTCTGTCTTTGCAATATTTAAGCCTATGGAGACAGCATTAACTTGACTAAAAGATTTTAAAGCTGCAATGAAGAGGGGAGGAGTGGGACGCTATTGGGGGAATCGTTATTGCCCAGATGCTATACGTACATCGTCATCATCAGCGGGGAGACAGGCTTACTATTTCATACTTATTTTAATTATTAAGGCTATAAATTCAATTTTATGAATATGGTCATTTCTCATGCAGAAAATTGGAATGTGGTAATTTTCCAGAAATTATTATTAAGCAATAATCAGGGTTCCGACAATTTTCCAACATGAAAATTCCATACTTTTTCAAGACTTTTCCCAGGCAAGACTGAGATATTGCCAGACCACCAGAATTAACTAAAAACCTTGACTGTTTACACTTTGTGAAAATGGTAGAAGACATTTATAACGGCTACAACTGTGCATAAAAAGTTAAACCAAATAAAATAAAATATGTCCCTTTTTAGAAGAACTGCTGAAACTCCCAGAGGAGGACTTAGTTCTTATATTTCCCCCACTGCTAACTTCGGCGAAAATTGGCTTGTTATTGTTGATTATAAATAAATTGTGACCCCTGGCTAGCGAATCCGTGGACTGAACAAACAAAACTAGTGTTGAACTTCTACTTCTTTATAAACGCACTGTAAAGTATTGTCTACGCCTGAAACCTAACTGAAAAACATAAAATAAATCTTATCGATATACTCACCACATAAATGGGTGCCTGGGGCTGTTTTTCCCTTGAAAAATCACACTTTAAGCCAGAGATTTGATCACGCACAGCACACAGACTGCAGCATGTGTGTTTGCCATATAGAGGCCTCGCAAACAAATGCCGAATTTCCAAACCTTTCTTCCAAGCTAATAAAATTCGTTTTTTGTGTATTTAGTATTATTTGTATGATATAATTATTAGACTGTATTATGATGCAAATAAGGCTGAGATGTTAACAATAGATCGGTATACCGATTGGACACATTTCTCAAAATTTGCATACTATTGTCATATTGAAAACTGAACAGACTGACATTGGGCACTGTCCTCTCTGTGTAGATGTTAATCTGTGCCAGCATGTCTGCATTTCAGCTTGTTGATGTTAAGATGCAGAAATGTCGAAATGTCACTGGATGTTGACATGTCAAAATGTTGATGTCAAGGTGTCAAGATGTTGACATGTTAATTTGTGCAATATGTTAACATTTAAGGAAATTAAGTAATGCTGCTTGAGTTGACACTTCCCATGAAAAAAAGAATTTCATGAAAAAACATCCTGGTATGACTTATGCGTTAAATTATTTCACACATTATCCATAAAATATACTAGATTAGTTTCAAGTCAACCAAATTCATCTTAATCCTCCTTGCATGACTATTTGACTAGTACCCTTGAAATAAACTTTTTTGAGTCCAGTGCCATTTGTGTGTTACAATTCTCTACAATATTCTCAAACCATCAGGGTTTTCAATTCAAATGTGATGAACTCCGGAACATAGTTCTTTCAAAATAAATAGGCCTACTTAGAACGCAATATCTGCATGAAACTGTTACCTACCACTCTTATCAACACCCCTTTAAAATGTTTAGCTGAATATTGATAATTATGCAAAAGAATAGGTGACAAAGAGGGATATTCTGTCAAAATGTCAACTCTGGAACAGCATAATGTAAAATTCTTTCAGTGTATGTATGCTACATGTGTTTAAGAACGACAAGTTTGATATATTTGATTTGCAAATACATATGCAATTGTCAACTACATGATAAATCCTTCTTATTTGAATTTTCAATCTTGTTTTCCAGGTTTATGAAAATTTAATTATTACCTATAATACCCTGAATGTCAACTCCGGAACCTAACTGGAAATAAATACTTAAATAATTTCTTGATAATTTGCATGGCTCTATGTGTATTGTAGTTACCAAAGACCAATTTTATGATACTGAACCATTTTGAGGTTAAAAATAACTCTTTTCAAAATTGAGATTGCTGATATCAAATATGGCACTATTTGATAGAATGACCCATATATATAACATTTAGTTCAATAACGAATTAGGAAAATTTGAAAAACCATCTATCCGGTGCACTGTTTGTTAAGTTTTTACTCAGGCGATGAAAAGCACATCTGTGCTTATGTTATATGTTTTTTAACTTGATCGACTATAAATAAAAAAAATTATCTTTTATCTTTTTTTTTTAATCTTAACGCTCAACTGTTTTATGTCAAGTAATTTATCAGCCAAAGCATGCAAACAAACAAACAAACAAACAAACAAGCAGTTGAAATGAAAGAAAACAGTAGAAGAAAATATTTCTGTAATGTTTATTTGAAATATCTTCTCTTTCTGTGGAGCAATTCAAAGTACGTGTATATAACATTTTAATTATATAAAATGATAAGCACACCATGATCAGAAACATCTGAGCAAGAAAAGAACGGCACGACAGCAGTTGGTGTATCTGGATTTCTAAAAAGCCTTTGACACCGTAAATCACACTATATTATTGAAAAGACTAAAGAACGGTAAAGCAGCTGGAATTGATGGTATTCCTAATGAGGTCTATAAACATGTAACAAATGAACTAGCAGCGCCTTTCTGTACCATATTTAACTATATATTTGATAATGGTGATTACCCATCTCAGTGGGCAGGTCTCATTAATGCTTTGCATAAAAAAGGCGATAGATATAACCCAGATAATTATAGAAAAATAACAATAACTGTGGCAATGGCTAAAATATTTGACTCTATAATAAATGCCCGACTGTATTTTAAAAATGATGCTATAGCAGTTGATGATCCCTTCCAATTTGCCTTTACACCATCGCGTAGGACAACTGATTGTGTCTTTGTATTAGATACTGTAATTAGGTTCCAGCAATTTCATAGAAAACCTATCTTCCTTTGTTTTGTTGACTTCAGCAAGGCTTTTGATTACATACACCGAAATGCTTTATATTTTTAACTACAGAAACAGAAAATGGGTAGGAAAATGATGGAATTGACATATATGGCACATCCTTCACACATCTTCTATATGCAGATGACATAGTCCTCATATCTGAATCTGCAATTGGTTTACAAAATAGAATTAACTCACTGTACAGTTTCTGCTCTAAATGGCATCTAATAGTTAACATAACTAAAACTAAAGTACTGAAAATAGGTACAAAAAGTAATACAACATTTAAGTATGGAGAACAAAGTATAGAAAATGTAGACACTTACAAATACCTTGGCCACATCTTGAATGTACATAAGTCTACCCACAATAAAATGCCAGAATATTTATCTACGCAGGCTAATAAAGCAATCTTTGCACTACAAGGTAAAACTAAATCAGCCTTAGGATACATTCCACCAGCACTAGCATTAAAAATGTTTGACACTTACATCCTCCCTATACTTGAATACAATAACATGTTATGGGCCACAAATAAAGAAATCCAAATATTAGAAAAAATCCAATTAAGCTATCTTGAATGTATACTAGGAGTAAGAAAACAGACCCCAACAATAGGAGTATTTGCTGAAACTGGTAGATTCCCTCTTCTAATTAGACAGCAAATAAGTACATTAAACTACTGGACAAGGCTAGCAAAATTGCCAGATTATGACATTCTAAATAAATGCCTAAAGATACAAGAAATATTACACACACATGGCCAAGATAATTATTATAGCAAAGTTAAACACATAGTTGACTACTCTGAAATCACAGACTGGTCAACGAAAAATCCAGAAAAATTGGTAAATGAGATGAGGTTAAAATTGTACAAAAAAAGAGCAAAACAGAATCATAAATGCAATCCATGACTCTGAAGTAAACCCCAAACTAAGGACTTATAAGATCTTTAAAACCAACTATAGTTTTGAAACCTACTTAAACCTCAACCTCCCAAAAAAGACTTACAGTAACATAGCTAGGTTTAGAATTAGTTCGCATAACCTCAAGATAGAAAAAGGTAGACATGAACCCCTAAGGTACGACTCGAAGAAAGAATCTGTGAGAATCGTAATAACAACGATGTAGAAGATGAATTTCACTGCCTCTTAATATGTATTGCCAATAATTTTCCAAGAATAGAGCTAAATAAAGAACTTAGTAAATATATTTCTGACTTCAATAATCTAACCCCAACTGAATCGTTTCAAGCAATAATGTCCAGCAAAGAAGCAGGTGTAATTAATGCTCTTGGCATATTTCTAAACCATGTCCTATAAATTTATTTATTTTAGTTTTTTTTCTTCCCCTGGGCTCCGCATACTATTATTTATAAACCATACATGGGATAGCCAGATTGGTTAAACCACTGGGACAAGCAGAATATATTTGTCTGTTTTTTTATTTGTATTATTAGTATTTTTACTAGTCACAACCGGGACCAACTTGCTGTAAAATACATAGTTACAACATTTAATATAGACTGTTAGCTTAACAATTTTAGTATTATTTTCTTATTACTGTAAAAGTACTGTATTATTGTATGTTATATTTGTATGTTATTTGTATGTTTGACCCATGTATCAATTATGATAATATCATGTCAATAAAATTATATATATATTATTATGAGTAGATAAGTATGGGGTAAGGCGAATTATTTTTTTTCAAAATCAAGTTATTGTATCAAGAAAATCACTGTCCCCACGGGCATTCTTCATCCATTCTACTAACTTTGTATAACTCACTAATTAATCCATTTTTAAAAACTTATTTTAGTTATTGTGTCGAGATTTGGGGATAATCCCCATCTTATAAAGCACATACTTTGCCTATTTTTAAAGGATTAAACATTTTGACCATAGTTAAAATATACAACATTGCATTATCACATTTACGTTTAAATTTGCCAAGATATGTTACCAAGATTTTTAATTCAATTATTTTCAGAAATACTGTGCCACACGACACCCGCCAAGCTAAACTATTAAAGGTACCGATTTGTAGAACTACTTTGTGCCAAAAAACTATTACATATAAAGGTGTGAAAGAATGGAATGACATTGTATGTAAAATTACTGACTACTGTGGTTTAAGAAAAAAGTAAAAACTCACTTGATCCGCAATTTACATTGTTTCATTATTTATCAATCAATTGCTATCCTAAGATATAGTTTGTATTTGCATATGTATGTATGTGTCTTTTTCTTTGCTTTTCAACTTATTTATTTTTTCTATATTGACAATGTAATTTCTTTTGGATTTGTTTTGTTAATCCGAATATGTTGTCTATTTATTTATTTATTAAAATGTATTTAAAATGGGTAGCACCATCAGTATAAACAGTTTTTCATGTGGCCCATTAATACAATAAAACAAAAATTTATATATACAGATGAAATATAAAGTATTTCTACTCAGTAGATAAATTAACTAAAATCAGAAAATATATATAAAATTATAAAACATGTAGAAATAAGATAAGATAAAATTACATTAAAATATATTGTTTTAGCTTCCTTTTAATAACATTGATATCATAAATACCTTTCAAAAATTATGGTGAACTATTCCATGCATTAGCACTAGTGTACTTAAAAGACTTTTTAGCAAACTGAATAGAGACATTAGGAATATAGACTTTCACAGGATGACTTCTACACCGAGTGCCAAGTTATTAGGCAGCACCTACTTTTTCTTGTTACTCGCTTAATTTTGCACATAAATTCATACAACTTTCACATAATGTGCACTAATTTGACCTAGACTTGATGGCCAAAACATTTCTGCCTTAAGTGTTTGTCTAATTAATAAATCATCCAGCCATGAAAATCAGGTGTGCCAAGTTATTAGGCAGGTATTGCTTTGTAGTGTGCAGACACTGTAGAAATACTGCTATGGGGCATAAAAAAGACTTATCTGACACTGAGAGGTCCAAAGTAGTTAGACTACTTGGTAAAGGTCATACATATTTAGAAATTGCAAGAAAATTAGGGAGAGACCGCTGCACTATTGAGAAGTTTGTTTTGAAAGGTGGAGCAGGTAGAAAGAAGCGCCACCAAGCACCTCTGAGAAAGCTGACACCAAGGGATGTGACATCTGTCAAACTAGAAATGGCCAGGAAACCCCTATCCTCATCAGCTGAAATTTTTGAAGCTGCAGGACTAGATGATGTGCCAAAATCCACAAGATGCCGCATCCTCCAAGGCATTGGAAAAGTGAAAAAAGTGAAGACAAGACCTATCAATAAGAAGCATAAGGAACAGAGGTTGGAATGGTCCCGCAAATATATGAAGACAGATTTTAGCAAGGTGCTGTGGACCGACGAGATGCGAGGAACCCTGGATGGCCCTGATGGATGGGCTCGTGGTTGGGTCCAGAGAGGCACTGAGGCACCAGTTAGAATCAGGCGACAACAAGGAGGTGGAGGTGTGATGATATGGGCTGGCATAATCAACAGTGAACTTGTTGGCCCATTTAGAGTGAAAGATGGAGTAAAGATGAACTCAGAGGCATATTGTAACTTCCTGGAGGAGAATCTGGTGCCTTGGCTAAGGAGAAAGTCAGCAGCCTTTCGTTAAAGTTTCATCTTCATGCATGACAATGCACCATCACATTCATCCAGGTTCTCCAGGGGGTGGTTGGAATCTAAAGGAATCTCAGGTGAACGCCTTATGGAGTGGCCAGCCTGTTCCCCTGACCTAAATTGCATTGAAAATTTCTGGTCAGCATTGAAGAGGAAGCTATATGCCAATGGCAAACAATACAAATCCAAAGAATCACTGTGGCAGGCTCTCCAGAAAGCTGCTGCAACATTCAAATCAAATGACATTGCAAAATTGACCAAAAGTATGGACAATAGACTTCTTTCTGTCATACAGAAAAAGGGTTCCTACATTGGTTATTATGATGAGAACTAATAAATATTAATATTTGTGAAATGTTGTTAAATTGTTAAAATTGTAATGTAATTGTTATATTGTGATATAATCTTGTTCACATCATCAAATAAAACTGTTTTTGTTATAATATCTAATTTTGTTTCACCTCAATATTGATGTAAACTGATGCTGCCTAATAACTTGGCACGCCTGAATATAGTATTTTAATTATTGTAAAATTAAAATCAAATTTAAGGCAGAAATGTTTTGGCCATCAAGTCTAGGACAAATTAGTGCACATTATGTGGAAGTTGTATGAATTTATGTGCAAAATTAAGCGAGTAACAAGAAAAAGTAGGTGCTGCCTAATAACTTGGCACTCAGTGTAGTGTTGATACCATTAACAAGGTAAAAAGGGGCCAGCCCATGAATACATTTAAACATAAGAACAGTGCTAAAATACATACATCTTTGTCGTACAGTCATTCAATTGAAACTTTTAATATTATCAGCGCTTCTAGAATTTATATAATCAAAATTGCTGGTATTGTGATTTCTTTCTCTTTTTTTTTTACCACAATATGTCTTATTTAAATACTTTTCATCATTTACATATATTTTGTTACTTGACTAATTAATGTATTGTTAAGGCACACGCCATGAGGCGTAAGCCTACCAGATTTATTTTATAAGTTGCATGTGTTTATTTTGTATTTATTTTGTTGGTAATAAAGTCATACTTATACTTAAGCTAGTAAATGATTATAGTGGTAGTCATTAACATCAGTTAATAAATAAATCAATGATAAATTACCCCTTGTATTGTTAATGACAATTGATAAAGCAATTTCATTATTGATCAAAATTTGCCTTTAAGTAAAGTCACCAAATATAGAGGGTGTCATTCATTGAGTTTGTTTTGTCATGATATGATGGCATTGCATTATATCTTCTTAGGTGGACTTCTTCTGGCTGTTGATTGTAAGTACATCACATTTAAATGCGAGTTAGGACATTGCAATCGTGGTAAATATAGGCTAAAATATACTTAACATCATGCCCATGGGTTCTAGTCGAATTGGGAATGTAACATGCATACTTGTCTGTGAATTTTCCTGAATGCTTTAAAATAAAAAGGTTGTAATAAGTTGCTGATATTGTCATAATATATTAAATCTGGTCATGCAGAAGCTCATCACGGTCTAGCCAGCCAATTATTTTTAGTTAAATGTTTTGAAGCCCAACTTGGGCACACTTGGTCGTGATCTCAGCTTGCAGCACAAATAAGGTTATTATCCATTTATTCATAAATCTGACTCAGAATAATAATCAGAATATTTTTGTTGTCGCATAACTTCGTATATACATTGTGTAATGCTATTTACAAACATCAGTTTAACAAACTTGTACGATTAAATAGTAAATGTGAAGGGGAAACTTCCTTATGAAAAATACTTGTCGCAACTTGACTTGTGTTATGAAATATACAAATGCTATGCAACTAAATATCAGTCTGATGTAACCTCATAATTTAAAATAATAGGTAGACAGCCATGGCTATAGATTATTTGATTTAATTATGGGTAGCAATACATGTCTTGCTGATGCGTGTTCTTCCAGTTTGTCATGGAGGTCCTATTGAAGGAACGATCACTCCCCGGCATGCAAACAAATCATATTCCTCTAAGGACACTGTTCTGTATGACTTCCGGTTAGACTTTTTGGTACGAAATTCCGACTTCCTGGATGCTGTTCAGGCTCATGATGTCACGACTACACAGACTCCAGGGTCCAGAGGAACCACTGACAACACGACTGAGTTTCCATTTGATGTGACGACTAAAGCAAGTCCATCAAATATAACATATTTTGCCCAAATAGAGTTCCTCCTACCCAGTATGCTGAAGGTGAGCAAATTAATTTGGTTAGCAGTTGTGGTATGGTATTTATTTATTTATAAAATATATTTATACAGGGTAATAAACATTTTGAGCAACAGCTCTTTTACAAACTGGCCGTTACAAATAAATAAAAACAGTACAAAGAAGAATAATATAACAGAACTAAAAATAACAAATAAAAGCTAGTGTATAAATAAAACAATTATAATGATGTAAGATAAAAATACTTCCTGGCCTCTTTTGTAAAAACATCCCAGACATACATTTTTTTAAACATCCCAATCATACATATGGTATGGTATGGTATGGTATGGTATGGTATGATATGGTATGCTATGCTATGCTATGAGCTGGTAATGCCTGGTACGACATCTTACTTTCAAATGTAAGATAAGAGTGGAACTTTCCTATATAATGAGCTGAAAAAAATGATAAGATAAGATATATTTTAATTACAGTCGTCTGAAATTAATGTGATAAGCAAAAGTGACATATCTTGGCAGTTTCATCTGCAGTTGTCATTATTTACAGGACGAAACTTTTAGTCCCTTGTGCATCTACCTTATTCCAGTATTGTTGTTGTAATGTTGAATTAAGTGTTTTTAGCTATTCATACTAATAATAACCATAATAATATGATATGATATGATTATGATGTTCTAATATGACAGATTGACACATCCAGTAACCTGTCAGATACATTGAATTGGTCTCTGAAGAGTGGAGAGGAAGGATGGGAGGAGAACAGGCTTTCAAGACAGAAAGTAATGCACTGTAGTACAATTCAATTTAAAATCAATTTGGTTCATTCATTCAACATTACATGCTGTTTATATGGTATGTGGTTAAGTTAAAACAATATCTAATTTTGAGTAATTGTTGTTCTTTTACTTACACCAGTTGCTCTTCGATGAGTTTGCCACACAGTCCCTGGTAACTCTGAAAATATTCAACTTGACTGCTACAACAAATGCTACCCTAAATGGAAGTATAAGTGCTCAGGTATCTGGTGAGCATGTTGATTACACATGATGGTCTTCCTATTTTATTATTTGATATCTGCATGATATGAGGACCTATGTATAACAAGGTGTCATTTTTGTGTAGAATCTGCCATCCAAGGTAAGGGATTCACTTTGGGTCTACGTACAATGGTGGTAGACAATGTGACGTCATCAACCTTGTCACGTGACTTCCGGTCAGCCCTGTTGTATACAACGCCACCTACAGCCAACCTGTCGCTCTCCAGGTCAGAAATTGAAATTGGCCATCGGGGTATTTTACATGTCAACACTCAGCTAAACCAAGGTCAAGTCACCCCTGTTTATGTCACAAAAATGCCTTTTGACATAGAACCACAACTGACTGTCACTGATATGCAAATGAGCAGTGTTGGTGGTGACGTCACCGTGACATCTACCCAAGGGGCCAAGGACTTCCGGTCAACTGAACTGTGGACCAGGATGGACCTAGGAAGATGGAAAAGTCACAGTTCTTGTGTGGTAGGTCGTTGAACATGTGGATTGAAATTGCTAAGCATTTTATATGGCATCCCCAGAAGTTGTTTTTAGATCTTGGTAATGAAAATAATAGTTTTAGTATTTTCAGGGTTAGGGTTAGGGTTAGTCAGCGGTTGTCAGTTATAGTTAATATCATGCAGAAATAGTTGGTGATTATGATTATATTGACATAGGTTCATGAATCAATGACTATGAACCTAACTTACTTGTTAGATATATTCAAGGAGAATGCGGAGGTAGCTACCTTTACAAACAGTGCAAAAGGATAATTGTAAAAGCATTATAAATTGAATTGAATTCAGTGTAGGCCTATGTTAAAATTGGAATTTGCTTGCCAATTCGCTTTGAATTTTGAAGGTCAAATCAGACGTCCGTGTCACCAACAGGACAATGACCTTTGATGCGGAAGTTCGGATGGAGGACCTCAAAGACACAAATAACGACACAGTCACGTGGTTAGGCGCTGGGGTCCATTACGGTGGCGACATCTTGTGGGTGGGCATGGTACCTGTTAAGTCAGTAGTCCAGTGGCCCAGAGGACCTCAGCTAGAGGTGACCCCTAGGTTCACAGGGTACCAGTACTCACTGACGAACAGGTAATCAATCAATCAATCAATCAATCAACCAATCAATCAATCAATCAATCAATCTTTCTATCTATCTATCTATCTATCTATCTATCTATCTATTTATCTATTTATCTATCCAGCTGTCTAGCTGTCTCTGTCGCTCTTTCTGTCTGTCAGTCAGTCAGTCAGATATTAGCCATACCACCCTAAAATCAATCATTATATGTATGTATTTGTTTTGTTTTAGCCATAACCTGAGGTATGACGTCTACATTAGCCACACTGAGAACTCCACGTCTTACGCTCATGACGTCATCATCACTTTGTACTTGATGCCTCAGCTTCAGCTTGTGTCCACCAGGGGGACAACCCATGTCAAATCTTACAAAAAGGTCCTAAATGACAACATTCTGAAATTCGTTGTAAGTTTCATTATTGTTTTGACTAGCAGTCTAGGATTTTTTTTTAGAAAATAGATACTAATACGAATGTCATATATTCCTGGCACTTGCTTCTTTGTCTAATTATCTTTTGATTGAGTAATGAGATTTTGATTAACTCTTCCGTTCAGATCGATAGGGTATTGTTCTCTGACAATGCCAAGATCCAATTTGACGTCCGCCATCCTAGAAAGGAGTATGCAGAAATTGATTATTACGTCTTTATCGTGGAAATGGAGTATTGGTTCATTGATGACAATGTCACTCAGTCGTACGAAACGCCCTTGCACTATGTTAGGAACCGCATCAATGGTGAGTATGAACTACAAGTCAAGATTAATAAATATTTAAAATTTGAGTGTAAATCTGTAATATATATTTATTTATTAAATACACATGTATCAAATCATGGTATATCAAATTACACAGTTAAAAGATAATTGCAGAAAGCATTCCTTTGAAATTCATCAAAAACAGGTTCCATCTCCATCAGTTCATTAATTGCAACAATTGCACAATTGTCTTGATCACTGAGATGAGTGAATGAAAGATCTTTTTTGCAATACTAATTCCAGAGGCAAAGCATCAATCATTTTAGACCTTATATATGATAATACAGCTGCATATTGAAGTATCCTCTATTTCATTGCCAAATTGTGTTGCCAGTCTCCAGGGAAAGTTATGAATATATTATGATTGCAAATCAGAGGAATGTTAGTACCTCACTCATGTAGCCTGACTCGACTGAACACCATGATGAAATGATGAAGCTTGGTAATGTCACCAGAGAGACTATTTGTAGCTTCATCATTTCATCATAATGTCTGCCATTTGTAACTGTTTAAAATATATTTATAATTCTAATTTATCATAAAAATGTATGTGCAATCGACATGCATCTTTTCAACAATTCAAAAACATTAAACGTGCATCATTGAAGTTGAATCAACTCAACAGCTGCTCAATTCAATTAGACTAAAGTGCAACGGTGCTGCAGCAGGATGATTTGAAAGTCAAGTCAGCTTATTACAATTTAGGGCCTATTACAAGAGCAACTTAATTTGCTTGTGTTATGACCACAAGCATGACTTTTCATTGACATAATTTTTGGACAACGATCATTGTAGCTCAGAGTTTGTTGCAACTAACGAAGAGAAGAAGTAGAAAAGAAAAAGTCCTACCTGCTTACTTAACCTTAACCTAACAGTCTCAATGACAAAAGTTTGTGAATTTATAAATACATCTTAAGTAAACAACAGTTGCAAGAGGCAGACATAATGATGAAATGATGAAGCTTGGGGGTCTCGCTAGGGAGACCTTAAGAATATCACACCTGTAAGATGTCAGATTAAATTTTACACCAAGTGCACCATCTAATTTCAAACTTCACGTTTTGCTTTCAGCCTACTGGCCACCAGGACCAGATCCAATTTGCCACTGTATTCCTAGTGACCCTACGAGTGGAATCTGCCCATGTTGCGATGAGGGTCATTATGCATGTGGGGTGGATGCCCCTGGGGTTTGTGTTCCTAGAGGGGTGCAAGAACTGTGCATGGATGCCCAAAAAGGTGGCATATTTAAATTGTCCAATTAATTTTTTTTTAATGAAACCATAATATCGAACATGGAGGTGGCAGTCAAAACCTCGTATCTCAATTCCGGTCAGGAAGGTTTAGGATTTGGTTCGTGTTTCAGTTTTTTTTCAACCTAATTATATCATGTAAGTACATTTGACTGACCTTGCACAGGTGTCGGTTTAAATTCTACATGGTTTTAACGAAGTTTAACAAAAGAAAAGCATTACAGTTCAACCCGAGCAATAAGTAGTGCTGCATTTACTAAACCGTTTAACTTTGATATAATAAAATTGTATCAGTCGTTCGTAAATTTTAACGGTTATAATAATGTGATTTTCAGACCATTGGAAAACCACTCATTTAGTAGATGGGGATGCTGTGTATGTTTGCAACTATGCCAAATCATGGTAGGGTCCTTTAACTAAATATACTTTTTTCTAAACAAAGATAACACACTATACGCATTATTCATACATATGAAAAATATATTTATGTTTCAGGAAATTTGATTCCCCTTATTCATGCTTTGTCCAGTCTAAGCCACTATCAATGTGGCAGGGTGAGTTTGGATAATATTATTAATCATGCAGCTAAAAATACATATTGTGAAACATAATCCTCCAATAATTTTGACTAACCTTTGTTTATTTTACTTTCTTAAAAGTTTGGGTTCGTGATATCTTAATTAAGATCCAGGGTGATCATTAAACAGAAGCATATTGCAATGTATTTCTATCGTCACTCAGAAACCAGTCCTCAACTGGGCACCATTCAAGGCCAGCATACTGGAACGGGAGACATTTTCGGAACCGGAAATAATGGCATTGCCTGTGTTATGTCACGTGACAAGCATAAGTGGTTCTCCCTGGATTGTGGATATTATCAAAAAGCCAAGTCCTCCCTTCATTGGAAGTCTGCAACTGAAATCAACATAAGTAAATTGCAGCCTCTGTTCAGCAGGGATACAGGCTGTAAGAAATTTTCTGCTTAACTCAAAATTGTTTTACTGTCATCTTCGACTGTATCTTATCTTATCTTATTTGCAATGCATGATCTTCTCACACTTAAGTTGATCAGGTATATTTTAAAATCAGGAGACAGGAAATCAGTTTTTTTCTGAAATCTAAATAGGTACTCTGTAGATTCTCTTGAAGTGAATGCAATAAAGCACAGTCTGTTTATCTTTCAGTGTTTTCCACACCTTCCCAAGAGCCTGGATGCATTAAGCAGGTGGTGACTGTCCCACAAGGTTCGTGTGATGCTCTTACTCCATGGACTGTTCATGGCGGTGTGTCTGTGGACATTTCGGAAGCACAAGATGGCACCAGTGGTTGTGTAGTGAGACCACCTAGTGGAAATTTCTCTCAGGTCATTTCTATTGGAAACTCGTGAGTTAATGATTTTATATGCATGTCTAGTTAATTGTTGTCAACACTAAAATGGATGTGGCAGAAAGCAATGTTACTGAAGCTGGTGATAGGCAACAATATATGGTCCTTAAGGATGCCACTCTCCTCTGTTGGAACGCACCATAAAACCACTTCCGGCACCAGGTCCAGAATGGCGTCATTGAAATTGCACACAAGGGGCTATATCAGTGTGAATAATTGACAACTCATTATTTTGGTGAATTATGTGCGAATTTCGCGCTCATTTTGCGCTTATAAGTGTCATGGGCCAGTCAGTATATATACATATATTATATGAACCGAAAATGCGTGCCAAGTGCCACCTAAGATGGACATGCTAAATGTAACTGAGCACTCAGTTAGCACGCAGTTCACACGAATTTAGCACGCAGCTCAAGTGAAATCAGCACGTACACACAAACTTACAAACACACAACCCAATGTCCTTTTACACACTCATACTGAACCAATCATGGAAATGTCTTTAGTTAAAGCCCCTTCACACTTAGCCGGAGTAGACACCGGAGCGTCCTGGAGGACTACTCCGGCATACTCCGGCATACTCCGGGGAATGCCGTGTAGACCTCTTGTTCATGTCCGGCATTGTCCGGCATTGTCCGGGGCTATCCGGGAACACTGTGGGACTCCGGGAAAAAAAATTTAACATGTTTAATTTTTCATTTAATCTGTGTTGATCTGTGTTGATCCGTGTAGACTCCCAGTAGACTCCGCCGATCTTCGGGAATCTCCGTATTGACTCCGGCATATCTCCGGCTACGTCCGGCGTCAACCAGGCATGAATATTTTGCCGCCATTAACGCCGGAGAGTACAAGGACCAACACGGTTCCACACAAATGAACACGGTGTAAAGACCGGTTATATCCGCGAAGGCATCGTGTAAAATCCGGTTCACTCCGCACTCTCACGGGACAGATGTGTTAACTCCGTGTTGCTCCTTGTTGCCACCGTATTGCCTTCGTGTACACACCGCCAAACATTTATTTTTTGTTGACATTTTCAGCTCTTTGATCCCGAAACCCCCCGGAGGGAAAGAAATTTTACTCCGGGACACTCCGTCGTCTGATCCGGCTATGTATGAAGGGGGCTTTAGTTCCCGAAAGAACTATGCATGATCTCTTCATAGTAACTATAGCAGATTCTTCTGGCCGACTATTAAACCACCATAATTTGTTATATAAGGCACCATTGTACTTATTGACATGCCACTATATACATGCTTTTACAATGTAGAATGTTAATTTCTTTGAACTGTGGAGGTCACAATGTATAGTATAACGTCTTGAATGGTGTTTATCGAAGATAAAGTAAACAGAGTTGGGCAGGTTAAACTACTAAGTCTGACTTGACAATGGGACTTAGGTCAGTTTTGCCATGGTTACATTTTAATGCAGTAATGCTAAGATAAGCTAAGTAATATTGCCAGTTGTCGGGGGTAGACGTAATGATGAGGTCACAGTAGGCTTTTAGAGTCTGCAACAAGAACTTTCACATTTATGCCATGGGTAAGGCTTGTGACTCTCCAATCTACATATATACCTAGACTGGGTACAGAGCTTCACTGATTCAACATCTCATTTATTCTCCTCCTCTTATAACTAATTTTGCTTTTCTGACATAGAAGATCATAACTAGCCTATTAAATAAATAAATCTTTCTCAGGGAAATAACAGATATCAATTGTATGATAAGATGTAAAATATACATTATATATTAAAATACGCTTCAATGCTACAATTTTCAAGCCAATAGAATTGTTGTATCTTGTCGTAGCCACCTGGTGGATATTCGCGTTCCTGATGGAAATATCAAGAAACTTCCAAGAATATCCACTATTGAAAGGGTATTATATTATATGGAATATAATGAGCTTTGTAACGAAAACGGACATCTTAACCTATACTTAATTAACAATTGATTACACATGTAACGTTAATTTAAGTCAAGCACGAAATTTTGGTATTATTCCTGCATGTTTGTAAGGAAACAATATTAAACATGACATAATAAGCCCGGGGAAGATATGAGAAACTTAATTTAAAAGACAAGGGATAGATAGTAATTTTAAAAAGTGAAAAATTAATACGGTAATCAAAGAGGAGTAATTAATAAGGACAGTTATTTATACCAAATTAAAGGCTACATCTGTTTAATTAATCAATTTTACATTATTTCCCGCAAAAGAGTGTGAACCTCATAGAAAAATCATGAGCTTCACACTATGAGGTTCAGTGGCTTTAATGCCCTCCTTAAGGGTTAAGACAACCATTGCATTGTTGCGCCCTCTGCAGTCAATTTTATTACTCAGAGCTATTGTGATAGCATATAGTTCTTGATACAAAGATGGATAAGTCAATTATTTGTAGTGATTTGTGTCAAAAAATTATGAACATACGAGAGAGAAGTAACTTATGCAATGAACAGACTACTGTACCATGGGTTTGGCGTAGCTTAAAAAAGGGCAACAATAATGATGATTCTCAAATGGTTATAATTCACTAGTTCGAAATAGGCCAATGTCAATATGTAATATTAAGGTCAAAATAGGCTAATGTCAATGACAATGTCATGTCAATATGTAATATAGTTAATGTTCTAAATGTATATAAAAATATATCTATGTATTAATAAGCTTGAATATGTAAATGACTAGCTGGGCAGGTGCTCATTGTAAGAAGGACTTCTTTTGTGACTCCTAACGGAGACTATAGGGCATGGTATTCAAAGGGAATAATGGCATCGTCTCAACAAGGGGTCTGAACTGTTCAATAAAATGGTCAATTGGCACTTGGGTCTTGAAGGTTGTCTAGGAATGTCTTGGCACTCCCAGGAGAGCATGCACAAAGAACTAGGGGGGCTTGCAGGAATTCTTAATTTCTGTTTCAGGGCATTGGCTGGCTTCTGAGCTGGCCAAATTTAATGTGGCTATGGGGGAGATTTGGAAAAATCCTGGCAAAAAGCAATTAGGGGAGTTGTGGAAAGTAGGAATTGTAATAAAATGTGTGTACTACAATTGGCCAAGACCAATTGTGATATTGATGGAATTCAAGGAGGAGCTAAGAAATTCTCCTGGGTATAAATAATTATTTTGCTGAGCTGACCAATCTGACACAATTCATGACGTTGTTATTTTTGTGTTCATTCTGAGGTATTTGAACTTATGCTGCTGAGCTACAGCACTTATACATCTATGGAGTCTCAGTAAAAGGACACTGGGTATTTTACACTGTGTAATCAGCCTGTTCTGAGAAATTTTGGCGATTTTTGTTTAAAAACTTTGTCTAGTTTTTGCTGCTGCAGTTTCAGAAAAATTTTGTAAGCGTTTGTTTTATGTTCAGCTTGAAAAGTTAGTGAGTTAATTTCAGATCTGCACCTAGATTAGGTACTTAGATGATTTCTGTCTAGCATCTCAGTCCATTCAATGACATCTATTACTTTAAAGAGTTGCTCAGGTCTGAGTTTGTGAGGATTGGTATTGAAACATATAGGAGAAATGGGGGAAAATTCATGTCGGCAGAATTCTGATAAGGGACCAGCATTGTAACATTTAACATATGGTCGGGCGGGGGGGGGGGGGGTCCAGCCATTACGCCCTTGCGTCCCCCACCCCCCACTTTCTGGATCCTTGGATCCTCCTCTGCGTTTACATATAAATATATCTGAAAGCAGGAGAGCATCAACCAACGTGGCGTATATATCATATGATATGGATATTCCCACTTTCCCACAATGCGCTGAGATCCTGGTGTTCTCAGCCTCTAATTAGCTGCTCATGTAGCCTGAACGACTCCAAAATTGTTGCCACCATCTCCCTTGAAATGCAAGACAATAGTTGGGCATTATGTTCTTTTACTCGTTTCAAGGGAGATGGTGGCAATAAGATGGTGGCAATAAGTTTTGAACACCAATGCTGGCACAATGCTGCACAGATGTGAACTAACTTAAGCCCCGTTCCCACATAGCCGAGTTTCTCGTAGTCAACTCGTAGTAATAACAAAAATTACGTAACACCCAAAATTCGAGGAGTTGGCGACGAATTTTTGCAGAAAAAGTGACCAGGAGTGACTCGCCGAATTACTCACCGAATTACTCACCGAGTTACTCGCCGAGTACCAGGAGTGACTCGCCAAGTTGCAGCCAATTAGTGAACGATTTCGAGGAGAGTGTCGGCGAGTTAGAGGAGTAAATCGCCGAGTACCAGGAGTAACTCGCCGAGTACCAGGAGTAACTCGCCGAGTACCAGGAGTAACTCGTAAAGTCGACGAGTTATACTCATGATACTCATCAGGGTTATTAAAGTAAATTAAATATAGCAAATAAAATCACAGATCAAATCACAAATACTAATTACAATATCAATATTAGATTTAAATTTTACAAAATATACACAAATTTATACTGATCATAATATCACAGTAAGATTCAAATTAACACAAAAAGATAAGAAAGTTATACAAATATAATCATTGCCTGGTAATTACAATAAAATATATTGCTTTTAATTAATGAAAGCAATTACATATTTTTGTAATTGTGAATGACAATCAAGACAATGTCATATTACTGTGTCATCTTTGAACAAACCATGAAATGACAGGTCAAAGAACCCCAATTTAGGCAATTAGGCAATTGACACATGTATTGAATTTGCTGTATTCTCTACACCCATTCTTTGTATCATTCAAAATGCTAATAGCAATTGACATAACAGTCATGGCAGTTGGCAGAATGAGTAGAAATGAATTGCAATAAAGCTCATCCAAACAATGTATATAAAATGGTCAAAAATATTGACTACACCATTCAAGTCAGGGCCATACACAGAGCACCTTGCCGCCGCCAGACTACCTGCCTTCTCAGACGAATATCTCGCTTAATATTTGGTCTATTTTCAATCTGAAAATCTGTGTGGAATAAGTATGAACTCGACTATAATTCAATATTTATTTGACGAAAATCGGAATAATATAAATGGAGCAGCAGCCGCCGCCAGACAACCGCCTTCTCAGACGAATATCTCGCTTAATATTTGGTATATTTTCGATCCGAAAACACGTATGGAATCAGTGTGAACTATACTAAAATGCAGTCTTATTTGACGAGAATCGGACTAATATTAGGGGAGCAGCAGCCTTTTAAAGTAGCGCTCAGCCTTACCTGCATTGATACAGTCCGGGCGCGGACGTCTGCGAGAGCACCACTGTTTGCCTCCGCCAACCTAGCTACATTCTCAGACGAATATCTCGCTTAATATTTGGTCTATTTTCAATCCGAAAATACCTATGGAGTCACTATGAATTATACTACAAAACAATCTTTATTTGACGAAAATCGGACTAATATTATAGGAGCAGCGGCCTTTTATATTATATACGACCCCCTACGCTGATGATGCATGTACTAAAGGTAGAACTCGACGAGTTACTCGGCGAGTTACTCCTACAACTCGGTGAGTTACTCCTACAACTCGCCGAGGACTCCTCGCACTCCTGAACATCCCTCCCCCCCCGAGTGTAATACGAGTGAAAATAGCGCCGAGTAACTCGCCGAGTTCGAGGAGTAACTCGGCGAGTTCGAGGAGTAACTCGGCGAGTTCGAGGAGTAACTCGGCGAGTCATGGCCGAGTTTTTGGACTCCTGGATAATTCGCCGAGTGTGCCGTGCAGCGCGGCATACTCGGGATACTCGGCATTCTCGGCTCCAAATCTCACGAGTTCGCTACGAGTCAGAGGAGTTTCTCGCCGAACATCTCTCGAGTGCGAGGAGTAATCGCAGAGTTTAGTAAGAGTTGGGCCCGAGAGGCGTGTTACGTAATACTACGAGTTGACTACGAGTAACTCGGCTATGTGGGAACGGGGCTTAACTAACTCTAACATAGCAGTTTTTAGTCTAACAATTCAATCAATGACAGTATCAACATCACCAAGTTATACCATACTATACTAATAACTCAATACGTCAAGGAAATAAATTGAATGTATGCCACGAGTCATAATGAATTAACTCTTAGTCAAAAAGCATGTCACCTTTTGTGGATATATTGTGTAAAGTCGACAACCATACTTGACGTTCGACTGTCTGAATTGTGTGATGCAGACTGTGGGAAGAACAATAAGCCAGGAAATGGGCAAGAACAATAGCACACCATAAAAGGTGTTAATTGTACTTAATTGCAACCCAGCATGATTGCACGTTGATTGCAATGAGCAATTTGCAATATTCATAGAAATATGAATATGGATAGTTGCACCCTGCATTGGAAAATAACCCTGCTTCTATTATCTGAAGCCTCTATAGATATAATTTGTGTACCATGTTTAACATTTTATTATGTAAGACGATTTTGCCCAAGCATGGGAGTTTAAATAAAAAGTTATTTGGAATAAGCATTTTTTTGGCATAATACGCAAGATGTTATCACTTAAAGATTGAATTAAGCTTATATCTTGTATACACTATAAGCCTATTTCTGAACATATTTTTCCTAACTAAAACATTGTAGTATCTAGTTAGTGTACATATATATACCATTAGCGGGTGGTTTTTGTAAGGGCCTTACCTCCTCCCCCTAAAGTAATCTTCACCAAGATTAGCACCAAATTACGCTTTCAAATTTAATTGTGTCAGTAGAATTGGAAGATACATTTAAAGCTTGGTGGAAGGGCTATGCTAAAATTCAAGTAATGATAAGTATCACCTTTATACCTGTATAAAAGAAAATGAAGTAACAAAAACATATTTTGAACAGTTTCTACAGAACAGTTTCCAATATATATATACCATTTTTTTTAAAGCTTCACACCTTCACTATAGATAGCTAGATAGATAGCTAGATAGATAGATAGATAGATAGATAGATAGATAGATAGATAGATAGATAGATAGATAGATAGATAAATCAATCAATTAATCATTCAATTAATTGATTGATTTCTAATATACAATGTACATAAACTGCTCAAAATTACTAAATATTCATGTAATTAGTACTCAGTTGTCGGAATGTTTGGTATAGTTGTATTACATAGCTGGCTAATTGATACCTAAATAACTATTTGTCTGATAATTGCATCTCAAATTATTCAATGGTAATTGACTGACCTTCTGACACTCGCGGGACATCACTGACATGCCTTAAGTGCAATTAACACCCAGCTGCTCACAGTGTACCTTAATTCCATGAAAGTGCACCCGACTTGCTTGTGAGCAAGTTGATAAACACCAGGACAACAGTGATGTATTTCCGGCGAGTGCAACGCCCCCGCGATAGTTGAAAATGGCCACCTCCACAGTCCACAAAACGGAGCTAATAAATGCTGGATATGACATTAACATGCATATGATATATACAAGTTAAGAATCTGAGAGGTAAAGTGCTAACGGGTTTAGTTCCCCTTTAAAGGGGAACACAAGGACTTCTGCATGTTAATTTTAAAAGATCTATTAGATGTTAAGAAACATATTGTAGTGAAAAAAAATAGTTAAAAAGTCATGTTTAGTGTGATTTTACGCCGATTAAGAGTGCAGTTTTCACTGTCCGCCAAACTTCTGGGGGCCGCCATTATTGCACACGGCACGGAAGCTGGTGACGTCACTTATTTCCTAAATCCTAATGAGGGTATATAAAAAGCTGGGCTTTGCTTTGGAGCCCTAGAAAATTACATCCTTAATTCCTCAACCTGCGCAGATTGCAATTAATCCATTTCATTGTTTATTGCAATTTAATGAAAAGAACTGAAAAGATAGTTGAATTTCTTTTTGACTAATTGCAATGAAATGATTTGTATTTATGTAGGTATATTAGAACACTCCCCACCCCCAACCATTAAGCCTTGGTGTTATGAAATTAACAAATAGGCATATATGATCATCATTATGATACAACAATGAAATACCATAGATATTAAAAACTATAACCAATTTTTGGATTTTATACATTTGTAATCGAATTTGATTGTATGCCTGTAATTTTAATATCCTATATTCCTGACACTTTAGTAGTTATTTATATATCTGTTCCTAACATTCAATTTGATTCAAATTAAGGTTAACTTTATACATGCACTGTATGGAGTTGTATAGAATTATTAAAAGGATGTTCCCTTCAGTAATCTTCACAAGATTAGCAGAATGAATTCATTACTTTTCCAAGGGTAATTGGGGTATTGTCGCGCATTAAAAAACGATATATTGCCTACTAGTAAATACAGCTTTTTTCATTTAATCATTGCTTGTTATACACCATTAGAAAGATTATGTTTATCAGGAAGTAAGCAATTTCAAAATAAGATTTCTTTTATTAACCCCTACATGTATTAAAGGCTAATCTGAATTGACAGGTTTGTTATAGGACCCTAACTATATATGTAGTCTTATAATAATAATAGGTTATTTGTATAGCACTAGATTCTATAAAATTGCTCTCCATCGCTTTTCAGATGAGTGTTTATTCATAAAATTTGCTTCAGACTGCTTTTGAAACTCTAGATTGTTTTTTTTTTTTTACTTCTTATATCATATGGTAGCGTGTTTCTTGTCTTGATTTCAACGGCTGAAGTCTGATCCATGCAGAGAAGACTTGGGAAAGGTCTGTAGTCATGGTAATAGGGCAAAAAAGATTTTATTTACCATCAGTGTCAAATTGACATAAAAGCAATTCAGCCTGACACCTTTTCATAAAGGTTGTAAGTGCAATCAGTGCCGTTTATTAATATTAGGTAACCTGTTAAGTTCATTGCAATTATACTGAATGCTAGTGAACCAAATCCTTCATTGCAAACAATTCAAGAATGTAATACCTGCCACTCTATAATATTCAAAAAAAATTTTTTAATTAAGTACTCAGTTATCAAAATTTTCAAAGTCATTGTTTTTCACCACAAGACCAAGGGGTGTAGAGGCCGTCATTTATGCATGGAGAATTAATTGCATTGTCTAAAATTGTTCAATAACAATTTACTTGACACTTGGTGAGAACTGTGACATGCTCTTATAACAAAGGTTCAAGTGCAATTAACACCTGGTTGTGAAAATTTGACTGAAATGCAGGGCCTCTAGAATACTTTCATGCTGAGACCTGTTGTACAACAGTGACGTATTTCCGGCAAGAGCAAAACATCCGGAAAAGTCGAAAATGGCGGCCTCCGTAGTTCACAACACGGAGCTAATAAATGCAGGATATTACTTTACCAGGGCATATATACAAGTTATGAATATCGGGGATTTGTTTCAATGGACCAAAGCTAGCATCTGAGAGGTAAAGTGCTGAAGGTGTTAGTTCCCCTTTAATATGATTTTAACATTTTTATAATGTTTTTTTCCATATAGATATGTTGTTATACCAACTTTATTCTATATTAATGTTACCTCATACTATGTTAGTAATTATGCACCTTTTGTACGAAATAAATCTGGATATATTAAAATAATTACCAACACCCGCATGATCTCATAACATTTGTAGTTTCTGACATGTGCATTGCCAGGTACAGTCAAGCACAGCCAAGCAGCGCCATCTTACAGACCATAATAATTTGGTGTAAACTTTTTTTTCCAGGGCCTGGGTTAAGGTGAGACTGGAGGCTCATGGCAAATGTGGTGGCTGGCCCTGTATGACGACTGATTTTTCCATATTCCTGAAGGTCAGATTTAAGATTTGCTTTTCCTTTTAATGTGACTGAGATTGTAAGCCCAAAATACTAAATATAACGTAAATGTCTTTACTTGCCCTTCTTTCCTTTGATTTCTAGATACAATTATAACACAGGCATTTGCCAACATGTAGCACTTTAACTAATACCAAGGCTCTGACTGCCCTAACTGGCTTCTCATCTCAAGAGTCAGCTATGTCATTTGCACCAGCCAATCAGAATGTAGCTGAATACATTAGGAAATGCCCTGAGCTTGATGACAATTATTTTGCTAGTTTACCAGTTAGACTTAAATAACAACATATTTGCCAAATAGCCTGTAGGCTGGCTTATGGCATTGTATGTCTAGTAAAACTACATTTCAATTAGTTTTGTTTGCATTGATTACACTAAATTCTTAAACAATGAATGCTCAGTGAAGTCACTTGATTGGCTTGAAGCAGACAGCACACAGTTGTTGTGAGATATTGGCCAATCAGGAAGCACCATCATGTGTGTAGATTGTGAAATATGCAAATTATCTACCACTACAGATGAGAATTGAACATTTCCAGCGAACAAGCACGGTATTCCCCAAAAATAAGTGGTAAATACCCCTAAATAAGGGAAGTTATCCCTTAGAAGGGAAAATTATTTTATTTATTGCCATTTTTTTTAGGTGTTACATGATGGTTTTAACTGTAACTTTCTGTTTGTCTTATTTTCCTTCATACTATCTTTAGAATGTATATATATTATATTGATTTAATTTTTCTATGGTAAGTTTTGCTTAATTTGTGAGGTGGCACCCATGGGAAGCGCTAGATTCACTCTTGCTTAATGGGTGTATCCAGGATCTGCTACGCCTAAGTCAATATCGTTCCTAATTTAATATTAGTGCTGTAAATTTTATTGTATCATGTATCTGTCTGTCTGTCTAGCTGTCTGTCTGTCTACCTTTCTGTCTAGCTAGCTGTCCAGCTAGCTGTCCAGCTAGCTGTCTGTCTGTCTGTCTGTCCGTCCGTCTAGCTGCCTGTCCGTCCGTCCGTCTGTCTGTCTGTCCTGATGGCTAATGCTTCGAAGTATCAAATAACATATTGCTGCAGTTATATAGGGCAATATGTCAGCATATTGAGCTTAAAAGGGTGAAGCTGTACAATTCGCATGAGAATAACCTTTATCCAGCATCCAACCACACTGGTATTGTCTTATATTTAGTAAATACCTCAGTCAGATGAAGCCACAACTTCAAAACTGGTGTCCCTATGTCCCTGTCTGGCAAATTTAGATTGAGCTCTGATTTGAAATAACTTGCATATACCTGCGTAGGCCTGGCTCTGCACCTGACCCTCGAATCCCCAAAAAATAATGCATGGTAAGGAGACCATCCTGCAATTTCTTTAAAACTGATACTTCCAATTGATATTTTTTGCCTTCTTATCATCCATATATTGTCGTTTGTAATGGTCACAGCAAACAACAAATAATGCAATGCAGAATATAGGGAGCAAAAAATCTGAATTATTGCAGATGTGTGATTATTGGTAAGGAAAAAAAGGTTTGACTGTATATTAATTACATGTCCTGTGTTGTTCCATGCCTTGTATGAAAAGAAATTACGACTGAATTTATGCGGAAATTCATGTGAATGTCACTGTAAAACATGCTTGTTGTGATAGCCCAAAATAATATTATGAGGGATTACGTTTGTCACAGGTTTGATGCACGGGTTTTAATGTTTGTCAAAAATATGATGCTTATCATCAAAGTTATGATGTATAGGCCTACAGTTAGTTTCATTAAAAACGGCCAGTCAAATTAAACCTAGACAAAGCTGTAATAGCTGGCTACTCAAAACCAGATCTAAAAGTACATATTTATAATATATTAGATTAATTTCTTACATTTACCAATGTTTATATTAATCTGGTGACAGATGCAAGCCGATTATTAGCTATAGAAGTGGACAGAAGAAGCTGGCTTTAGCATGTTTAGACCACAGCCAGGTACAGGTCGCTACAGACAGCTAGAGTCGACCGTATTTTATGAAACTAACTGTATGTTTGTCATCTCAGAGGCGATATATGTCTAATTCCAGACAAGTGACCAAGCAAAGTACTTCAACTTCGACAAACACAGTACTGGGTGGCAGAGAGGGCTACTTGAAATGTCTATTTCAAACGTCACAATAGATGTTGAAATTGGTGCATCATTCACAGGGTCCACACAGAGTGTTTACTTCGACAGTTTCCAGGTCACCTTGTTTTCTGATCAAGGCCCTGTTTTGTGCCTAATGTAAGAGAACTTTGAGATTGCTGAATTCTAATCCTCATATTATTATATTATCTGCGATTAATGTGTATATTTTACATATATAAAGGCTTCTCAAACGTGTTTTGGTTGTCATTTTGTTATGTAAGAACGCTCTTAAGTTCAAAACTAGCCACTTTCCGCAGACTGATCGAACTACGAAGATACCACATCTTGACATGTTCTACACGAAATGCCAAAATCAACTGGTGGTCATGTCATTGTTTTTATTATCAAAATTTTTTTTTTCTTTAACAACTTTAAATTCTGACCGAAAGAAATCTTTGACAACAATTAAAACTGGAAGTGAAAACGAATACACTGTATTTGACATATTTAATTCTCTGTAATAAATACATAAGACCAGCCAAGTTAGACCATTCTAGGTTTAATACTGTTACATTGTATGTAGTAAATATAAAATTACATTTCACACAAAAACAACAGTGTTTATCAAACGGTACTCGTGCTTTTTACTCTACCATAATATACACTGTACAAGAACAATTTATTAGTTATCACAGACAGAATTTAAGCTCAGTAAATCTTAGTGCTGACCACTCTCTCTCTTGATTTATAAATTAATTAAAACTCTACGTGAATCACTTTAATAGCGCGTGTTTAACTGCATATATCATCTGCAGGAGATCTTGGCTAATTTAGAAGTATATTGATTATTTTCAAAGGGTATAAGGTCGGCAGAAAATGTTCACAACATCGAGGCTGACTCTAAACCCAGCTCATTTAATAAATTAGATTGTTTTTTTTAGCTTTATTCATGCATATAAAAATTCGAATTAGTGAACTGCAACACAAATAATTATTAAGAAACTTGATTTTGTCTGGCAAAGTAAGTGCTCTGATATGTACACGATCTTCGTGCGAAAGTGTTGATTACAGACAGTCATATTATCATATATGGACGAAATTCGACCCCAAAAAAACAATATAAAAGATTAAAAAAAACAAGAAATAGAAAAAATAGACTCATAGAGTCTGCGTGCGTCAGACCTTTGTTTTTGTATAAGTCTTGTGTTAATTGGGGTAGTTTTATGCTACTGTATTTTTAACTGGAAGCAAAGACTTTTAATTAGCTGTGTGGAGGAGATCACACCGTGGCCAACTAGCAGACAAAGCTCTCACCCAGGGGAGTCTGCTTCATTTAATCAGGTGACAAACTCCGGCGCACGAAACAGCTGACCGGATATTAGCCTGGTCCAAACTAACGACGCCAGGCATTCAAGTACACAAAGTGGCCAATAGGCAGACAACACATGCAGGACATAGTAGTGGAAATACTGAATTATGATATTCATGTAATGTGCTTTTTCACCTCTATACAGTCTGAGACCATCAAGATTCTTGTTACATACATGTACAGAATCTATTAGTGAAGTGGCTTATGACTTAATGAGGTATTCGGTATAAATGATCATAATGCCTGGTCCAAGTGGGAACAAACATGAACGTTAAACATTGACATTAAAACCACTCTTGGCGCAAAACCTATTACACGCTGTATAAACGCAACGCCTCTCGGGTTGGTAACCTCATAACAGGGTCAGGGACAAGTAACTTGCCTGATTTTCCAGAATGTAAATAAGCATATATTCACAAAAGCAGAGTTGCATAAAACGACTTGCTGTATTGGAAATACCTCTGCATCAAATCCGTGATGGTTAGCACAGTTAAATTGCTTAAATTGCATCACAGTTGAGACTGGTGCACGGTCATTTTGAACATTTGACTTTGACACACCAGCGCCACTGTGACGTGATTTTAACTTATCTGACGTTAAATATCTTCATCGCCAGTGCTGCAGTTACCGCAAAAAATTTAACAGTACAAATGTTTCCTACAGCTCATAATCAGCCAATTTGTTGTTTGTTTACATTTGTGATTCCTGCACAGTTATGAGGTACGAACAGCGTGTATTAACAAACGGTAAGACAAGAATAGAGCCGGGTTCAAAACGGTGGTCTTAATGGCACTGTGGTCTTAATAATGAGGTGGTCCTAAAGTGGAATGCCACAGTAGTTTCTCTCCAGGAATGGTGCGGAATCGGAGGGCAGCCGTAAGAACGAAGTGACCTTATTTGTGAAGTAGATTCAAAGCATTTTGTTGAATTAACGGTCAGCAACAACAGGTTAGTCGCACCAATCGAAGCCTGGTAAATGGTAACTCAATTTTAGCACACAGTATGCATAGACAATAGTTCCTAGGGACTAAGTAAAGCTCTTTGTATTGTACAAATATATAAAAATGTTTTATTAGTCATTATAATACTGAGTTTGTAATATATTTGTGCAAAATCATCTCAATAGATGATGATATCATATTTTAATTACAAGAAACCGCTCTTCTTTTTTTGTGAAGGATTAACAGGAGCAATGTTTGGCAATCTGAAAAAATGAAATTAAAATCTTTAAGAATAGATAGATTAACAGATATGAATACAATTAACTTTATGCAGCTTCTTGTCATTGGCTCATAATAATAGTGTTGCCTATTCTTAGATTGAATTTCTCAGATTTGATGTGAAGAGTTAATTATGAATAATTCTTACTTCTGGAACTTGTTGAAAACATCCAAACTCTCTTGTCGGATAGCATCTAGGTTTTTTCCTCCTATTATATTGTTAGCCTTGTCTGCCAATTCCCTTGCTCGCTGTTGACGCGTCTGAGGGATAAACAAAAAATAATCCTTTGTCACCCTGAGAGGATCAAATCAAAAACGATTTTCGACATCTTGAGACAAATTAATTTCTGCTAAGCTGTTTGTCATTAAATGGAACATGTCATAAATCGAAGTGCATACAGGCATGTATAATACTAAAGATAGATGAAAATAATTATCTGGACCATTCAAGCAGCTCATAAATTAAATATCAAATATAAAATTATCTTCGACATGTTGAGACAGATAAATTTCCATATTGTTGACATGCTCCAGGTATGTATAATTCTTTAGATCGATGAAAATAATTGTCTAGGCTATTCAAATAGTTCATGGTAAACAATTTTGATCCATATGGCAATTTCACATATGATTTTAAATCTCTTTAAAGCTGGTGATTTTTGTAGGCAGGATAACCCCAAATAAGATAAAGTGTAATGATCACCTTGCATTGCTTCGGCTTTCTGACAGAAAGGCTTTAAAAATAGTTGTAAATTGTTAGGAATTTGCTAAACTTAGGTAACTGTGGATTTTAAAATTAATCGAAACAGTTCATAAAATTGCGTTGCCTCTGAGAACAGAAATCGGATAGTGGTTCTTTACCAAGAAGAGAGAATCTTTCTTAAGCGGATGGCCAAGAGGATTGATGTCGCGTTGTCGGTTGGATCCGGACGGAACTCGGTTGGCCTCGTATTTGCTGTTAGACATATCCAGGGGATTGTCAACCATTCTGTCATGCATTGACATGAAAAGGGGGATATAGGCTAGGTAGTCCAAAAATGAAACCTGGAAGGTAAATAAGGCATAATCAGAGTCATATTGTTTAGATGAAGGCTTGCTGTGAACATTTTGCAAACGCTTTAAGATTTTACAGGAAATCATAGAGTTGGTGCTAAGCCTAGGAAAGTCTAAGTTAATACCCCCCCCCCCCCCCCCCACCCTCCTCCTTGCACTACTTACGTACATTATATAAGGCACATACGTTTTAGCCAGACGTAGTAGCTCGCACATTTTAGAATTTTAGCAGCCATTGCTGCCCATCCTTCAGGAAAATAAATGCACGATTCTTTAATTCTGCTTGTTTCCTGTGGTAAAGGCAGGAGTAATTGCAACTTTAAATGACCTAATGCCCTAGATACCTTTAATTGGAACACAATGAACGCTCGTATTATTTTCTTCAATCTCGCCCTATTTGACCCTATTTGACCTTTGCATCTACATTTGCAACAACAATGTTGTGGCATCCGGCGTTCAGTTAATTATTTCATGACCCGTCCCATACAAGGTCTTTGGAATGAGTTATACTTCTAATTAGATGCCAATGAAACACTAGGTAGTGTTATACTTTAACCGATATCTTTGAAAGTATCTGGATATGTACAATTGCCTTCGTTGGTTATTTTCTGACTGTGTATGGGCTATTTTGCCAGCTAGTGCAATTGGTAAAGGCAATGGAAACTTATTAGACTGCTCTAGATTGCCCATAGTTATTAGGCCTAAATTTGTTTTGTCATACAGACGAATTCAATACAATAGTGGATTTCACCGAAAACAGAATACTGCAATTTTATGGCTGAATAAGTTCCCGCCCTTGGCTGTGATTGGCTGAAGCGAAGTGCATCCTAGCAGCAGTATTTTGAGTGCATTTTAATGTATATTTGACCCTTTACCATTTAGTTGATGTTGGTTATTTTTCTGAGAAAGTTATATTTATGGAATCAGTTAGTTATTACCTACTGTGTCTGAAAAGCAAAATGAGTAATAAAATACTTATGTCCTGCTGAATTCAGTGAAAAGAAGGATATAGAAGGATATATGTATATGGTGCGAAAACAAACTTAAATCCACCATTATTTGTATTACACAAACCTCATTCCAGTCATTCGGTTTCATTAATTCCATGACGTACTCTTGCTGATTCCAGTTCAAGCCCCCGGCCATTAAATCGATTTTCAGTGAGTCGGCTTTTATGAAATTGGAATTCCTGTCCCCCTCGTTGTTACAGTAGAAGAGTTCCTTGTACAACTTCATTTTCCTCTCAATGTCAATCAAATTGGAGATCTCCAGGATGTTTTTGCAATAAGAGCTGTGAAAGAGATCAAACTACTTAATACCGTGTTATGTGCAAATCCACTTTCAAAGACGCTTCAAAAGATAATTAATGGGATAATCATTCAAAAAATTGATGGATTACTGTGAATTTCAAAAGCTTTTTGCGTCATTATTGTGTAACTACATTACAATATTGTGTGTTGTGTTTTTCTCTCAGTACAGTGCAACTCATTGTGTAACACATAATTATCATGGCTGTTACATCAAAACCTCCTAATTAAGTTCTTGTCAATTTGATAAAGTTAAAAAGAAACTTATCTATTTCAAGTTCTGTTTTAACAGAGAAATTCAGGCATGTACGGAGACATGCACATTATGTATCATAATGTTGAAGGGCTTCTGTCGAGTATTTTAAACCCATGAGGCTAACATTTCACAAACATTTTATAAGACTTTTCACCAGCTTTGCCCTATTGGCTTCTTAACTTGTGAACAGTGGCGGCTCCAGGATGTTTCATTTGGGGGGGGGGGGGGGGGGGGGGATTGGCTGTGGTCTATTGTGCAGGGGCTTGACAAAAACAGCTGACAGCTACCGCCGGCATCTGGGGGAAATTTTTCGAAAAGTAAATAGATAAATCTGCATTTGAAGCAATTCTTCTGTTATATTGTTAAAAAACTACTGAGGCAGATTCAACAAAAATACATACATATTAGCTGTATAATTGACATAAATTTGCATTACTAAAAAAATGTTACAGCTCTAGAGTGAATGTTAAGGTGCAGTAAAATGTACTCATCCATAATTTATGAAATCTGGAAAACTTAATTATATAATATCCACATCCAGAAGTTTTGCCCTCCTGGCATTAATTGAGAGAACTGCAAGATCCATTTTTACTGCTGTTCCGCAAGTATGTCTTCAGCTGCTTGAGGCAAGCTGGGTCTGAATGGGTAAAAATCGACAAAATCGACATAGGACATTGCTTCATATTTTAGGCGACCCATCTAGACCCCTACAAGAGAATCTTCTCTCACCTGATGCTGAATTGACTGGCAAGGTGACACTGATTCATACAAATTTGCAGAGGTCAATGAAGGCATCTTTGACAAATGAGATGAAATTGTACGGTTCAAACTAGCCCCATGGGACTGGCTTATACTACATGCGTAAGCCAGTCCCAAACCCATGTATTGAAAAACCTCGGGGGTCGCACTTCACCTTTTGATTGTAAACAAAGTAGAAGGAGTCGGGCCTTATAAAACCCCTCAAATTAATCGCCAAACTCTTAGCTATGAGGGCGCTAACAAAAAAATGTTGTTCGCTATATTACCGGCTATCAGTATCAGCTTTTCCCCAAAAAAGTTGGACATCAAATCTATCAGGCGAATGTCCGCCTATGTATTCATTGGAGAGCATCATTGTGACGTCATCAATGCGAAAGTCCTTCCCCAAAGTTTTTCAATAGGATGGTTTCAGACTGCCTCGCCGGCCCTGCCTTGCGAGGCAGTTTGTTCAGGCTAGTTCAAACTAGGTTCATGTTCAAACATCACCCAAGTCTCACTCTTATAAACTACATTAACCAGAACCCAGGATTAGGAGTAAATTGAATGATGTGCATATATATGGCAAAAGGATTCATTAGGTCAAGGAAGAAAAAAAAAAAGCTTGCTCTAAACCGCACTTGATGGCTGATTTTCACATTTTAAGGACTGGCCTTTTGTAACACTGACCTTAATTATGTACACCAAGGTCGGCGCCACCACTGCATACGAATGTCAAGTTATTCACTTTAAAATCATTCAATGAGATACATAATTATTATATAGGAAAACCACACGAGTCACTGGTCTGTGAAGACTTGTGGTTTTCCTTTTATTTCCCCATTAATCTCAGACATGACAACCTTCGACGCGTGATATATTTTAAGACAATTTTGTCTGATTTTCCAAAAAAAAATGTTCTGTACGCATTTTGCCCTTATTTGGAAATAGCAACGTCTTCAGCTTCCTAATTTGGGCATGCATGACCATCATTCTGTGTGGTAAGAAATGCCGATCACCCGGCCCGTATCACCCGCTATTTCAAGTGATATGGCAGCAATTGTGAAATAAAAGGTACACAATCTGATATGGAAATTACCTAATTGTAAAATCAACTTAATTTGACAATAGAGAGATGTAAAGGCAATACACCTGTACCTCATCTCACCAGTCACAGTGAACGATCACAAGAGGACTGAATTGTAAATGGCATTAAACTGATACTGTAACATGATAATTTACATGATATTAGATAAAGGAAAGCATATTAATACTTGCGGGTGCTACAAAAGGAGAAGACAACACCGTGGGATTAACCCCAATTAGCATGACAAATTCGGTTTTGAAAACATTCTGTCACAATGAGTATTCTGACTTGTACAGTCCTACATAGGAATGTGCCACGTGCCACGTGCGCTTTCCATGAGAAGGATAAGTGCATGGTTTTTAGCTAATTATAATGAGGCGAAAACCATGCGTTTGTTCAAACGCATGGAAAACGCACGTGGCACAATTGGCCATGTACTCTTAAGCCTGGATCTCACATAGCTATAAAGTGACGGATAATCCGTGGTTGTTACGTAGACTCTAAGTTGACATATTAACCAAAGAATATTGAGGAAAAAACGTCTGAAAAGGGGCCCGGCTAGGCGTGACATACGGCTATGTATGCGATGTACGGTTCACGGATATGTAGGTAAGTTACATCGACTGTGGTGGTTAGTGGTGGTGGATTAGGGCTTTACGTCCTGTATTTATGCACCTGATGGGCTAATTAGGACGTACATCGACTGTACGCTGACAGAGAAAAACAGGTACGACGTATACGACGTACAATCCGCCGACGTACACTACGTATTGGTCCACTTTACGTGGCGTATAATCCGCCGTATTAACTACGGAAGTCCAAAAAAAAGACGTAAAATAAAAATAAATCGCCAAAAATGATGGCCGCAACCACGTACGATATGTGGTAGTCGCCGTTTTATCATCATAATCATAGACTCATCCATCGTTGTCCGTAGATATAATTTTTTCATACTTCGCCTGCGTTGAAACTGATGGAAGCCGCATAAAAGTCCACCCACACTGATCAGTATCTCCAATTCACATCTCACCAACCCTTGGAACACAAAATAGGTTGTAAGGACACTACAACACAGGGCCAAGCACTATACAACCTCAATAGAAGACCTTGCAGAAGAAAAAAAACATTAAGAAGGTACTGGCAATTTCAGAATACCCAGCTCGGGTGTTCAACTTACCAGTCACTAAAAAGAGAAAAGTCATGGACAGAGACATTGAAGGACCAACAAGAACTCTTGGTCACATCATGTTGCCCTACATACAAGGCGTAAGTTGCTGCACTTTCACGAAAAACGCGAGATGCAGGCCTTATTGTAGACCATACACCAAACTAAGGGAGTTACTTGTGAAGCCCAAGGACAAACAAAACTAACAACATGAAAAGGTCTGATGTGGTGTATAAAATATCTTGCAAGGAAAGAAATACCAACTACGACCTCATCCCCAGTGCATGAGCATGCTCTAACCACAGGTCACCCAATGACAGAAATTCCGATTGGTTAAGGAGAAGGGGGGCGAAGGAATTCATTCACACTGAGGCGAAACCAGAGTAAATTAGTCAGAGTCAAGGACGTCACCACCTGCCAGCAACCAGAGTAAATTAAACAGAGTCAAGGGCATCACCACCTGCCAGCAATGTATAAGCAACTAACTCATCAGGCACTCACAGGGACCAGGGACAACTTCAGGGGAATCCCACCTAGACGCCTTGAGGGAAACCCCGGGATTTCCCTATGAGTGACATCATCATTTTTTCACACCTTCATTCAGTTGGATAATTAAGACCTCTGGTTGAGATTGAAAGCTCCCAGGTGAGAACAGTTTTTACTGTGCAGAAAAAGTTTAAACTTTTCCACAATTTACAAATAAAATTATGTATTAAATCATTATAAGCTACTAGGGTGTTTAATTTGGTTATGTTAGGAATACCGAAAACCATTGCAACTGCTATTGATGAGTCTAGGGATGTATAAAAAAAGCTAATTTGACGCCTGTTAGTTCCATTTGCCCAAACCAATCCATATGGACACACTATCAAAAAAAAAGGTTGGAAGGGAAATGGATGGCGATTCTAAAGGATTAAACTAATGAAACTTGTAATGAGCTGTCGACGATCACTCCTCTGGCTTCATCCGGAGATTTCTAAGATTACTCTTTCCCTGTTAAAATTACTCGAAGAGAGACCACCGACTGCTCCTGTATGACTTCAAGAGCACTCAGCTTCCTTTGAAGCCATTTCTTAAATGATGACTTACTCCATCATGGTGACACGTTCTGCCAAGGCTGTGATCACTGAGAACATTCTGAATGTGATATTTGATTCATTGTCAATGTCCAATAGCTGCGAAGAAAGAAAAATGAATATAATTAACCTTCAATGCCTTCGCACAAATAATAGATTACATGCAATCAATACACTACTACTCAATGATACAGTATTACTCAAAGGAACAACTACGTCAAGGTACGGTAAGTTAAATTAAAAACGGCCTGTCAAATTAAACCTAGACAAAGCTAGACAACTTCTGCTGTCCCATGCAACTTGCCACTAAACAAATATGTCTGGCTGAAAATGGCCATATGAGAACAACTTATAATTGGCTACAGTTAGTTCCATTAAAACGGCCCGTCAAATTGAACCTACACAAAGCTAGACAGCTGCTTCTATTTCTATACAGTGATACCTGGCACTAAATAGAACTAGCTATAGCCCAAAAAAATTGCATAAAGATTTGTCTAAAACTTTTTCTGCATTCCCTGTGTTGCACCCCCCCCCCCCCTAACCAAACACCGGAGTTCTCCCCTGAAATTCGTTCAATTTATGCACCTCCTTAAATGTCCGCATAAGATCTAAGTCAAATAACATAAAGAAAGGATATCTGGCAAATGCTGACTTGTTCAGTAAAAGTCTGAGACACGAACAAGATATCAAACATCTCACCTTTAGAGTATATTCCAGTTGCTTCTCTCCTATTGACTGGATAGCAGGGACACTGGCCAGGGCTAAACGAGCTTCCTGCATACAGAATCAAAGATGAAAATGAAACATTAGAACACAGATGGACACCATTCTATTGACTTGTGTTTTGTCTCTCACTCAAAGCTAAACAAAGTACTTCCCGGGCTATGTCTTCTGTGCTTGTTTGGTTTCACAAGAGGCAAGAAAACAGTTTTTGTGAGTATATTGTTAATGTATATCCTGACCCATTTTAGTTAGAGATTTAGTTACTTTGTAGCAATATCCTGTTGATGCAGCTTTTCTGAGGTATCAAAATTTGATCTGCACCTATACTGCTACTCCATAGATTTTACAGAAGTAGGACAAAAAGACAAACAATAAATAAATGAATAAATAAAATTAGTTTCTAAAACTTTTCCCGTTTGCCTCAGTTTTTTCCTTGATTCCTGTCTGCTCCAATTCATGATATTAATCACTTCATCATATTAAGATAGTAAAAGCTGAAAATAAGACCATCCTAAATCCGATCATCTCAAACATTAATAATTTCCTGGTTTCTGGGAATGACCTAATTAACTGACTGCTGTTGACGTCACTTGCAGGATATAGGTCGTGGCTTTGCACCCAAACATGGCATGGAAGGCATTGGAGACAGTGAGCAGATCCTCCTTAAACCTCAAATTCACTCCAGCCAGGTGTAAATGGGGAGGTTGGTTATAAGTTGAGACGGCATTGGATTGCTCAGTAATGGTGCAGTATGATTGCACAGCTGTATGCTCTCCAGTGAGTTAATAATAACCAAAGAAGTTCACTGTAGATGCTCTAGACTACAAATCAAGACTTTAAAACTCTGGACTAGTGTTAGAATATCTTGAAAATAGAAAATTCCGAATATGACTACTAAGTTAGGAAGATTTAATTAGGGATAAAATATAAAAGATAGTTGTTTGTTGACACCACTGAAGATGAGATAAAGGATGATGAGTGCAGTGACACCTCACAATTCAGACCACTATTTGGAACACTAAAGTAATGGGTTCAAATTCCGGCCTGGCAACTCTTTATACCGTAAATTCAAGCTAAATGGACAGTGCCTTTATCATCTAATCGTTACGCAGCTGGGTGGTCCAGTGGTAAGACGCTCGCCTGCTCCTCTGAAGGACCCGGGTTCATTCCCATGCCCGGGTACCTTTCATGAGCAACATCCCAGCTGCATGTCTTTCGGATGAGATGTTAAATTGGCGGTCCCTTGTACTCAGTGTCTATGCTGGGGCAAGAAAAGGATCCCACCCATGGGGTAAATGTGTAACATGGGTGGATTCGTCCTCTCTCTCACCTTATCAATCAACCCTCGATAGTGGCAAGAACTTGCCTTGGAGGGCTGCACTTCCCATATCTATCTTATCTATCTATCTATCTATCTATCTATCCATCTGTCTCTGACTGTGATAGCTGCCAGCTGTTCATATTAGCTGACTAAGATTGAGACCAATAGAATTGAGACAACATCATCATTATGAGTTCTTTAGACTTCCTGTTTTGCTAACAATCTTGAAATTAGCCTATTACAGAAACGGGGATAAATTGTGTCAGGCCAAGAAACGAAGAATTAATGAAACAAGTTTGAGCTCTACTAATTATTAAAACCATATCAAATTTACAAGAGTCAGATTTTGGTTAATTGAAATTTCTTCATGTAGCGAATTTGTTCTCATTTATTTTCTATGGACGCTTATCGATAAAAATATATATATAAATATCAACGTTATATATCTCCAAAATTTAAATAGTAGAATAAATCTTTCAACACATATAATCCCAACTACCATACCTTATTGAAGACATCTCCTAATTTCAAATGTTTACTCTTGAAATAATAAAAAAAAAGCATTATGACAATCTGGCTTATTACAACTACGTATCAAAGTATATTACCAGGGTTCGCCAGCATCTGAATGGGTTTGATGACGAAAAGGTAAATTATTCAATATATGATAGAAGGGCTACATGCAAAATAAGAACAAAAAGTTGTCTATGAATTCTTATATGTCACAATATATAAGTTAGTTCTTTCTTCACCCCTGGGTATTTACATGAAGTATAGCAAGTAGGACCGCTCAGGGATAAAGCTCGCACTGCACTTCAATGAAACGACATCTCGTAATCATCCAATTTATATTTGTTTAATGTGTAACCATCCTCAATTTAAGAAGGCCCAGGACTTACTTTCAAAGGGCCTACATATATGACTTGCTGGGTAACACTTCAACCATTAAGCTATTAAATTACATTTATTGAGGCGATACATATAGTTAATAATCAGCAGGCAATTTGCTTCCGGGCGCTGCCGGCTTACCTGTAGGCCAATAGCATTCATGTCATTATAATCAGATTAATTATTCGAACATTGTTATGGCAGTATCTGCTCATGAGACATTACTCACACTGTCACGGATGGGCATTGCGAGTGAGCGCGGGTCAACAAATATTTTTACTCTGGCTTATTCTAGTTCATACGTAAGTCTATCGCCGACTGTTTCACGGATACCCCCGCTAATCTGTAGAACGCTCTACGAGTTAATTGTTTATATTACTTACGGGACTCGCTCAGGAGTAAGTCAGCGAGAATTCTACGTACGTTCATGGCAATCCTTAGGTACGAACGGGAAGCTGTCCATCCATGTATGCTAGCCATCCACTCGTGGTCAGCTTGAACAGCTCGCAGAACATTCCTGAAATGCTCGGCGGACCTCCGTGCCCATCTGTAGCCCTATCCTCAATTAATCACGAGTGATCTACGAGTGCCTCAGGGATGCCTCAGGGATGCCTCACGGATGCCTAACGGATACCTCACGAGTGCTTGGCGACGTACGTCTGCCGAGCAGTCCATGGACATCCGCCGAGCAGGCAATGGGCGTCCTTTGAACGCTCGTTTATACGTGATTAACAGAGCCACAAGTGATCACGTTTAGCCCATTTTTGACGTCCGTGGTCACTCGTAGGTCTTATCCGTGACAGTGTGAATGCCCCCCCCCCCCCTTAAGTTGCACTTCGACAACATTTTTACATAATTTTCACGCGCAGTCTGAATTTTTAAAAACATACACATTAAATGAAATTACTTATAGGTATTATGAGAATCACACTTTTATCCCTCAGGAGCAAAAACTCAACCATTGATTTCAAGTTGTTCATTACCAAAGCCCTGTAACTTTCAAACCAAAGACTCAGATCACTGACAGCAGTTACTCATATGGTATGTTATTGTCAGAGGCTTAATTAAAGAGGGGATTTGGGGGATCAGAACACCCTCTATGCCCTAAATGTTATATAATAACTCCCCATTCCCTTTCCAAACACAACATTACCAACATTACCACATTACCTGACATGTTTAGTGCATTACAACATGACCTGACATGCTTATACAGCCAAATTCTTTGACATGAAAACAAATCGTATAGACCGACAGACAGAAAGTATTAATTTGACCATAAACTTACAATTTAAATTTTAAAAAATTTATCAAGGAAAACTGGTTATATTATGGTCATAGGAGACACTCCAGCAACACCCCAGATGACATCATGTGAATCCAGGACTGCAATGCATTTGATATAGAGGTTTTCTGTGACCTGTTCATGTCATTAAAATCCAGTCATTCATTCATTCATACATACCAGTGTAGTTGAATAATAGTCGGATATATAACCTTTTTTGTGATTTTATTGTTAACCCCCTCCCCCAACTCTTTGGTCATTTCCCTATAAACGCAAATTTCAACAATGGCGTGTACTTACATTTTTATAATGTGACAATATGTTCTGCATATATTGTCATAATGTTAGTAAAGATTATCTAACAGTACTAACCTGTAATTAATATAACCTTTAACAACATATTTTTGATAATCATATTATTAAAAAAAACTCATATCATGTATCCCTGTCATTTATTGATAAAGGCAATAAGTATGGCATCAGGCCGTCATAGCTATTTTGTAATTGTAATTATGAATTGTTAGATTAAATATTGTAAATTTTATGGTCAATAAAACATTAAAATTGAAGTGTTTTGTAGTCCATACTTTGATATTTTGACAACATTAGTCATATGTGGTGGCATAATTGTCACAATCTGCTCATTTTTGCAGAGTGATATCTACGCCCTTGTTTGTTTACCTCTTCTTCATTAAAAGCAAATCATCTTCTGTAGGAAAAGGCTTAAAAAATGATCTCTTATTACATATATGTGTTGAATCTTTGATGGGAGATCACCATTTCCTTGACTTATCTACTCCAAGCTTGTTATTCACTCTTGACATTTGATAGCACTATAACATGGAGCATTTATTAGGCTGACATGAATGGATTTAAAACATTATTTTAGCCTCTGTTATATTAATTATGACAAAAAAAAATCTACATTAAACATAGATATATTGACATCAAATCTGAGTAGGTTAGCAATTAATTTCTGCTTTACACGTACGTTGGATGCCTGTTTCACCCAATCATCTCATTGCCATGGTCCCTGCCTGTCCTAATTAGCCCATCAGGTGCAGAAATACAGGACGCAAAGCTCTAATCCACCCACCCACCATCATATTCATGAAATAACTTTATAGGTGTGATTGTGTCACTTGCGTCATTTTCCTACAGTATATGCACAATTCATCACAAAAAATTAATGAGAATAAATGTAAGCTTCATACGAGATCCGAGAGACAGAATACATACATTCAATTTTACTACCATTTCCTTAAGATGCTTTAATAACTGACTTCGCAAAAGTAAATATTCACAAAAAATTTAAATGTAAATAGGCTTATATTGTGCATAATAATAAAAGTAAACTGACCTCAGAATTGAGAACGCAATTCATATCGTCATCCTCAACCACGAATGCCCTGGCATAGATGTCCACTTTGCTATGGTCCACAAGTCTGTAGTGATTCAGATAATCTATGGTAGCATCTGAAATATAACATTATTATTTAGCACTAATTGATTTTACACTGTGTGCTGTCACCTAACAGCCCAGCGACCTAATTATTGACATTCTTTGCTAGTTTACCTAACAAAATGATTGGTTAAACTAAAATACATAAAAAATGGATTCATATTTTTGCAATTTTTCTGATTTGCCTGCTTGTCAGAACAAGCATTGCGTAAACTCAGCACATGAACATCTAATTATTCTCTAATTTCATTGTTAGACCTTTAATACCATAAGCCAGCCTATAGACTATTTATAAGAGAAATTGATACATTTACTTTAGATGAGTAAATGAGCAAAACATGTACATAATTAGGTCGCTGGGCTGCAAGGTGACGACACACAGTGATTATTTAAGTAAGAATTTATGGACCCTTTTCCCGCATTATCGTGGGAGTACAGTTCTTGTATCTCCTAACTGAACTAATTTATTTTGAAGTGCCACTCCAACTTTTGGCAACAAATTAATGACACAAACATACACAAAAATTGGCTCCTTTTTCCCATTTTTATCATCATGCTGGTTTATTAGGGCCAATAACGTGACAGTAACATTTGTCTGTTTTGTTGCAGGCAGGTGTCTTTATCACTAACAACAATATTCTTTAAAAAAAAAAAAAAGAATAGAACACAACTTGACAGGCTTGAATTTGTAGTATAATCACACTTTTCTGTTTTGGCAGAAGTTCCCTATTATGTGAAACCGCGCTATCCCCCTCCCTGCCTACGCTGCCTACAGTTCGTTCGCTTATAGAGATACCTGGGCTGTCATAGAACATAGTATGATAGTATACTTGATAAAGACCTAGGCCCAGGTATAAAAAAAGATCGGTGATGTGAAATATTGGTAGGGTTCTTGATTTAGCACTGCTGCACTGCATGTCTTAAAAAAAGCAAAAAACGTGATATTTTCAGCTTTATTTTACTGAAACTTACTATGAATCGAAGTCCACTGTCAGTGTGGAAATATACATGAGATGAAATGAGATGAGATAAGTGCTTATTTAGTCATTTAGGCTATTTATAATTACAATGTCAAACAGATATGTCAAAAGAGGGTGTGGTTAAAACAACGTGGTTAAAGCACCAAAAGATAAGGGCACCAAAAAATATTTTGTCTGCAAACCGAACCTTAACACAAAGCTGATCATATTATGATGATCATATTACAGGTTCCCCGATAGCATTCCGAATCAAAACGACATCGGCACGATGTTGTATCGATGGTGGCCAATACTACTATCTGGGTTATATTTCAAGTCCTCAATTATCTATTTCTTCCAAGGTCACCTGAGACACCCTGCTGACGTGTGAAAGGAATCGCAATGGAACGTTGATGACGTCACAAGACAAATGTCACAATGTGGTTCACAAGAATATTCAATTCAGGTTGTTACCGGGGCCGAAGGTCAGCTTATGCGATCGTTATGAAATAGAAAAGTAGCCAAAAACCCAAAAAAGAAGATGAAGCAAACTCTTCTCCTGTATTTTATCAAAAACTAGCGCACAAAATGCAAGAAGGAAGGACTTTGTATGAACAAAAGAAGCAGGTACACCCAGCCCTATAATAATTGTGAAAATTCACTAGGAAAATATTTGGAAAGTCCTAAATCACGTATTGTGTAAATAATCAGAATTTGAAGTTTAATGGTAACAAATATCTAGAATAGTATGGCTCAGGGGCATGAATATTTTGTATGGTGCACAGACAAAATCAAATGCTTGAGGAAGTCATGTGAGTCCAGGAGTCTTGTTGGTAGAGGAACTGCATTAATAATGTGAGTTCTGGATTCACATGACGTCCTCTGGAGTTAAGCTTCCAAGTCTATGAGACTGGCTGTAAACTAATAGCACAATTTTTGCAATACAATTATGGTAAACTCAAGAAACGATGGGCCATTAATATTACAGTTGAAACCATAGACTTGAAAACTCAACTCCAGATGACGTCATGTGAATATAGGAATCCCATTGGCTGAGGGATTGCTTTAACCAATGGAATAAGAATCAGAATCAGACTATTATTTATTTCCCAAAATGGCAGATTATTATTACATATAACAGAAAATATAGTAATTAAGCGGAGACATCCTAAAGACATAATTGTCACTATAAGGGTGCCATCTTGATGAATGGAAATCCTGGATTCACAAAATGTCATCTGGATCGTAGTTTCCAAGTCTATGGGCTTTGCTGTAAGAGAACTTACCTTGTAGTTTAAGACTTCAGTTGCAGATTTTTGGGATTTTAGTCTTCAAAGAATATATTTGTGTCGTCTGCAAACAGTCTAATATCATTGCATTGCATTGCATAACCTTGTCATAACTAACGATTCGTAAAAGTTTCACAGATAGCTTTGACCTCTGTCTCTTTAAATCAATAATGTCATTTAGGCCTATTACAGCCAATTTAATGGACGTGGAAACTAAACTCCAGAGGATGTCATGGCATGATTCATGCCAATTTCATAGGTGTAACGTCTTCGGTGAAATATCACAAACATTGTTTCCAGGGCAACCATACATTAATTCCACAAATTATCATTTGTAAGTGCAACATAACCTCATTGTCAAAGGGCCATTTAATATGAGATTATTTAATTGTTGGCTAATGTAATAATCACTGTTTTTATCATTTAAATTAAATTATTACATTGTGAGGATAATTAGACCCTACACCCGGCAAGGTGGTCTTAAAGGGGAACTAACCCCTTTTGCACTTTACCTCTCAGATTTTAGCTTGGGTCCATAGAAACAATTCCATGCTATTCATAAATGGTATATGTGCCCTGGTAATGAAATATCCTGCATTTATTAGCTCCGTGTTGTGAACTACGGAGGCCGCCATTTTTAAAATTCCTGGTGTTTTGCACTGACCGGAAATACGTCACTGTTGTACTATTCACCAGGTGAGAAACTGTCAGCAACAGTTTAGATACAGTTAATTGCACTTTCAGAGCAGTTCTTACTGAGCGTCAAGTAATTGCCATTGAACTTGAGACAAAGCAATTAGACAGAGAAAGAAATATATATTATTTAATGAAAAAAAAAAAGAATAAAGACATTTATATATAAATAACAAGATCTAAATCTAAGAAATAATGATGGGATGAAAATTGAAGTATGGCAGAAAAATTGCAAATTTAATAAAAAGTTTACAACAGGGATCAGTTCTTAATTGTGATTGTTTGTTGAAAATGAGTTTTTGATATTATTTTTTATTTTAAACTAGTAGGCCTATATTAAATGTTTCTAGCAATGCAACATACATTTGAAATAAGCTCATTGCAATCAATGCAATAATTATGCTGTATTCCCAAAAAATTGCAATTAACACCCTTCATGTTGTGCTGTATGTTCTTGTTATAATTGCAATGAACAATGTAATGGCTTGTAATCAACAGGATTATGAATTGATTCATATGGCTGAATGCATATATGGCCTAGCAGTGTACATAAGTGACGTCACTGTCTTGTGTGCCGTGTGCAATAATGGCGGCCCGCATCATGTCGGCGGTTGGTGCAAATTGCATTTTAATTGGCTTGAAACGATATCAAACCAGCCTTTAAGACATTTCCTTTCACACCAATATATTATTTAACATCTAATTGAACTTTTGAAATTAACATACAAACTTCCATTAGTTCCCCTTTAATACTTGTCTTAAGCCTAGGTCTCACATAGCCAGTTTTGCCGTAGTGAAGCCGTAGTATTACGTAACGGTTATGCAACAGCTTTTTTCGCCGATTGGCGACGGATTCTGGCGGCAAAAAGGGTTCTATGGATGACTAAACGGATTCTATGGGTGACTCGGCGGGTTCTACGGGTGACTTGGCGGGTTCTACGGGTGACTCGGTGGGTTCTACAGGTGACTCGGCGGGTAACGGCCAATTAGTGGACGAATGCCAGGAGAGACTTGACGGCTTCTAAGAGTTTAACTCGACGTGTACGTCATCTGGTCTAATTTTAAAATATAAGGACGGGAAAGTCAGCGAGTCACCCGTAGAACCCGGCGAGTCACTCGTCGAATGATATTTTGTACATGCAGCAGTGGAGGGGGGTTGTATATAATTTAAAAGGCTGCTGCTCCCCTAATATTAGTCCGATTTTCGTCAAATAAAGACTGAATTGTAGTACAGTTCATACTAATTACATACGTGTTTTTGGATCGAAAATATACCAAATATAAAGCGAGACATTTGTCTGAGAAGGCAGCTAGGTTGGCGGAGGCAAACAGTGGTGCTCCCGCAAACGTCCGCATCCGGAGTGTATCAATGCAGGAAGAGCTGAATGCTTCTTTAAAAGGCTGCTACAACTACAACTACAACTACTACAACTACAACTACAGCTACTACACTACAACTGCAACTACTACAACTACTACTACTACAACTATTACTACTACAACTACAACTGCAACTACTACAACTACTACTACAACTGCAACTACTATAATTACTACTAATACTACTACTACAACTACAACTGCAACTACTACAACTACTACAACTACTACAACTACTAAAACTACAACTATAACTACTACAACTACAACTACTACAACAACAACTGCAACTACTACTACTACTACAACTACTAAAACTACTACTATAACTACTACAACTACTAGTACTACTACAATTACTACAACTACAACTACTACTACTACTACAATTACTACAACTACAACTACTACAACTACAACTGCAACTACTACTACTACAACTACAACTACTATAACTACTACTACTACTTCAACTACTACAACTACCACTAATACAACTACAACTACAACTGCAACTACTACAACTACAACTACAACTAATTACAACTACTACTACTACTACTACAACTACAACTGTAACTATTATAACTACTACTACTACAACTACAACTAATTACAACTACTACTACTACTACTACAACTACAACTGTAACTATTATAACTACTACTACTACAACTACAACTAATTACAACTACTACTACTACTACTACAACTACAACTGTAACTATTATAACTACTACTACTACAACTACAACTAATTACAACTACTACTACTACTACTACAACTACAACTGTAACTATTATAACTACTACTACTACTACTACTACAACTACGACTGCAAATACTACAACTACAACTGCAACTACTACAACTACTACTACAACTGCAACTACTACAACTACTACTACTACAACTAACTACAACTACTACTACTACTACTACAACTACAACTGCAACTACTACAACTACATTTAATACAACTATAACTGCAACTACCACTACTACTACAACTATTACAACTAATAAAACTACAACTATAACTACTACAACTACTACAACTACTACAACTACTACAACTACAACTAACTACAACTACTACTACTACTACTACTACAACTACAACTGTAACTATTATAACTACTACTACTACAACTGCAACAACTACAACTGCAACTACTACAACTACTACTACAACTTCTACAACTATAACTACTACAACAACAACTGCAACTACTACTACTACAACTACTACAACTACAACTACAACAACTACTACTACTACTACTACTACTACTACTACTACTACTACTACAAATGCAACTACTACAACTACTACACATTACTACTAGGATCATTATGAGTTTATATTTTACATTAATGTGATTAAAACAATTTACACTGAAAAATTTAATTGGAAATGATAATTTGGTTGATCCATTTGAGGGGGTGCCCAGATAGCATTCCAAATCAGGCCAGCATTTCTATACGGCTGCCTTCGGTACAACATCGTTTTGACATCCCCAACATCGCGCCGATTTGGAATGCTATCTGGGTGGCTCTCAATGTATATGCGCATCATTTCAAGTTGAATAACTCTGTTATTAAACTGTGAAATAAACTATTAATACTTAGTGATACTTCAGTATTTAGTTTGCCTATGGATACTTACATTGAACATTCTTTGTACAATCTGTTCTTATTAATAGTCACATTAAGCCATGTTTTTGCAAGAGGACCTAGGGATTACCAGAGAATCATTATTTTTCCAATTTGATCGTCTATATGTTCAGATTACAGTAGATTTTGTAATTTTGGGTGTCCTAAAGAGTGATGATAGTGGCATTAGAGGATCTAACCCACACTACTGCAGCTTAATCGGGCTAGACAAAGTACTCCTCCTCCTCAGTGTAATTACCTGGATAGAATACCTAATTCCAAGAGCTCTGCTTCTGCTGCTGCAGAGTTAAAATTAAACATTTATTCTCTCTGACAGGCACTCTTAATGCACCACACCTCCGCCCTATGCCTGTCACGTTTGTTTAGTGACAGATGCATTTGTGCTGTTTCAGTATAATTTCATCGGCAACAGGGCAACAGCTGTCCTACCATAACACTTCTTTCCACGTGATTGGGATTCGTTGGTTGACAGGACTGAACTTGCAGGGATGACTTTAAGCCTGGCAATCTTTTTATGACATATTAATCTAATATGCTAATCAGGTTTTCATCGTTTTGCTCCTTTATCTGTACATATTTCTACTCTCGTATTGTTTTCTTGAAGTCGACCAAAAGCTTTTGCTCCTGTTGTTTTTCACAGATGATTATTAAATAGATCTTATCTTATATTATCATATCTTTTTTATGGCACTTGGCAAGTGATGGGAATCTTAAGCAATACAAGTGGAATGAGGCTTCTGAATCTGATCTGATGCACATCATTCCAAATTATCTCGTCAGCATTGGGCCCACTGCATATCTGACCATAATTGGCCCATTGTTGGTGACATTGGCCTGACATCAGCTCGACCTGCCTTAGCCTTGAGGATGAAAAGCACAGTGTATGGGAAGCCCAAAGGTTGTTTGTAATCATTATTTCCCTAAAGTAGGGGCCTTTCGAGACCCCTGTGTAGTTTGTAATATTCTCAAGGGTATCGTCTGTACACACAGATAGCATTCCAAATCATTTCAACGTCGTCGCGATGTTAATACGATGTTGTAACGGCAGTGGCCAATATGGAAACGATGCTGGGCCAATTTGGAATGCAATCTTGGATATATACTGGTAATGAAATTAATCAGCCTAGAGCTGATTTACAGATAAATTAATTGCCCCAATCCTCCTCCTTAGATGCGTCCCCTGACTCAAAAGAGACAGAGAGATGGAAAGGCAAAGCATTAAGCCAATAATTAACCTGCACCTAATTGCCTTTTTTCTTTTTGGTCTCAGCACAAGCGAGTCTTTAGCCAGCTTATATCCCTTATAAACCAGAAACAGGACTGTAACAGTTTGGATGTCAAAAATTCACCAAAATCAATAGATTAAAGTGACAAGGGTTCTTTGCAGCAGTTCCAAACCATTTGCCATATTAATAATAGTACTTATGTAGATTGCGTCCCAAACCGCGAGTTATAAGGACTGGCCGGTGAATGGAATATCAGGGAAGTTGCAGTGTAAGTTTAACTTATTCAAAGTCATTACACCACCAATTTGTCCTCGCAGTTTGGTCTATTGGTTCCTTCGGATTTTGTTTACTTTTGTTGTAATATCATGCCATTGGATTATCATATATTCTAAATAGCATTTTCAAATCTAGCTCTGTGTCTTCAACAACATATATAATTCTCTAACTTATTAATTTGTTTTATAGATATTCTTGAAAATAATCTCAATTAAATGGATTGGAAGGGGATCCTCTGAAATCATGGGTAGTGATGCAAATTACTAGCAATAATATGTTCATATATGATATATTTCTCTTGGAGGAATCACCCTTATCATATTTATTACATGTATATGTCATGTTCATGCACCATTTGTGTCTTAATGATCTCTGTATAATTCTATGCATATATATGTCATATTAATAAAAGGATTCTGAGTTCTGAGAAATATAGACTATTATGCCCCCAACCCTAGCCTGCCTTTGGAAGGACATCAGAGCGCTACTAATCATTGCTAATGTTTGTGGTCAATTGGAGAACCATAGATAAGAGTATGTATCACGAGTCTGCATGATGCCATTATTTTACCATGTTTGATGTCAGTCACAAACAGCATGTTAATTGTTCACACCTCTAAATGACATTAGACCTGTGATGTTGTGATGAAGAATTCTATGGATGTCGGTGACTGTGCCACTGAACCTAAGCTCATATCCCACAGAGGTGATAATGACTTCCAGCCTGTCTCTTTAACAGATGGAATCTTTGGAATGAGGATTACACCCTTTAAGACTCCAAAAGGCATCATTATATTCATGACACATCCAAATGAGGATTCTCTACTATGGTGGTATGTCAGTAAGTCGAAGCAAAATTCCACTCCTTTGTTGCATAAAAGGCAGCTTATGCCCACATACAGATGTGGTTACACAAGAAGTAGAGTATAGTTAAATGGCTACGTAATACTTGCCTCTTTCATCTGGGTGCTGAAAACCCTCGTCAACAACTCGCGACTGTTCTATCATCTTCCTCAAATGCTCTTGTAGTTGCTGGCCGCCTCTTTTCATGAGCACTCGGACTCTCTTCTGTCCTTTTACTGAATTAACAAGAATGCTCAATTAACAGCTATGATAATAAAAAATGCAAAAACCCATGATTCAATGTGAAACTTATTGCTTTTAGATGTCGTGCAAGGGCAAATTTAGGACATATAAGGTCACTTACAGGTTGAGGTGTCAAGGTCACTGTCATCCGCGAGGTCATCCGTGTTTGCATCGCTGTAAGCATCAAGGCCCTTCAGGCCCACCTTCTGTCCACCTTTTTCTATTCGTATTTCATCACCAAACATTTCCTGGGAAAAGAATAGAAAAGACTCGTTACTTGTAGGTAAAAAAATAGAAATAAATATATATGTAAGAATAGCTGATGTCAACTTGGAGCACTAATTTCGTTCATCCATTCTGACTTTTCAGTTCATTAAATAGGGCAACAGGGCTCTTAATGAGCTGATGTTATTCGTTCATTGCCATTAGAAACTGGAAATGGAAATTAAATGAAGTAAATGAAGTTTATTATATATCAAAAAGCTTATTGTCTGCCAATAATTGCTGTTTCTGGGACGTTTTGACATTTGAACTGAAAACAATGGAAGAAATAGTGCCCTGTGTGCATTCTTTTCAGAAATTTTTAAGTAATAAAGTCGTTTTATAATGGAATCATACCTTGAGCTTTTTCGCTATTTCTTGCTTGGATAATGTAGGATCGATGCCGAGTTTCCGAAGATCATCTGCGGAGAGCTTATTGATGTCAATCTTCTTCTTGCCCTTTTTCAATCGCACTGTCCCATCTGGTAAGGTCTCAAAGTAGTCACCATCTGAATCTTCATCTTAATATGGAAAGAGAAAAAATCCAACTAAACCTACAAATGTGTATTTCAAAGAAGACACCAAGCCTTTTTGATTTTTAAGAGTCATTTTTATGATTAAAGGAAATAAAATGACATCATAAACCCTCAGCTGGCTTCTGTTAGTGAAGTCCTAATACATCCAAATCAAAGCCATTTCGAAGTGGGATAATGACTTTCGTCATAGACTGTAGAATATGGCTGTAAACTTAGACTTTACATTTAAACCTTTTAATTCAAATCGGTTTTCATTTACTATTTTTCTTCGACGTTGGGTTGTCAGGGAAAAAAACTCATTAGATTGAAACAGAACCATTATAAAATAAGCTATAATACACCCACAAAATAACTAGATGGTAATGACATTTTCAATGAATTCATCTTCGGCTACAATGAGATGCTGTTGCAGCACGATCCGTTAAATTTTCCTCGATAAAATGATTTATGTTTTTCTTCGCTTTGTCTTTTTGCTTCAACAATCGAGATAAGACAAAAAAAATTAAATGCGTAAGTTAGCGGAGGACTCTGAAAACAAAATATGGCATCAGGAAATATAATACTTATCCAAGGAACAAAACCAAAAGCATTGTGTTCACTATACCTGGATCGTGGATTTTCTGGCCTTTCTTCAATTTGATAAGATTTCCATATTTATCTGTGAAGAGCAAAGATTAAAATATGTGAAATTTAAAATTCAAATAACCTTCAGCATAATCTATTTATTACCATTGTGCTCGATTCCAAATATTAAAAAAACTGCTTGCAATGAAACTTGATATGACAGGAATTCAAATGCTGTTTTCTTTAAGATCAAATATGTGTCTATATATTTACACGATTCTGAAGAATACCGAGATTCTGAAGACTATTGAGTAGATAGTAGGTGTAAATGTGACTTGCTTCATACAAGTATATCACTTTGCTTAACCGACCCAGGCCAACTAACTTGTCAGATAAAGTTGATGAACTTGTCAGTGTGTATGGCTGTGAGTTAAGTCATCCTAACACGGTTAAAAATTTCTAAGATTTTAGTCAAAAAGATTTCCAGTGAGCTAGCTAGCTACAGAGAAGATATTATATCGTCATTACACTTACCTAATTTATACACATATTCCCCATCTTCCATAACTACACCATCTTCCTAAAAAAAAATAAAACGAAGAAATAGGGTTGAAAAATAACAGCTTTGATCAGAAAATAACTACATAAAAAGGGACCAGATGTAAGTGCTATTATTACATTACAGTTGGCTTGATCAACTCACCCGAGCTTTCATGGCTTTCAAGGCTTTGCTAATAACCCCTACTTTTTTCATCAAAGGTTTCCCATCTTTGCCCATAACAATGTTTCCTTCTGCATCTCGTACCTGAAAAGGATATAGAATAATATCAGGGTTCCTAACACATGCCTAAGATATTGGAAAAAAACTATAATTGGAGTCTGTGTTGGTGTCAGCGAGAGAATGATATAGTGAGCGAGCGATATAAGTCTCTTATTTCGTTATTTCTCCTACAGAGTCAAGATAATATGGCACGGTTGCGCAGTGCTGGCCCAGTGTTTGCTCCCTCAGCTCAAGGTTGGCTCAACCAGCGGCGTATTTAGCTTGGCCAAAAAAAAAAATTTAAAAATTAAAGCTGCGCCTGGACGTCAGTCCGTGAAACGCTATTTAAGGGCCCTTTACACATAGCCGGTTCAGACGCCGGATTGTCCAGGAGTATAACTCCAGCAAACTCCGGTAATAGCGTGTAGACCTCGTGTTTATTTCCGGCATTGTCCGTCATTGTCTGGGGCGATCCGGGACCACCTTGGGACTCCGGGGAAAAAAATTAAACATGTTCAATTTTTCATGCCAGAGGTCCCGGAGACTCCCAGTAGACTCTGCGATCTCCGGTAATCTCCGTATTGACTCCGGCATACTTCTTGGTATCTCCGGCTACATCTGGTGTCAACCGGGCATCAATAATTTTGCCGCCATTAACGCCAAGTAAAAGGACCAACACGGTTCCACACAAATAAACACAGTGTAAAGACCGGTTATATCCTTGAAGGCACCGTGTAAAATCCGGTTCACTCCAGAATCGATTTAAATAGCTGCAGAAGGCCTTGGGGGAATAAATATAAATAAGATGAATTAAGTGAACAAAGACAAAGGGGAAAATACAGAGAGAAAGAGCACATCAGAGCAGATAGCCTAAGCAGATAGGCAGATAGTATGATGATGTGATGCAAACTGGTTCTGGTGTTCCCTTATTCCATGACACTTCAAGGGACACAGCCTGACTTCCGGCGGTCAACAGGTCCACCCGGACCTCATTACAGAAGCGAGCAAAAACCTTTTCTATTCCATATGAACATATAGCGTAGAAAGCTAACTACGTTACAATAGGCCTAGGCCTAATTCTGAAAAATTATAGGCCTACCTAGGGCCTATTATTGGCAAATTATGGCATTAGGCCTATGTGAATGCAAACATTTGTTTTTATGTTTATTTGTGACGTAATTATTATTTTTCCATCATTTATAAAAAGGTCTATTATAATTTTAACATTCTGCACCAGATAGAAGATAAATTCCCCCAGGCAAATTCCTTTGTGATCCACTTAAAAAAGTATCAGTATAACAGTTCAGCTAGAATGTTAACTGTTTAACATACTGAGTCGCTACCACTAGCATTAACCATTGTTGGCGAAGTCAGCTGGATGAACATATATGTTTGTAACGTTACTCACTATCTTTCTAATTATCTTCAAATGAATGAATGAATGGATGGATGAGTGGATGAATGGATGAGTGGATGAGTGGATGAATGGATGAGTGGATGAGTGGATGAATGGATGAATGAATGTGGAATGCCACAAAAGTATCATGGGAATATTTTATTAAATTTTGTGAGATGCAAGTAATTACTTAGATGTAATTAAAACAACATAAGGGTCACCAGGCAGCAGCACCATCCATAGATCATGTTACGGCAATAAATAGTTACGGCTTTATATTTAGATATGTTCCAGTAGATTTAGCTTAGAGCCAGCTTAGACTCCAGAGGACATCATTTTGAACCAAGAATCCCATTTGCTGATGAAATGTGTTAGCCAATGGGAGTGCTGGATCCCCATGACGTCCTCTGGAGTTGTTTCCAAGTCTATGATTTTGCTGTAAGTTTGGCATTGCACCTTTGATAACACAAATATTTCCTTACATATTCATAAATGCTCTCTTCGTCATCATCTTTTGACTTATCGCCTTTCTTCCGCATCACTTTCCGCAACTGTCCATCTTCTCCAATTTCGAAGACTTCTTCTTCACCGTCACTTCCCTTCCGATCTTTCTTCTTACGACCTGCCATGACATCATCACCTGTGACGACATAAAATACACTCATAACATCCTAATTTTTTGTCATCATATGAATACAAAACAGTTAAAATATACCTCTTGGCAGAAAATCACCTTGAGTAATCACAGTGACAACTTAGGTTTAGCTTGCCATCAGATCATGCTACGAATAAGGCGTTTTATGACAGTTATTGTAGAAATAAAAGTGAACGGTTTTCTATGGAATAGACTATATTAATTTTAGATCCATTGCTGTATTGTTACAACACCATTTTATGATAGTTTAGATTAATTTTTTTTGCGTCTCACTCTGCTTGTGTGAAGACAAAAAATCATATACAGTACATAAAAACGCATCATGCATCGTAAATTATCTTGTGAAGCCTCATTACTTTGTCAAGTGATACACTGTTTGACTGATCAGTGAGGTGGGTGCGTAGCCAAATAAAATTCAGCCATTTGGAACTTATAAATCTTTAAAATCGGATAAATGAAAAATCACGAAGTTATTCAATAATATGTACAATGAAATGATCACTGCTTTAGATTGGGTACGGGATTGAATGCGTCACCAGCGTCAGGAATGTCTTCCCTTTGCTAAAACGTAATTATGCCGTTATCTTTGCATGCGTGAACGTCATGATCATACCAGGACAAATCCTGCAAAATCACATGTGACTTAATAATTAGATAGTTTCTTGGTTTGTTCAAGTATTCATCAATAGTGGCGAATAATTTGAAATTTTTCTTAATGTTTTTATTTTAAATATACTTTAATAACATGATCGTACAGGTCTGTCGTTTTTTTTCGTTTTTTCTTTTAAAATCATAACCCTGTGCGTGCTGGGAGGTGAAGTTCATTCAACTGGATTTATTTGTCTTAATAAGGTGTATTGTTCAATGCTTATCACCTGATTGGCTGGTTGATGTTGTGGATTGCATTGTAGCCTCCTGCGCCTAAGGTCTTGAGTTCAAAAGCCCATTGAGGCACTCTCACCCCCCCCCCCCATGTGCATGATTGTAAATAATGATTATGATTGCAACTTGTTATTATTTTATTTTTTATTTTTATATCCACACGTTTTTTAATGCAGACCATCATGCCAATTCCCTGCTGTGGGATAACTATAGATGTAAGGGAACCAGGTGAGCAAGTTCAGAATAGTATTTGATGACCACTTGGCATAGTGTCACCAGGATAGCTTATTCGGTTAGATGAATGCATTTCATATGAACCAGGTAGTGGGTTCAAATATTTTCTGCTAAAACAAATTGAATTCGTTGTCGTTGGATGATTTTGAATGTCCACAAGAAACGAATTGAAAATATATTAGAAAATTATCGATACTTAATTATTTATGCTGCCAAACATTTCATATGCGGCATCGACGTGAGTAGAATTCTAAAATCATATATTTGACATCGGGCAGAAAAAACTAATGCATGTGATTGAGTTGGTATGTTCAATATCAGCCAAGCAGTCTTTTTTTTAATCAATTTTTATTGTTTTCTTTCATCACTTGCAACTGACACAAAAAAAAACATGACAAAAATGTGTTTACTACCAACAAAACATGCTGCTAATTGCCACCTGCCAGGAACCAATCTTACAAAAGTAAATCAAAACACATGAGGTGACAGCTCTTCTAATTTGCAATTAATTGATCCCATTTGGAAAAAGACAAGCAAAACAACTGAAAAGCACTTAAGTGACGGCAGAAAGAGACATGTACTGCGGAAACCCCACAATAACAGCTGCTGTATCCAATGGTGCTTACGGCAAAGAAACTAATATCATTTTATTTTATAATATCAAATATCACAGCCATCCTTACAGCAAAATTTCATAGACTTGAAACTAAACTCCAGAGGACGGCATATGAATCAAGGACTCCCAATGGCTTAGGCAGTCCCTCAGCCAATTAGAGGCTTGGATTCACATGACGTCATCTGGCGTTAAGTTTCCAAGTCTATGAGTTGTGCTGTACAATGACCGAGACGGTCTTTAATATCTTGAAATATATATTTTATTATTATTATATTTTTCAGAAATCATTAGCACCTTGGAAAGTGGTTTACTCTCAATAATGGATGGTCCAAAGTTTCCCAGACCTGTTCTTTTTGGGCAAGATTACCCTCAAAACTAACCAAAATTTATACTGGAAAATATGCCTGATGGACTCAATCATGGGCACCACTGCATATAGGCCTATCATGTATCTCATACAGCTGTGATACAATAATGACTAGAACAGAGTAGTTACAAGGCTTTGCGTAATAAACCTATTGTGTGAAGGGAAATTAGTGCATAGCCTACCATCATCGCTCTCATCATCAGCTTCATGTCCATCTTTCGTCTTCTTCTTGTCTCCCCAACTGAAAAACACAGTAGACAATTCCTTGTGAAAAGCCAAAAAAGGAGGGGACCAACACTACAGTATATATATTTAATTACAATGCTTATAATTTACGAGGTTTTATTGGGACATTGAAACGATTTGGAATGCTATCTGGGAACTGCATCACCTGCATGTCCTTTATCATGTTTAAAAACGTATTAAACTTTTCCATTCAATCTGCTATCAGTAGCATCTCTCATTTTCTTCTAGGTGTTGTTAACTACTGAACACTTTCTTGTTTTTCCGCTACCCAGTTCTCTCCACACCTAGAATGGTCGACTCTAGAGCGACCTATTCCTGGCTGTAGCCTCTTTGTACTCCTAGCTTATAGTCGGCCTACACGTATCACCACTGAGAAAAATAAATGTAAAAAATGTTTCTAACACATGTATCATAAATATTTACATACAAACAGATATGCATCTTTTCAACAGAAGTTGTCTAGCTTTGTCTAGGTTAATTTGACAGGTTTTTAATGAAACTAACTGTAGCACTACCTACCTCTACCTACATGCCATTAACATAATATCTGTCACACAAACACTTCTAATTATTAGAGCAGTGTTTTATGACGGGTTTATCACAAGGAGGTGTCTATCTCGGCAAACAACATGGCCTCCTCAGTGACATGTACGATGCTGTTGCTAATGCTGTTGCTGATGCTGATGGACCTAATGAGGATATAATTATTTTCAGTTTCAGCCGTAAGAATTCAGCAATACTGCAAAATATGTGTTTCATCTCAGCAGTGAATTGCAATAAGGCTCATTTTTCTCATGAATTTGCACCTCATAAATTTGGTGTACATTTTTATGTAAGAAAAAAGGGTTCCAAGAGGATCTTTGGAACCTTGTGGTATAATTGAACGTCATCAGATTCAATCTGGATGTATGGCAAACACTCCTAAGGTTTGCAAGCATACGGCAGGTTCTTTCAAGTTTTTAATTATGACATGCCTTCTCACGACTACTTGCCTTGCTTTCTTAAAAGTAAGTACAGATGCCGCCATATTGGAATTGTGCAGATAATTGAACTGAAGATATTGACTAAGGTAACATGCTTGACTAAAAACTGTGTTAAATTGTGCCTGATATCCTTTATGACATTGAATAGCTAGTCAGCATTGATTAATAACGACTCAATATCATGCAATAATTAAAAAAAGTTAGTAATTATGACTACTGATGGACAATATACAAATTATTACTCCTTATACTAAAGTTCCTCTGCCACGTCATATGTGGTTGATATTGTTCGTAAATTTAAGCTGTGAAAGACCCTGGATATCTCCAGCCAACCCTGACTGTAAATAAAGCCCAGTAATCAATATTTTAGGATAATTCCTCTGTTTGTCAAAACTCTGGGCCGGTTGAGCAAATGAAATTGCTTTTGGAATTTTTTCCCACTGTTTTCAAAGAAAACGAAACATTGATCTACATCACCTAAGGACTTTGGCAGAAGTTGTCCTCAGTGAATATGCTAGGCACTCTAATATCCGGCAGAAATGGCAATATAATGCTTTAATGTGCCATGTGAATATTTCAGCTTTACTGACACTCTGTATCTCTGTGCAATTCTACTTGGTGTCTATTTCAATCTTTGTGATCCGTTGCTGGATCTACCAGCTTCTGACAGCAATTGCTCTTGAAGGCACTTCGAACTAAAAGTGCAGTTCCCTTCATCCTCGTAACCATGGTAATGGAACACAGTAACACGAACCTAAACCTTTGTGATTTGTCTACCAATATAGAGTACAATGTTATACAAATTGTGATAGATTCCAAGAATATTCATTTTTCAAAGAAAACTTAAAAGCTTTTCAGCTTTGATAGGAAAATAAATTAACCAAATTCAGTAACCTAAATTCTCAAAATTTGAAAGTTTTATTTAAACCACCTAATTCACGTGAACTTTTTAAATAAAGAACCCATCTTAATCAGCAGCAGGCAAAATTTGTTTACTAATCATTGGAATTTCTTCTATGTCAAGTTTCAAATTAATTAGTGATTGATTAACTTTTCTGTGGAACTTGAATTACACACCCCAATGCTCTTTTTTCGTAGTGAGATAAGTCAGCTGCATTTAAGTGACTCAGTCAATATCAAGCAGGATTGGTAAAATTATAATTAAAATACAAAAATCCAATAAAAAAAATAAGATTTTCGGCTTTTTTTAATGACGCAATTAGGGCTGCCTAGCATGAGCGAGTTTGATAATTTTTCTTTTTAAACTTACTGACCTGTGCTCCAAAAATGAACAGAAAAATTTGAGTTTTTGAAAAAAATCAACTAAAAAAAAAACACGTTGTACTCAAATAAATCATTTCTTGAGTCTTAAAAATCTAGTTTTACATTCAATATACTTGTTAAATCTTTTTTTAAATCGAAAAAAAAAGAAATCCAAGTTGCAGATTTTTTTGCCTTGATTTATATGATTTAAATGGCTTGATTTAAATCTGCCAATCCTGATATCAAGTGAGGTTAGTCATTATGACTGATCATCAAAAAATTCTAGAAACGTTTGGTTAACATATCAGCCAAGGCAGTTTTGAGTGCAGGGGCCCTGTTTATTTCTATGCATATGTGCAATATTTATAAGATTTATGAAGAATTTCAACAAATATCTGTTGGAGGCCCATCATGTCAAATGCCTAGCAACTCAACAAAAGCTTAATATCTACTTACAGTATTTCATTCCTATGAAAACTAATGTGATTTAAATGGTAACTATGGTGCTTTGGCTGTTAATAAAAATCCATCATGAATTTGTGCTTTTGATGCTGCTGTTGGATGTCAGTGTGGCAGTGGTCACTCCATTGCAGGCATCTGGCTATGATTTGCCAGTTGAGTGACACACCCACATTCTGACCTATAAAATGAATGAAACTGGCCACACACACTCACTGTGCGCACTTCTTAAGTGTAATAACACAAATTGGATTTGTCAATTGTTCTTTATGTTTCTGATAGCTGATTGCATTTGAAACTGTACACTGTAATTAATTACAAGTAATAACACATAGGCCCATGTTGAAATTATTTCTCAAAAAATGCTACACTCACCAGCTGACTAAACCTGTCAATTATGTATGTTAATGTGAACAAAATGAAACATGATTATATATTTTTTAAATTGGATCTGAATTATTCTATCTGATTTGCAAAACATTTCACTATTTTCTGAAAGACTCTGTTTTTCTGACTGCAAATTACAGAATACTAAAACTATTTAGATATATTAAAAAAAAAAGAACTAGAAAAAATTCTAAACAACTTGATAGCAAGAAAGTTTGAAATATTTATATATATATATATATTTTTTTTTTTCATAGTATGCCTTACAAGCAAAGGTATCCTTTTATAATTATTAATACTAAAGATGGTGCAAGTGGTCGATTTGCAGACCGTTGTGGGTAGCTAGGCAAGAGTAGCGAGGATCTATGGATAAGTACATTTTACAGCACGTTTGGCAATAAAGCAATAAAGACAAAGACATCAATTTATATGAACTATACAAATTGATTGCAATATTTTGACATGATACGTTGTCAGTATCTGTCACCTGCAACTAATACCCTATAGTCTGTGCAAACTAGATCAATTATTTATTTATTTTGCATGTCTAGACTACGTTAACAATTCTAATACAGGTCTCTTTTTCAAAGCAAGCTTTTTTTGTTAATAGGGAAAACATTTTTGGAAAGCACATTCAATGCCCTTCATTAAAAGTATAGCATAAATGTATGAACCTTATGGTTGAGGCATCAATTTACCATGAATTATATGTGTATAACATGATATAAGTTGGACCTACTTAAATATGCTGTTTCATTATAATTTTTTATTAATTTATTTTCAACAATTAATCATGGTGCATTTCATTTGTCAGGTGATTAAGGGCTATATCATCATCTATAGAGGAGGTTCATGGCTAGGGTTGTACCATTAATTTTGGATGGGGAAGGCAATGTACACTATGGCCCTAAACCCTAACCCCGACCTTAACCCGAATCATCAGCAAAAAAACAATGGAGTTCATTGCACATTGCTCATCGGTATAATAAAGCTTAATACTTGTTTGGCTCAAATACAATACTCCTAATGCAGCCTTAATAGGTATGTGCCGAGTGTGCTGTAACACAGGGGCCTCCACAGGGGCATAGGGAAGGGGTCAGAACCCCCCATCCAAACTGACACATAATACAAGTAGTTATATAAATGTTGATAAAATATGGGATGTGACAGAATACATACATATCCAATATGGACATTTTCATAAAAAAACTTACATCAATTCTTTGGTCCTGGAGCTATATCTGATTAATATTGATAATAACTTGTCAGTTGGTAATCATCTGTGATTATATGCATTCGTTACTCTTTTTAATTATCAAGTAGTATTGTCATCTGTAGTCTTTTTTAATAAAAAAAAAACACATAAAAAGTTGTTTTTGTTCTCGCTTTAGGAATGCTCATAAAAATAGGACTGCTCGAATACTTACGAAGTGTGGGCAAGGCCAATCCCTCTTTCGTCCCATTGGTCCTGGCTGAAACGACGATTTCCCTTTTGGTAGGACACCATGCTCTTGGCCTCTTTCATTGCAGCCTTTACTCTAAGGGTAAGAAGAAACAACAATGTAACAATCTGTTAATCCAGAGAAAGTCAGAACTCTCCACATTGGGCCAAAATTTGTAATGCAGATCGTGATAAAACATGAAATGACAGCGCACGTTCCTCCTCAGTCCCTAAAAACTAGCCCGATAGATATAAAATGGTATGATACCGAATAACACCGACCGAGTTTTTGAGCTGAGTGTTTTCTTGTTTAAATATTTGTCTAAGTTTGTTGTTTGAATATTTGTCTAAGTTTAATCTCCCATACACCCTTGCTGGCTAACTCAAGAAAAGAAACGTGAACACTGCTGCAATCAATCCAGGCAATGTTCACATAAAATTGCTTCATTTCATGTCAACCAAATGAGAAAACTTTGTCTCATTCTGCAAATCAATTAAATGGATTGGGTGCCCAATTTTTTTAATGAAGTGGATGGCTCGTTTCTGTCTCCACGTGATTAACAAATGTAGCAATAAGAATGATGAAACGAGTGTCCTACACACAAAAGATGACATTACAATCCCATAATTATTTCAGAAACCCTCTTAATTTGACAAGATGTAGAACCGGTTACCCAAATAAAAATGTTACACCAGGCCGATGTTGAAAAACGGTTGGTTTGCCATTGACCCGATCCGACATGTCACCAGCCAAGTGAAAGACCTACAATAAGGCATGCCATACAACATCCAATCAAAGCCTTGTAATAGCATCGTTTTACAGGTCTAATATGTAGCGTTTGCTGGATAATCTTTGCTAAGATGTTGTGAAGGTATTCTATATATTTTAAACAACATTATTCTAACATACCAACAGAGTGCTTTTTTTTTAACGCAGAACTGGTAGACTTTGATATAAACTGTAGAAGATGTCACGTGAGTCCAGGACTCCCATACATTAGTCGAGGGACTTGCTTTAGCCAAAGGGAGTGCTGGATTCACACGAAGTCTTCTGGAGTTTAGTTCCCAAGTCTATTAAATCTGCTGCAAAGCTTGTTTCACTGGAATATCTCAGTGGTTCAAACCCATGTAGAATACCAAGTCAAGTCAGTCTGATGGTTACCAGACATCAATCCAGCAAACATTTCAGTCTTTCAAAGTTCTTCTGCCACATCACATTGGTTGTTTTTGTTAGTAGGTTCAAGCAGTGAAAGACCATTGAAGATCTCCAGCCAACCTTGACTGTTTATAAAACTTAGTGAATAGCTTTTTAAACAAAGCAATGATATACGTCAGTGCTTGCCCACCTCACTGTGTAGCCGCTAATATGCTAGGCACTCTAAGGTCTGGTCTGTCATGGATTCCCAGGTATTGCTCATCAAACAGTTTTCTCTATTGATGGCATACCAGGTCGCCTTTACGATAGCCTGATGTTGAGCAACATGACATGTTATCTGGGTGTTTCTAATATGTGCAGTAGGAGGAGAATGATGCTTACTTTTGATGTTTTTCCATCATTTCTTCATATTTGTCTCCATATT